>CM044446.1:70615460-70685132 GCA_024363595.1 Xenopus borealis | reverse complement strand
CACTAGGGAAGCCGGCAAGCAGGAGGATGGATGCACGTGGTGAGCGTCCCCGTTGGAGGCATGGCAGGCACTCCCGCGTGCATGGGGGTACAGGGAGACTGTGCAGGGAGACTGTACGTTACATAAAGAACCTGAGTTAACGTGATATACACAAATATAGTGCAGAAAACATGTAGAACAGTGGTCCCCAACCTTTTTTGTACCAAAGACCAGTTTAAGCAAGACAAGTTTTACAAGTATGGGGGTGGGGGTGTAGAGGAGTGGATATATTTCCATCTTACCAAAAAAAAATTTCAAATAGTATTTTGGTCCTTATTGTGATCAGTAGAAAGCTTCTTGGGCTTCGCACAACTATTTCATGCAGGTAATTAGAGCCCTCTTTATTGGTTTTCAAGCTCACTGTAAACTCCACACACTGACCAAAAGATAGGAAATTATCCTCCCCATTTTATAATGAGAATTCAACTTCCACTTAGTAGAAGTAGAGTATACTGTCAACATTCATTGTATGAGAAACATGTCTTCTGCCATATTTCTATATAGGCACATAAGCTGGAACTAAACTCGATCCAAACTACTTCCCCAGTGGGCTTTAACAAGTTCCGTTGTTCTTGCAATGTTTATGCAAAATGCCTGTGCTGGAACAAGCAATATATATTTGCATCCACTGCTATATAAAAAATATATGTATGGAGAAAAGCAATGCTCTTTTAATCAGTGATTTCTTCACGTCTTTTGAGAGGAAGAAAAATTGAATGTAAAATAATTTATTTCCTTTAAAGATTTATGATATTGCATCTGTGCATTTTCATTTGCAAGTTAGGAAGAGCAATTATCAGTTGTACTTTTTCATTTTTAATTTCCAGGACCTATGCTTTAAAACGTTAAACACAGTCATACCATACCATATTTCTATAATTTTTTGTTTTACATTTTAGGTTGTCCTTAAAACAAATGTAAATGTAATTACTACCAGACAAAATAGCCAATAGATTGAGATTTGGGGGTGGGGGGGGGGAAGACAACAAATCTGACAAATTATCTCAGATCAGACATGACTGATTCAGGTGTAAGTTATCTTGAAGTGCAATTTAAAAAGGCCACATTATATTGATGGTACACAGCATCCTTCTTGCTCTACAGATATTGATATTTTAGGGGTTATAACAGACAAATATACTAAAAATAATAACTATTATAAATAGTTGTCAATACCTGGTTTTATGAACTGGTCATTTAAAAAGGGCGCAGAAATGAACATGGACAAAACAGCACATCTATATATGTTGCCCTTAATATCACTTTTAAGAGCAGCATGTTTTCTGCAGAATGGAATTATAAATTTTAATCTTGAACAGGGCATTGCCTTTAAAAAAAGAAAAAACTTAATATTAGTGTTGTGATCTCTGGTGCTAATGAACGGCTACAAATTGTGACTGAAATGCACTGAAGGATGTTTGTAAACTGAGGAGTAGGTGCCTTATTGATACAAACTCATTTCAGTTTATTATTTTATAAAAGAGGTCTTTATGTAATCCCTAATTTTGAACTGTATTTTTATTTATTTTAAACATGAGTAAAGGCATAACATAAACAAAATGAAGGAATGGTATAAATTTCAACACTCATACAAAGTAGTAAAACATTACAGCTATGATAACAATTAGTATAGAGAATAGATGGAGTAGTGCTAATCTATATATTTATTTACTATAGTCAAGTGACCAACTGCCATGGGATCCGCAATATTGTTTCTCATATTGTTGTTTCTGGAGTAATGCCTACTCTCATAAAGAATGTGCTCTAAAGGATAATCAGCACCTTGCTCAGTGAATTCTTGTCTTTCCTACAAAAAACAGGACAGCCCATCTTAGGCACGAAACGCATCAGGCTTTGAATGTCCTAATAAAGATTTTCTACTTTTTAAATTATCTGGGTTCCTTTTTCAAATAACAGTAAGTCTATTCCACTTTAGTTTTTTTTATTACATTAAATTATATGGCCCTTGGACTGGGGGTCTGCTTGGGGATTGGAATACTGTCAATTATTTTGCTAGTGAAGTATGTCTTTCCTCCATTTAATTGTTGAAGAGCTCCAACATATGGCAAAAAAAATCCTTGTTTTTTTGCACAGTGGATAATCTGGAAACTAAACATTTTCCCTTGTACTTGTGGTCTTTGGCATCTGAAACATGTTACAGGTTAATACTGGGGGATTTCTTTCTGCACCATAGCTTTAGTTAAAATGTTTAGACAGATTCTATATTCCCTAAGGCAAGTTTTGGTGAAAATGACATCAGGATCATCAACAAGCAACTGATTACCTTATCACACTCTAATTGTATCCTCTTGATTTTTAACTTTTGAACACCCAGGATCATGCCTAGGGCTTAAAATGTTCCCATAGCAAAAGAAAAACAAAACCCTTCTTATAAGCAGAGGCATAATGAAGAGGGCGACTCAACAGTGACAAGATGGCTGGGGTTATTTCAAATAAATGTTACAGCTGCAACAGAGGCATCTACTAACTATTTTCTCCTTTACATTATTAAAGTAACAAATTTGTAGCAATGTAGTATTTCGTTTGTATGAGCATTTCATATCAATGACAGATGTATATAAAAAGTCTATTGTCTTTTCAAAGCATTTATTTTTTCCAAATGTATTTCCATGGTTTTGTTAACTTGATAAACTCACATAGTTTTGTCCTACTATGTTGCACCATGGCCCAACTATATAAAGCAAGAGAAAACTCTTCTGCAGTGCAGAAATAAAGTGTTCAAATAAAAACATTTTTTTTCCTAGAAGCAGTCAGTGGTGAAGCTACCATAAAAGCCATAAACCTGTAGTTACATACTGTAAGCAGCTACTAATAACTGAGATTCCTGTGGCAGTCCGTGCAATCTGCAGGCAAGGTATCAAGCTGTGTCAGATTTTTAAGTAGGCACAGCTATGCAGAGGCTCATCCCAAAATAAACAAGCTTCAGTATCTCAAGGAACCTCAGTAAATATATTTTTATGTTCAAGAATGTTGCAATATTTTCCTTTATAAGAATATCTGAACATTACAGTATATGCTATTATAAAGGAGGAAGAAGCTGAAGACAGGCTTTGTGCCTATCACCAAAAAAAGGAAAGGGGGGGCACAACACCTATGCGATAGCTGGTGTGTAGACTGATATGGGTTTTGTGGTATCTTGCAGCACACTGGTAATAAGATGTTAAGGTTGCAGAAAAGCTTAAACTTGGTAATGCCTAGTTTTGTGAGATTAGACATAATCTGTCCCTAAAACTAATAGAACAAGAGTATCGACATACAAAAGCCAAATGGCAAATGTCAGTAGGACTGTTGTAAATTGGTTTGGGCCTCAATGTGGGCTGTTTGGGTCTCTGTGTACCTAAAATGCCAGGGACTATTTTGATTCTCAGTTCAGACCTGCCTCAAGGCTTATCCTTAGAAAAAGAACAAGAAGTAAAGTTATGAAGCACAAATCCCTAAAACAAGAGCAAAATGCACTTTAATAAATCAGTACAGCTGGAAGTTAGTTCAGGGGCTAGCATTATTAGATAAGATGTGCTTCATCTAATCTGTGACTAAACTTGTGTTTAGGTGAGGAATTATGTGTCTTCCTCTGGAGCTCTTGTTACTGTTCTATGGACATATTTTAGCTCATTAAAGCTGAAGATTTAATGATGGAGTCACACAAAGTATCTTTTTTGGCATCCCTTATGTATCTAGTGTCAAAAAATATTTCAGACTGGATAAACACCCTACTGAGAAAATGGGGAAATACTGAATCCCAGCAAAAACTAAAGTAAATATACAGAAGGTGCTCTGAGCATTTTTATGTTAATTATTCAATTCTACTTTATCTCTGCCAGTGTCTAAAGCAATTCATGAATTGCAGAATTTTGGGGATCAATTATCTGTGCAAGAGAGACATCTTCAATCCAAAGTCTGATGCATATGGGACAAACTGGAGGTTGTAGTGAAGTGTGCACAGGGATTGGGACTAGTAATGGAGAATTAGGCTCTGCAGCTTCAGACAGCAATTCCTCTTGGACCACCACTGCAACTGATAAATATAATATTGCATATGCTGGGATCCACATCGGTTGTTATACAGGTAGCAAACAGTGATTGCCTCTGCTTCCCATAAAGCCATATGGAAAATACATTCACCAAAACATAAGCTATAGTAATAGGCACATTACAGCTCAGAAATGTCAAATCTATCACTAGTGCCTAAGTCACCTCTGATACTTGGACATGGCCATTTGACCTTCCATGGTGTCCACCTGAGCACAGCAATAGTAAAACCACTCCATGTGCCATTAACCTTATTGTTTGATGATACATTTTATTGGCTAACTGAATAAATAATAAATTGCAAGCTTTTGGAAAAAACACAGGCCCTTTCATCAGGAAAAAAACCTGACGAGGGTACCTGTGTGCTTCGGAAACTTGCAATTTTTACTTATTCAGTTAGTCAATAAAAGGTATCACCAAACTTTACATTCTGTATTTTTTCAATGGCTAACACAGTACATCTTAAAACTATCGAATGGACACGGGAGAGTCATTGATGTATTGTGTAATAAAAATACTCAGTCCATTCAATATTTTTAATATATTACTATCAATGTATCTATCTAATACAAGTATGGGATCCGTTATCCAGAGACCCATTATCCAGAAAGTTCCGAATTATGGAAAGGCTGTCTCCCATAAACTCCATTATATTTAAAAATCCAAATTTTAAATAATTTTTTCACTGTAATAATAATACTGTAGCTTGTACTTGATCCAAACTAAGATAGAATTACTCCTTATTGGAAGCAAACCCGGCCTATTGGGTTTATTTAGTATTTGCATGCTTTTCTAGACAAATTGGGAAGACACAAATTATGGAAAGACCCGTTATAAGGAAAGCCTCAGGTACAGAGCATTCTGTATAATAGGTCCCATACATGTATTCCATGTAACAAAATTTCATATAACATACATATTCCCCAAAATGAAAGGACATTTTGTAATGTTCACAAACATATCCACTCTTGCTTCATTTTTTTTTTTAAATATATGGTCTGTTTTCACAAAAGAGAGTAAACAGCAATTTCCCTTTCCACTCTTCACTTTCGTAAGTGCTTCCTGAACACTTTTGAAGTTGAACATGGCTTACTAAGTGATTGGAAATGAAGGAGTTTGAACGATTTCTTTATTCATGAATGGAATGATGCTGGGTTTTCAGATGGAAACTTCTGCTTACTCATTTCGGAATGTTGCAATCTGTCATTCATATTAGAGTGCATTATACCATAAGTTGTACTAGAAAAGTTCCACAAAGTCAGGTTTTGCATTATGTTGCTAGACCTTACTTGGTAGAGTTTTGTTACCTCACATATACTCATTTGGTCAGGTAAGGTAAGTCATGTAGCTGTCGATGTAGCAATGGAAATTTCCTCTACGCCATTATAATAATAATAATAATATAATAACTTTGCCAAAGATATTGACGAGTAGCAAAGGAAATTGCATTCATTAAATAATACAAAATAATATAATATAAAACACCCTCCCACAGGAAATAATTGAATTTTATTTCTGAGTTAGCAATCACATGCCAGATATACTTTGGTTGAGAGCTGTGGACATTCTTTATAATTATAGCGGTTGAAGCTGTGTCAAAGCTGCATTTCAACTTAACATTTCTGTCAACGTTAAATTTATATAAATAAGCAATGTAGTAAAAAATTGTCAGGTTCTGTTAACCTCAAATAATAAATACCATTTGTTATATAACATAAGCTCCCCAAAGTCATATTAAATAAAAACCAAATAAAATGGCTCCCCAAAGTCTAGGATCATATTAAATAAAAACCAAACAAAAAAATTAAATTGAAAATCTAGGCAGGTCATAAAATGTATTATTATCATCACAAATAGATGGGTGCATACATCAAACTACCATACAAATTACAAATATTGATAAAAAAAATAAGACCCAGCTTACATATGTTTAAAATATAACATATATAATATATACTGCATATTGTTTTGAGCATTACATGACAAAATGTGTTTGTTGTTGCTAACAGAGATATTATACAATATAATATAAGTGGTTTACAAAAATCAAGCACAGCCTTATGAGATGTCAGTCTTCCTGAATACTGATCAAATGTACACACCCATTCTTACTAAACACATTAAAGGGATAATGTCATGGGAAAACGTTATTTTTAAAATGCATCAGTTAATAGTGCTGCTCTAGTAGACTTCTGCACTGAAATCCATTTCTCAAAAAAACAAACAGTTTTTTTAATATTCAGTTTTGTAATCTGACATAGGGCTAGACATTTTGTCAATTTCCCAGCTGCCCCGTTCATGTGCCAGCACTTTAGGAGGGAACTGCTTTCTGGCAGGATGTTGTTTTTCCTTCTCAAGATACTGAATAGAAAGCAGTGGGACATGGGTTTTTACTTTTGAGTGCTGTTCTTAATTCTACAAGGCAGCTGTTATCTTGTGTTATGGAGCTGCTATCTCGTTACCTTCCCATTGTTCTGTTGTTAGGCTGCTGGGGGGGGGTGATATCACTCCAACTTGCAGTAAAGAGTGATTAAAGTTTATCAGTGCACAATCACATGAATCAGGGCAGCTGGGAAATTGACAAAATGTCTAGCCCCATGTCAGATTTCAAAATGAAATATATAAAAATCTGTTTGCTCTTTTGAGAAATGGATTTCAATGCAGAATTATGCTGGAGCAGCACTATTAACTGTTGAATTCTGAAAAAAAACATTTTTCCCATGACAGTATCCCTTTGACAGAAAAGTATTTGCCTCAAAATGTTCTACCTTTTTCTCACTACTAATCCTTCCATTTTGCTTGTCTAAAATCTATTTCTATCTTTCATGTGCAATTGCTGCCGCTAGGGTGACTTAGTACAGTATATAGGTTCTAATGCAATTCTCTCTTTTAAATTTACTCTTTGCTATGCTTTCCTCCAAAAGTTTTCTCCAAAAATGTAGTAGCATTCCTGCACAGTGAGTATTTACTCTAATTTTAAAACCAGAGACCTAGTAATTATGTTGATTGTTTAGCTGCCAAAGGCAGGGACAAGTCAATTTCTATATAATGCATACCTCCAGTAATATGTACCATGCGTCTTTTATAATAACCATTTCAGCATATCAAAGAGGATTTTTCTTTCTTTTTTCCATAAATAAAGATACCTAGTAATGTCACTAATAGTAATGCATATCTGCATATACCTTTTGATATTTATTAGCTTTCCAAACATATATATCCATTGTTCAAACAAAAAAAAGAGCTGAACAATGCAAAAAAAATGCAAAATGTAGTTTTTCTGACAATCCCTAGTAAAAAAAATATCACAAAAAGTCTGTATTGATTAAAAGTGGACCTCAACAACTTTTACTTGGCCAAGTTTTGCATTAGAGTTTTTCATGGTTTTTATACTTAATACAGTTAGGTCCATGCATATTTGGACAGACAACTTTTTTTCTAATTTTGGTTCTGTACATTACCACAATGAATTTTAAATGAAACAACTCAGCTTTAATTCATTGGGTTGAACAAAAAGATTGCATAAAAATGTGAGGACCTATAGCCTTTTTTTAACACAGTCACTTAATTTCAGGGGCTCAAAAGTAATTGGACAAATTAAAAACCGAAAACAAAATGTTAATTTCTAATACATGGTTGAAAATCCTTAGCTGGCAAATGTCTTAAACTCATGGACATCACCATATTCTGGGTTTCCTGCTTTTTAATGCTCTGCCAGGCCTTTACTACACCGGCTTTCATTTGCTGTTTGTTTATGGGCATTTCTGTCGGAAGTTTAGTCTTCAACAAGTGAAATGCATGCTCAATTGGGTTCAGATCAGGTGAATGACTTGGCCATTCAAGAATACTCCACTTTTTTGCTTTGATAAACTCCTGGGTTGCTTTGGCTGTATGTTTTGGGTCATTGTCCATCTGTATTATGAAACAACTCCCAATCAATTTGACTGCATTTAGCTAGATGTGAGCAGACATTTTATGAAATTCATGGAAAAAATCTAAATTCGATTGTTAGTAGATGAGCCCCATAGTTTTACCATATATATTGAATGGTAGCTATCCTTTCTCAAAACATAGTAGCATAGTAAGTTAGACTGATAAAAGACATGGATGTCCATTTAGTTCAGCCTTTTAAAGGGGTTGTTTACCTTTGAGTTAACTTTTAGTATAATGTAGAGAGTGATATTCTGAGACAATTTGCAATTGGTTTTCATTTTTTATTGTTTGTGGTTTTATAGTTACTTAGCTTTTTATTCAGCAGCTCTCTAGTTTGCAGTGTCAGCAATTTGGTTTCTAGGGTACAAATTACCCTAGCAACCCTGCACTGATTTGAATAAGAGACTGGAATATGAATAGGAGAGGGACTGAATAGAATGATAAGTAATAAAAAGTGGCAATAACAATACATTTGTAGCCTTACAGAGCATTTGTTTTTAAATGGTGTCAGTGATCCCCATTTGAAAGCTGCAAAGAAACAGAAGAAAACTGCAAATCATTAAAAAAAACTATGAAAAATAAATAATGAAGTCCAATTGAAAAGTTTCTTAGAAATGGCCTTTCTACAATATACTAAAAGTTAACTTGAAGGTGAACCACCCCTTTAAGTCTATATATAACCTGCCTATTTATATAACTGCTAGCTGATCCAGTGAAAAAAAACCCCAATTTGAAGCCTCTCCAATTTGCCTCAAAGGGGAAGAAAATTTCTTTCTGGCTCCAAGATGGACCAGACCCTGTATCGACTTGTACTATGATCTATCTTCCATACCCCTCTATTCCCTCACTTGCTAAAAAGCCACCCAGCCTGTAAAAAAAACAGAATGTGTAGACAGGACCTCCTCTCTTCTAATTGGAACAGATGACCTTGTGTCAGCTAGAAATCCATACTGGTAAATATAGCATTACAGAGATTATTATATGATCCCCTTATATATTTATACATAGTTATCATATCACCTCTTAAGGGCCTCTTCTCCAGTGTGAACAACCCCACCTCAGCCAGTCTTTCCTCATAGCTAAAATTTTCCATACCTTTTACTAGCTTAGCTGCCCTTCTTTGCACTCTCTAATTCAATAATGTCCTGTTTCACCACTGGAGACCAAAACTGTATGGCATATTCTAGATGGGGTCTTACAAGTGCTCTGTACAGCGGAAGAATAATAATACAGCTCAAGACCTTATTTACCCTTGATGCTGCAGACTGACTTTGAATTCTACAGCCAAGTTTATTATCTACAAGGACTCCAAGTTCCTTTTCCATTATGGATTTGCCTAGAGCAGTCTCATTAAGGGTATAAGTAGCTTGGATATTTTTACATCCCTGGTGTATGACTTTACATTTATGAACATTGAATCTCACCTGCCACTTAGCTGCCCAGATTCCCAGTTTGTCAAGATCCTGTTGCAAGGATGCCACATCCTGGATGGAATTAATTGGGCTGGATAGTTTTGTGTCATCTAAAAACATTGATACATTACTTACAATACCCTCCCCAAAGTCATTAATAGACTTGTACCCAATACAGAGCCTTGAGGAACCCCCACTACGAACCTTACTCCAAGTAGACAATGTACCATTAACAACCACCTTCTGTACCCAATGTTCAGTTCCATGTTCCAACAACTTCATTAAGCCAATAGACCTTAATTTAGAAAGCAGTCATTTGTGGAGCACTTACTAGCCTATAATTGTCAGGCTGAGATCGTAATACCTAAGTCTAAGATTGAACTAAGCTCTCTTAGAAACCAGGGGTGTATGCCATCTGGCCCTGGCCTCACATTCATTTTTATTAAGTTATGAATCATCGCCTGAGCTAGCCTTTGACTAGACTAAGTTGAGCTAACAGTGCAACTATGAAGTGAGCCTGGGAACACTGACTCCTCTATTGTATACACTGAAGAAAATAACTGATTTAGCTTATTTGCCTTTTCTGTATCTGTTACAACCATACTTGTACCATTATTTAAAGGAGCAGCACTCTCAACCCATATCCTTTTACTATTAATATACTTTAAAAACTTTTTGGGGTTAGACTTAGACTAGCCACAATGTGCTCCAAATGCAGCTTATGTCCCCACAGACTTATAGTTTTAAATGCTTTTGTTTTTTTTCCCATTATTTTCTATACTTCTGTATTAAACAACATACAGTGCTTCTACATTTACTTCTTAAGGGAATATATTGAGAACAGTAACAATGTAATATCATTTTAAATGACAACCATTGCTGTTCAGTGTTTTTATCAGAAAACATAATGCCCCATTTAATGCCCCGAAGGGCAGCTCTTAAGGCATTAAATTTTGCTTCTCTGAAATTCAGGGTTTTTGTTGCCCAGTGTATATTTGTTTTTTGCACCATACATTAAATGAGATCACATTATGGTGATGCATCAGAAGCTTAGCCCCTCCCCTTGCTTACATTAGAGGGTATATAGAATACATATATACTCCTACAATTAATTTGGACTCTTTACAATCAGTGAACACCCATAATACTTCACCTCCTCCTTTATATTAGCTTTTAAATCATGCAGATCCACCTGTTCTGTTGCCTGCAAAACAAAGTATCTATATATTAGCTGATATTAACCTCCGAGTCATGCAAATCATTTAGCCATGTTTCAGCCACTCCAACCACATAATATTTTCTCTCCAGCATCAGCACCTCCAGCTCTCCCATTTTACCAGACTCCTGGTAAAGGAGACTCCTTGAATTTGCAAACATACATTTAATACTGGTATCTTATTGCATATGACATGTGGTCCTCCATGTTCTTAACAGTACCCCATCCATATCTCCTTCCCCCATTTTCACTTCATTTGCCCACTGTCTCATCTAACCTGTCTTCCATGGAATCATTTACTGAACTCTCCACTCCCCACACCTAGTTTAAATCTCCTCCAACCCTCTGGTCATCTTCTCTCCCAAAGCAGCTGCACCATCATCATTGAGATGCAGCCCATTCCTGGCAAAGAGCCTGTAGCCAATAGAGAAACCAGCCCAGTTCTCCAATAACCCCAGACCCTCCTCCCTACACCAATCTCTCAGCCATGCTTTAATCTCCCTAAGAACTTAACGTTGCTTGTGGCAAAGGTAATATCTCTGATAAAATTACTTTGGAAGTCCTCTACCTAAATTTTACACCTAGTTTTTTTTTTTAATCATCCTTGAAGACGTCACCACCTCCTCTAACTTTTTCATTGGTACCTATGTGTACCAAGACCACTGGGTCTTCCCAAGCCCCACCCAATAACCTGCCAAATTGTTCCACCACATGCCGAACCCTACCACAAGACAAGCAGGCATGCATTGTTAATAATTCTACAGAAAGCACAGGTATATGTTAACCGTTTAAAAGGAAATATATATAACTGGCAAAGTACATATAGTCTCTTCCTTTTTTATACTTTGCCAGAGAATGAGTCAATATGTCACAAAAATGTACAGGTATCTGATGCACACATCTCAGCTCCCATTCACATGTAAATTCAACTACTCACAGAATATGTACAGAAACATAAATAGGGCATTCAGGTAAAAATAAATGTATGATGAATACTGTGTATGGATGGGATCGCTATGCAAATTAATTAATCAAGTTGCTGGATAATACATTTTATCATGCATGATTTTTCAAACATTTGTTTGGCAAGTTGTCCAAGATCTTGCCATTTTGACTGCAGATGAAGTGAATAGTATGTGCAGTCCCTCTCAATTCCTGTCAGCTCATGATCTTCCACATAGAAAAGGCCCACCCTGTAATTATGAGCTCTCTGGATAATGAGCTTTGGGTAAGGAATCCAATGCATGTAGTAAAGAGACTAGCAAGTAGTTAGATAAGAGAATTAATATTAACAATCAGGGGCATCATTTATCAAAGAGTGAAACTAGAGCTCTTCAAATTAAGAATTTTGATTCAATTCTGTGGGATTTTGTAGGGCCTTTTATATTTATTTATTTTATTATTGTTGAAAAATGTGAGAGTTCACACTTTGATAAAAAATGTAATAAAATTAATTAAGTTGGAATTTCAGTATGGTGGACTGTGGTGAGCTCTTGTTTTAGTCTTCTATAAACATAACCAAATTGTACAGGGGCCTAGCCCAGATACTCAGTCATTTAAGAAAAAGGGAAACAGAATTTTTATTTGTCACTGATAAGTATAAAGATTGCAAAGTTATATTTTGCAAAAACATAAAAAATTCAGAAATTGTGGCTGGGAGGATATCACTACATGTTCTTTGGAGAGGGAAGAAGCATTACAACATAAAGAAAGGTGTCTGCAAAACAAAAAAGGGAACTGAATTTATCAGGATACCAACAGAAAGGATATGCAGGGGCAGACAAAGCCAAGGGCTAAAGCCTTCTTAGATTCTAACAATGTATAACTGTGGGAAAATTCACTAGGGTAGTAGAGAGTTGATTAGATGTTATGACCTAGGAGCAAGTTGTTTCATGTATATAGATTGAAAGGAATGTGCCTTGAAGAGGTTGGTCTTCTATTGAGAGAATCAGAAATATCCTGTAGAATAAACTTTAGCATTGGCAAAAGATGCTTATTAGACACATTAGCCCATGGTGTATCATTAGAATGTAGAGTTTGAAGGACCAAGTATAAAGGTTCAAGTTAGTGGAAAGAAAGTGATTTAAAAGATTGTATACAATGGCTTTGAAGTATAGGGCAGAAGAACGATACAATGATTGTTAGGGAGAATAATTTGGTTAAGAATGGGTACTCTCAGAAAAGGTGTGACAAATGCATGCTTAAAATAAGATGACATTGTGGCAGTGGAAATATAGATTAAAGAGGTGAATTATGATTGACATAGAGTGCATGATAAGAAATTAAGAAAGTGATAGAAGATAGGATCCAAAGAGCAGGTTGTAAGACCTCATATATAGACAAGAGGGCCAGACACTTTATTCTTAGTCACAAGAGCAATGTAACATAAATTACAGTTGTAATATTTTCTCTCTGATAAATAAATGAAATGAAGACTGTATGTAACACATACACTTGATAAATATTTTAGTCATTTAATAAAAACCTCTATATTAAAATATTGTACAATATAAAGATGTCATAAAAACAAGATTAGCCCATATAAACTACTCCCCTGACAACACACATCTTCAAGGAAACAACAATGTGTAATGTTGAAAAAAGAAGCCATTCAGACAGCACTCAATAAAGTGATAAACAAAAAAAGCAAAAATGCCAAATAGTGGGGTGGGGCTGTGGTATGCAAATGTCTGTTGTGACGGTCTGTCACTCCTTACTATACTGTTGCAGTTGATGTATACTAATGATAGTGTTTTCCACATGCTTCCTTCTCCCTGTTAGGTAGCAATATGCATTTTCCCTAAAGTGGGATTAGAGGTTACTGTACTGCTATCATACTGCTTTTTATTCATACTGTTTCTTTGTTGGCTTATTTGAACAAGAAAAAGTGATACAGAATACCAATAAAGATAACCAGTGGTCCAGGTGCACCAGTCCCAGCCCCTCAGCTTCAGGGAGCGGCAATCTCATATAAAGCAAATAAACATTGTTTTACTTCATTTTTTGTCCCTGTGGATTCCTTTGAGTGCCGGATAGCCCTATTGCTATATTTGCCTTATATCTTTCCTGACTTACCCTTACTCTGAGTAAAATATTTACATTAAATACTAAATAAGGTATTTGAACGCAGGCAAGCCTACAGAGAGGTATTCCAGATGTTACAAGAAGAAACTTGCCAGTGTAGAACAAGATTGGGATCTTAATGGTTCCTGATAACAGTACAGTTCCTTATACAATTGTCATCTCTGCCTTTGGCAGTGACAGTCAAAAGTGTTGTCACAAAACAGATTTCCTTGAAATATATTCCAGTGCTACTAGGGCCCAAATTGTGACATTAGTGGGCTAATAAGACAGAGTACAGTGTTTGACAAAATGCCTATGGATAAGGCTGTAGAAAATCCAGATCCATTATAGTGTATAATACATACCTGTACATAGAACTTTTACTGGTACTTCTTACCATGGTCGGACACCTTGCTATTACCTCCATACCCCTCCCTTTGCTTCAATATGAACTCTCTCTTATGTGGAGGTAGCTGAAGACTATAACCTGTTGCCTCAGGCAGTTAAATTAACCTTGGAGGAAGTAGAAAATAAATTGTGTCAATATCACATCATTTATGGCAGGTATTCTTTTACATTTGAGCAACATTAAGAAGCAAAAGGAGTTAGGGAGCAACAAAAGCATGAAAAGTGTTCATGGTTGGCGCAAAATAAGTGCTCTGATTGGCCATTTGGTAGCTCCTATGTGTACTGGCAGCCTATAGGAGGCTCTATTTGGCAGTACACCTGGTTTTTATGCAGCCAAAACTTGCATCAAAGCCAGGAAATTAAAAAAAAACTAGCTGTTTTGAGGCATATTGAGCAACATCCCATGGGTGGATGAGCAACATGTTGCCCATGAGCCATTGGTTGAGGATCACTGATTGAAGTAATCACAAGAGATGCTATTTCGTTTGGGCTCATTTATTTAAGTACCACGTGCAAGCACTAAAGCATTAAGGGGCACACAATTGTGTTACGGGCGCCACTGAACACAAGATGCAGAGCTATGTACCTAATGGTAGTTAGCAGATACATTACACCTGTTTTGTACTCTGTAAATGGAGCCAAATGACTACCGCTATCTCACCTTGGGAATGATAAAGTATTATCTTTTTTGTTAAAGAACACTATTCCTTTAAGAATGTATTAAGCACGGTGTATTCTTTCCAGTATAATTATAAAAACAAATCTTGGGTGACCCCTGGGGCACAATGATGCCTTTAACAAAGATATGTTGCAAAAATGTTGTTTGCAGTACACAATCCCTCCCTTGGAACAATGCTGATCATAAGAATCACACAAGGATTGTCCCTTGCAAATGAAATGGGGTGCTAATCCCTTTCTTTTCTGTGCATACCAGAACTCATATTATTCTCTGCACTATTTTGCACTGTATATGTGGCTCATGTCTAAGTGTAGAAGGGTAGTCATTTGTTATGGATACTTTGAAGTAGAGGGAGAAAATTACCCTACAGAGAATATTCTTTGAATTATCTAACCAAAGTCACCACTCCTTATTTCAAACTTTGTAGGCAAAATTAATTCAGCTATTCTTCCAAACTTGTATTGGTTTTGATTTTTAATGATGTGGAATGCATATAATGTGGGAATGCAGGGAAATTATCCCCGTGTAATAGCACAACATGTGAAAGCATTTGTCATCACAAAGAAGTACCCTATTTAGGACTGAAGCCCTCCCATAAAGGCAATGGTCTGGTCACTGTAATTTTTTTACCATATAATTGATAAAATACATTACAGTTTTGAAAAAAGGGATGCTAGTTTTTAATATAAACTAATATAAAACGTAAGTGTCACTATCCTACTGCATTGCTTTTGTACTTACATGGGAACCAGATACCTATCAACCAAAGCATAACATTTTTGGTGCACTGATTGCTAGCTGCTGATGCAGTGGAGTACAGAAATGAAAAGTTAAAAGGGCCCACTGTATTGCTAGCACTATGAGCAGCATAATATGTGAATTCAGAAATGCCAACAAACTTTGTAATAGAGACAAACACAATGTTTATTTTTCATCATAGCAGATCAGGTGAATTATTTACATTTATAAGGGGTTCTGTAGATGATGTGCATATATGGGTAGCTAAGGTTTAGGTGACTTTGAGGGGAGGCAAGTAGGAGGCATGGGATTGGTGGTGTAGAAGGACAAAATGTTAGCAGTGATGATTTGGATAAGTGCTGCCCAATGTGCAGCATTTAGCTGAATCATTCCCAAAACCATGGGCCAGCCACAATTGCTCATGTCCCTGTATGTATTTACCCTTGCTAATAAAATATCCCTACCATTCTTGCAAGTCAAGCTTGATTGGTGTGCTTTAAGCTAATTGAATTCACCTTCAGTAGTAACACTCCCACTCAATTGTATTTTGTCCTTGGAGGCATTTCTGTACATTTCCATATTCACAATGGTAGCAGGCTTGGTCAAAACATTCTGCAATTAAAGGTTTAATGTAAACTCACTTGTTAAAGAGGCTCCTGCATAAATCCAAACAAAGCATGTGAAACGTTTCTTGGATATTAGAAATCATTCTTGGAGCTTTATTAATTATACTGTATATACTCATTGTAATATTTGGACAGTTTTAATATACTTACTCGACATTCCTAACCCATCTTGACCTTTGATAATACGATCTATAATATTTGTATTAACTATATTATAATATTCCTCAATACACAGAGTTCCTGCTTTTTCTCATATTTTATTACAACAAGGCAAATAACGCTAGTGTGTGGTGTCTAAACATTGCTCTGCTCCCTCAGCACAAAACCATGTCATGATGGTGACATTATTTTCCCTGTGTGTGCTCAGAATTTTCACTATATCTCATTATATGGGTGTATGTTTAAGCAGGAGGAATGAATCATCAAAAATGGTATATGTCAGCTATGGTAAATGCTATGGAAAATGCTATATTTTGGTGCAGCATTTAATGACATTCTATTTGTTTCTAGGTGCAAGAATACTTACAATCAAGGGGAATTCACAGAGATTAATTAGTATTATGTCAAACAAATACTGTATTATGGCATTTCAGAAATAACTGCTGACAATAATACTGCAAAGGATAATGATATGCCATTTTATACCTACACCAGTGCTGTCTTCTGCAGGTTTAGAGTAACTTTTCCAGCAGTTTCAATGTAGGCAATCAGGCAATTAAACACATTTCTGTACAGACAGGCCAGACTTTCACTAATGCAACATCAAGAAACCAATAGACGAGGGGTGGATTGTGAAATGGATACTGAGAGGCAGTCTTGATGTTATCCTGAGATTACAGATGACTAAGTGAGCTACCACTGCTAATTATAGTTAAACCACAAAGTTCAGATGTGATTCCTTTTCTTGTGAGCTCATGAAAAAACATTAGTCATCTCCAATCATTTGGATTACTCAAGAGGTGAAACAGTAGCTCAATGGGTCATTTGCTGTGAATTCATACCTGGGTTTAATTATTATACAATGAAGGACTGATATTTTTGGAAGAAAATAAAAACCATCTCAGTCATTGTACTGTTAACATGTGAGAGTCACCTGCAATTAAATTTCAGTCTCGAGTTTGAAAGGCAATTAAAGTATGCAAGGGCATATAAAACTGAGAGTGAAACAGATCAGTGAGAAGGTGTTATTAGTAATAAAGATTGCCTGTACATGAGTTATAAAAATGTCTAATCCTGGTACTGGTATAGGAAAGCTCTATGGTTAAGATGTGCAGGACTGCAAATTACACAATTCCTAAATTGCTGACCTATTTCAAGGCAAAATTCGATACTACACATAGGTAAATTTTAATTCCACCTTTTTCAGATTAACATCTGTAGTTTTTCTCTGAAAGCTAAAACAGCAAAAGGAGACATTATGCAGTCTTTCTTTAAGATATATCTAAATGCAAATATCATAATATATTGTCTCTCTGTATTTTCATCTTTCAAGCACAGCTAAGATTTGCATGCATGTTCTCAACCCATTGCCTGTGTGTAGTGCTCAGGGCTGCCATCAGGGGGCATAGGGGGTGCTGTTGTACCAGGCCTGGGCCTACAGGGGGCCCCAGCTGTGCTGCACTTTTTGAAATAGCCCAGGAAATGCTGTTGTACGTGGCCCCGTGATTTCCAATGGCGGCCCTGGTAGTGCTACAAGGAACTCACGTGCACACTCAGGCCCTCCTTCAATGGTAGCGCTTGGTGCTAGGAAGCTTTAGGGAGACGGCCCTCCCAGGATTCAATGGAACAACGAAAAAGCCAGCACACAAGGCAAGTGCAAACCGGGGTCAAGCCCCTGGTGTGTCTATTGTGTCACAACGTTTCGGGGCCGGTCCTGATCACCTGAGGAAGGTGGACCGCCCCCGAAACGTTGTGACGCAATAGACACACCAGGGGCTTGACCCCAGTTTGCACTTGCCTTGTGTGCTGGCTTTTTCATTGTTCCATTGGGCCCTGGTAGTGCTACACTCACAGATCTTTCTTAACACACATTGTCCCTCTTTACACATGCACAAACCTGAATATCCATGCACTCCAATCCATGATGCCTGTTTCCTCATTGACACTCTCCTCAGGACTTTGCTGATTTCTTTAAAGACAAAGTAGAGTCCATCCACAATCAGATCCCTACCTCTACTAATGCAACCTTCATATGCCCCCCTTCTGCATGTCTTAATTCCTTCCCTCTGGTAACAATGTCTGAAGTCTCTAAGATTCTCTTGTTCTCCCCACTCACAATTTGCCCTCTTGACCATATGGCTTTTTTCTCTGCTCAAACACTGTGTAAAGCCTATTCTTAAAAAGGCCACACTTGACCCATTGTGTCTGTCATATTACTGTACTGTCTCCCTTCTACCGCTTGCCTCTAAACTCCTAGAACGTATTGTTTTCTCCCGTATTACTAACTTTCTACACACCCATGATCTGTTGGACACTCTGCAATCTGGTTTCTGGCCTGGTCATTCTACTGAGACTGCCTTGTGCAAATTTACAAATGATTTTCAGGTTGCCATAGCCAAAGGTCACTATCATCTGCATTTGACACAATTGACCACTCTCTCTTGATGCAGATTTTGTATTCACTTGGCATCTGTAACCAGGCTGCATCTTGGCTTTCTTCTTACCTATCTAACCAACCATTCACTGTCTCTTATGCTAACAAAACCTAATCTCCAGTTCCATTTAACGTAGGGGTGCCACAAGGCTCTGTACTTGGTCCGTTGTGTACACTCTGTCTTTGGGAGATCTAATTCGATCATTTGGCTTTAATTATCATCTGTATGCTGATGATACCCAAATATATTTATAGACCACTATATTAATAGCTGAAACAGAGGCTCAAATCTCTAACTGCCTCCTAGCAATCTCCAACTGGATGAACCAGAGCCACCTCAAGCTCAACCTAAAAAAACTGAACTAATCATCTTTCCACCTAAATCTGGTCCTACTCCCCTTTTTACAATTTCTATTGATGGCATACTCATTCACCCGGTCAACTCAGCAAGCGGTTTGGGGGTAATCTTTGACTCCTCTCGCTTCTCCCTTCCTTTCACCTGCTACAGCCAAGACGCTTGTGCATGCTCTCATCCTATCCCGACTAGATTACTGTAACCTTCTACTATCTGGCCTCCCTAATTCCCATCTCTCCCCTCTACAATCTGTATTAAACTCTGCTGCCAGAATGATATCATCCAAAAGAGTACAGGCCCCTCCCCTGTTGAAGTCATTATCATGGCTTTCTATTAAACAAAGCATAATTTATAAACTCCTCCTCATAATAATCTTTAAAGCCATTTATTCCTTTGCACCTAACTACATATCATCTCTTGTTTCTCTATATGTTCCTGGCCATTCCTGAATCTCTTTGTAGAGAATCCTCCTTCAATATTTTTAAAACAAAAGTCAAAGACTACCTCTGGGAGCACCTGGATAACACTTGAACTGGGAACTGGCACTTGTACAGTGACACCCACTGCAAATTACAGCACTTTGATACCACTCCAAATTGTGTCCATAAGTTACCCTCTCATTTAGACTGTAAGCTCCATGGGGTAGGGTCCTCCATCCTTTTGTCTCCATGATACTGTGTAATTATATTTATATATTTCTGTGAATTGTATTTCTAATAATGTACTTATTGTTACTTATTAATGCAGTGAACCCTTGTTTGTTACTACTAATTTATTGTTGCTGTACAGTGCTTTGCTCTCAAGGAGTGCTACACAAATATAAATATACATACACTCCAAAAAAAATGTGCTTGTTCAGTTTATTGCTTCCAATAAGGATTAATTATATCTTAGTTTGGATCAAGTACAATGTACTGTTTTATTAATATGGAGAAAAGGGAAATCATTTTTAAACATTTGGATAAAATGGAGTCTATGGAAGAAAGCTTTTCAGTAATTCAGATCTTTCTGGGTAATGGGTCCCTTACACATGAATCACATATTTACATATATATAGATACATACATATACACACATGAACACACACACACAAACACACACACCACAGTAGATACGAATAGTGATGGGCGAATCTCCCGAGATTCGCTTCGCCGAATTTTTCGCGAATTTCTAGAGAAATTTTCGACGCGCGACTCGTTTTTGCCGGCAAATTTTTGGCGGTCGAAATTTGGCTGCCGTTTCGCGAATTTATTCGCCAGCGGCGAATCGTGGGGATTCGCCGCGAATTCGCCCCTGGCGAATAAATTCGCCCATCACTAGATACGAATGCTGTCTCATACCCATTAATTTGGTGACTGGGATCCCAGGCAGGGGAGGTTTCCATTCACTACCAAACAATTAATTGGCTAATTATCTACATCTGGAAACCTTATCTATAGATGTAATGTAACTGACCAGTGAGTGCTATTAGGAAAGGCATATTGGTGCCCTGCACTGGCATTGCTTTAAAGTTTATGATCCAAGAACATAATACATAACTATAGGATTAGGGCTTGTAAATGGCTAACCTTAACCTTAAACAAAATGTCTTTAGTACAACCAACTGACCAATATTTCCTGGTAACTGGCATTATAATCACTGACTCTTAACAAGTCATGTTTGAAATCTATGCTTCTTCAACTAAACAAAAAATCCTGTAGCCAATTATGTTTATAAAAAGCAAAGGACTCTACCATGATTTAATTACACATACACTCAAGAAGGAACATAAATTGAATTCTAAGATTGAAATGCTTATGTTACTTTATTATTAGTCCCATTTAGTTCACTCAAAACCATTTCATGAAGTATTTCAGTAAAATATATTTATTATTAAAACTGTAACAATTTCACACTATGGGCACAATTATTGTAAATTACTTATTTAAACCTGTGACATTTGTTTCTGGAAAATGTCTGCTTGGCTAAGGCCTACTGGGATTGATAAATAACCTTTACCACAAATTGAACTAGACCATATGAGGCATTAATAAACATATTGCAATTCCTATTTAGATATTAAAGTAAAACAGTGAGAACTACATTTTAAATCCTACCAACTTCTGGCACATGGTGTGACAGATAATTCAGTTTAGTAGTTCACTTTGTTTATAATGTACTGTATTGCCATAAAATATAACTGAATATACTGTATGCAAAGAGTTATTTACTGACGTCCAATGTTTTCTGGTTGGAGTTTTAAATCATTTTTTCATGGGGAAAAAAACTTTTTTTTGTGTGATTTATTGAACTTGGAGGCTGCTAAAAGTCAGAATAAAAAATACTCCATCTCAAACCTGCCGAAGTCATGTAGAAGTCAAATGGCAAATGTCCCATTTACAATTGCAAGATATCATGATCTGCGCTGGGTTTCATATGATAATCTGAAAAAAATGTGGTTTTCAGACGATAAACCAAAAAAGTCTGAGTTTTCAGGCATCAAATTTGAAATTTTTTCATGATTTTAGGGAGTCCTTTCTCGTACCAGATTTGAGTTAATTTATTGATGCGTAAGATACAAATGTGAATGGGAGTTTGGGTGAAGTGGTTTTACTAAAATAATGAGAATTGTTTGGATTTTATTAAATAACACCCATGGTATTTGAGAGTAGAATGTAATAATATGCCTACATAAATACATACTGTATGAGACAAATATAATGCAAAGTCTTACTTGCAGCCACATAATTTTTCAGGTAAAAATGGGTATACAAATAAACAGGTATACAAGAAAGACTTTTATTTTTTTAACTTTTTTTAATATATTTCTAAATATAAAAAAAGTAGTTTTATTTTCTGGCCATATCTTGGTATGTTAAAAATGTACAATAAATAGTGAATCAAGTACCCCCTATTGTAAAATATAAGGATATTATTAGTCCCCGAGGAGTTCAATGACCATATAAAAGCACAAGGCTGAAGGTCCAGTGCTTTTATACAGGTCATGGAACCACAAGGTTACTTCTAATATCCTCATATTTTACAACAAGGGGTACTTTATTTATTCTAATAAATAAACAAGTTTTAGAGAGTCAAGTGACAGAAATTACATCACTACTCACCGTTTATAACTGATGACATCACTAGCCACAGTTTATAAGGATCTAATTTACAATATATTGATTGTTTATTGTATAAACATTAGATAAACATCTCATGACCAAAGGATCCAATATCCCAAAAACCAGCCTTAGTGTGGCCAGCTTAATCACAGACTGCACCAATTCAAATTATGCTAAAAATATTTGAAGGCAAAAATTTAATCTTTATAATTGTTTGCATTTTAAAAAAAATAAAAAAAATAAGTGCCATTGTCTACCAGGTATGTAGAGCATTCTTCCACTGTGTATAATATCTATACTTGTGTACCATCAGTTTGTTTCAAAAGATCTGTTCCCTCAAATGAGCAATTTATCCAGGGAAAACTGAAGGGCCAGCAGAGAGACATTAACCTGGCAATACATGCAGAAATAGAACTAGATACCACAAGGTTTACTTTTCTTTGTCCAGGACTTCCACAGGGGTAGGGGTTCAAGTATTCTGTATTTTTAACATATGCAATGTACTTTAATGCACTTAACAATAGTTGGTAGCTGACCTCAGTGCTCTTCTACACAAACAGTTTGGTATCCAAAGCAAACAAGGAAGAGTTTTGTACATCTGGCTTTTAAACCGTGTATTACGTTTTGGGGATCTTTTAATATCAAACAAGGAAAAAAGCACCACCTGAAAATTTTCAGTAACCCATCTTCGAAACTAGGCACTGTGAGACCCAATGTGTAACAACTACTCAACTGCCTGAAATGTTATAAACACTTGTGTATTCTGGCAAAATAGTGTGCAGTTTCCACTTATCCGCAACAGGAAGTTACTGAAGATAATTCCATGCTTATAGGCACTGACATTTTTCAAGAAAAAGCTCCAGTTACAAGATAAGGTGCAGATTCTACTGAGCTAATTACACACACTTACAACACACATTTTCAACAGCTTAATCTGTTTATTTATTTATTTATTTATTTATTTAAGTAATGACAACCCATAAAAGACACTAAATATTCTTATTTCAGTATATTAAATGAAGCCTTATGTAATATAGGTTTATTCCTGTAATAGTCCTATATGCCCCTATCACTATTGGGAATGTTTTTTAGTTCTAACTTGCTTGACTCAAATAACACATTTTCCTTAAAGGAACAATTCAGGGTAAAATTAAAAACTGGGTAAATAGATAGGCTGTGCAAAATAAAAAATGTTTCTAATATAGTTAGTTAGGAATAAATGTAATGTATAAAGGCTGGAGTGACTGGATATCTAACATTACAGAACAGAACTCTACTTCCTGCTTTTCAGCTCTCTAAATCTGAGTTAGTCAGCGACTTGAAGGGGGGCCACATGGGACATAACTGTTCAGTGAGTTTTCATTTAGCTCATATTCAAAAGCAACAGTTATGATCAATGTGGCCCTCCCTCAAGTCACTGATTGGTTACTGCCTGGTAACCAGTCAGTGTAAACCAAGAGAGCTGAAAGAAGTAGTGTTCTGTTCTGTTAGAATTACAGTCACTCCAGCCTTTATGCATTACATTTTTGCCTAAATATATTGAAAACTTTTTTTTATTTTGCACTGCCTATCTATTTACCCAGTTTTTACTTTTATACCGAACAATTCCATAAAAGGAAAACTATCCCCCCCGGACAATGTAGGTCTCTATAAAAAGATATTGCATAAAACAACTCATATGTAAAACCCTGCTTCATGCAAATAAACCATTTTCATAATAATATACTTATTTAGTAGCATGTGCCATTGGGTAATCATAAATAGAAAATTGCCATTTTAAAAAATTAGGACAGCCTCCTGGGATCATATGATTCAACGGTGCACACAAACATATCAAACAAACTATAAAGTTAGGTCACACGAGCCAATTAACAGTTAGAGGTGAAATATTTCTGGTCAGGTGATCTCTGAGACAGCACACAGACCATCACAAAATGGTGGTTCAAGGCAAGAGACGTAAAAGGGCAATATTTACTTAAATATATATATATATATATATACCAGTTTGATAAGATTCTTTAATATGCCACTTAATTTAATATAAACTATCTGTTGCTCAAGTATTCATTTTGGGGGTATAGTTTCCATTAAGGACCCCATCTAAGTTTCAGAATACTTCCTTGCCTTAAAGGGGAAACTATGATGCCATGACATGCCAGCAACACATTTTAGATTATGTTATGGCTAAGTGATTGATGCCTGTTTAACTAAATTTCAATACTCATTAAAATAATTTTTTAAAGTAATTTGCAGTAGTTTAGCTGCAATACATAGGGTTACAAGAATTGCTGTTACACAGTACATTTCCAGGACAGTTTCTCCCATTTTGTAGGCAAGCCTGTAACAAATGCATATTGCAATTCTTTATTGCTCAATTGAAAGTACAAGGTAATATTTTCCATACAAAAATCTAAAAATTTGATTGTAAATTCCTATGAACAAGGTCCCTTGTATGTATCTGCATGTACTGTATTTGTGTTCCTTGAATGAAAGTTTACTGCTCTCCATATTTTAGGGTGAGGTATATCACTTGTTGGTAATTGATAAAAAATTGTAAATAACCCCTAACCAACATTTGCTCATTGTCACTCAAATGCACATTGTTAGTTAACGCAAATAGACAAAAAAAAAAATCAGCTAATTTACCTATACAGTATTATGATTTTGTATTACTTGGTTCCTGTTTAAACTTCATATATCTGCTACATGTCTTTCCTACTTTTTGTTCTGCTTTGTAACAGTGGCAGGAAGAAAAGTGCCTTCTTAGTCTCTGGTTTTGCCTGAAAGCTCCTAGAGTTTACATTATGTTGTATGTATGGCATCCCCTGATGAACCAAGAACCAGACCATGTAGATTATTCCTTTTATAAGCACATATTATTTTTATTATAATTAGAAAAACTGTCCAACAAGCTAAAAACTAGCCCATGCCCTTAAAAGGTTAACAACAATAATTATCTTTACTTTGAAATTTGTCTAATTATTAGCCTAAAATACGAAATTGTCCTACTGTGAATTTCATCACAGCATCCAAAAGCCAAGCGCCAGTATGCAGGGATCTATAGTTTGTCTTCCAACACAATTCTTGCTTAACACTCATTAGAGCACTAACAGTAGTTAAGGTCACATAGTGGAAATGTAAGTTGTCTGAGTGACAAATTTACCTAATTCTTCAGCACAGCAGGATTACAAAATGATGTGAAGTGATTACTAGGAGGGGAGAATAGAAATGTCTCATGAAAATTCAGATGGTTTTGCCACATTGCACTAGTTTAAGGCTAGTGCCACATACAGGGGCATTTCTAGAGCTTGCCACAGTTTGGCATTCTCTTTTAATTTCTTTGGGATTTTTAAAAAATAATTTATCAAAGGGTGAGCTTTTACTTTCATCCATCAAATAATATTGGGACCTTGCCCACGTCTACCAGGCCATGATTGCTGTGGTCAAAAAAACTGGCCGGTAAGCAGCCTATTAAATAACACTGTTATATGTTTCATGTCCTGGTATCAAAATATGTTATTTATAACTAAGGTGTGCCAAATCCCAGGTAACCATGCATGGCTCATAAAATTTACTTGCTGACTTCTTTTCTTTTAAATTGCCTGTCAACACTTCACATTGAAAGTATAAGAAATGTTCTGACTATGGCAGATACAAAGAGTGACACGTGGACACTACTCAGAAACACAGACACTAGCTAGAGTGGAGGCCATTTACCACCAAGGTGTATTGATCACCAGTATTCTCCTCAAGAGCATTGTGCAGAATGGAAAATTATAACACGTGTTACAATAATCACACAAGGGTTACATGAAGAAATGGTTGGATTAGAATATACATCTTGAAAGCACTTTTCACATTTCTTCTCTTTACTCGGTATCTATAATTGTGTAGCTTGTGCATGGGGATGGGCATCAGGTCACCCATTCTAGGGCATACACAAAATTTTGGGATGATGCAAAACTTGCTTTAATAACAGTGTCCACAAAGTGGCACCTTTGCTTGTTATGCTTGTGAATTCTAAGACTGAAGTAAACAAGATTTAGAATGATTTCTTTGAGTGACAGGTCCCCTTCAATAGTTTAAGCTTAAATGGAAACTGTCATGGGAAAACATGTTTCTTTTAAAACGCATCAGTTAATAGTGCTTCTCCAGTAGACTTCTGCACTGAAATCCATTTCTTAAAAGAGCAAACAGATTTTTTTTATATTTCATTTTTGAAATCTGACATGGGGCTAGACATTTTGTCAATTTCCCAGTTGCCCTGGTCATGTGACTTGTGCCAGCACTTTAGGAGGGAACTGCTTTCTGGCAGGCTGTTGTTTTTCCTTCTCAATGTAACTGAATAATATGCAGTGGGGCATGGGTTTTTACTATTGAGTGTTGTTCTTAGATCTACCAGGCAGTTGTTATCTTGTGTTAGGGAGCTGCTATCTGGTTACCTTCTCATTGTTATTTTGTTAGGCTGCTGGGTGGGGAAAGGGAGGGTGTGATATCACTCCAACTTGTAGTACAGCAGTAAAGAGTGATTGAAGTTTATCATAGCACAAGTTACATGACTTGGGGCAGCTGGGAAATTGACAATATGTCTATCCCCATGTCAGATTTCAAAATGAAATATAAAAAAATCTGTTTGCTCTTTTGAGAAATGGATTTCAATGCAGAATTCTTCTGGAACAGCACTATTAACTGATGCATTTTGAAAAAAATTCCCATGACATGATCCCTTTAATTCAAGAGGAAATGTAAATACATTCAAGGGTTTGGTGCAGGAAAGCAGTTATTTCATAAGATAAGTGAGAAAAGTGAATAAGCTCAGTGACTGCATTTATATCAGACTTAAATTGTAAAAGACAGTAGAGTCAAACACCTATAAGGGTGATGGCAGACAGGGATATTTGTCACCTGTGGTTAATCCATGTACCTTATCTCCCGAAAATGGAAAGATAGAATTTATCAATTTAACTAATGCTGAGTTAAGCATTAAGCCATAGACGCAACAATCCGATTGTACGAATTCTCGATTCGTACAATTTTCGGATCGTGTGGAATGTTACGACATTTGTCGTGCCATGCCGATTGGTCGTTCGGTCGATCGGCCAGGTTAGAAAATTTCTGTCGGCTGGCGATAATATCTTTGCGTCAATTGCAGATCGTACGATTTTCAGTGGGAGACCGTCATTAGGTTTTTAATCGTACAACTTTTGTACGATCCCTGTCAGGGGCAGAACCTCGTCTGATCTGTGCTTTTGCTACTTTATTTGATCTGAAGGTTAGTGGCAGGTCGGGAGATGGGGAAGTCTGATCGTTCGAATCATGGAACGATCAGATCTTTGCGTCTATGGCCAGCATTATGTATTGGTTTATAAGTAACTAACTGCTGCCAGTGGTTCTATTTATTTATGGATATACAATTATTTAAATTAATAATACAATTTCAACTGTGTGAAGATACTCTTAACTGTGTAATGCTTTTTCTTACAGAATACCAAATCATACTGAGTACAAAATCTATTTGGTGTCCCCACAGGAGTTAATCCAACTCTAACTGAATCTAACTGATGTTGCATTTTAGTCATTCTAGCCAAGTGAAGCGGATTTGAAAGCACAAAGCATGAGGTCAAAGTGGCATAGATAATGCTTCATGGGTTAGTGACCCCTCTTAATATTGATTTTGGTCTCACTAGCACTTGAAGATTGTTCCATATTTTTGCAGTGAGTCATTGACTATTCTGGTAAGTGGGGCACAAACTGAAGAGGCTAAATTTCAGAAGGTTATATAACAGTCTCATTCCAGTTGATTGACTGTTTGTCTTGTAAGTATGGATGTCCATGATCCACAGAAGGATAAAAGATGTTGCCACCCAAGATAAGGTGAAAAATGCACTGAAGTGTATTTTGAAACTTAATGTTTTCGGATATATATATGTTGTGTAATTAAATTATTTCTTAGCTATGTGTATAAGTAAATAGAATTGAATTGTACAAAAGAGGCAAATTACTTTCTACAAAAACGCGGGCTATTACTTTATAGCTATAAAAGATTAACTGCAGAATTAAGGGGTCATTTACAACCTCTGAATCACTGTGCAAAAACTGACACTTTGTGCACTACATCTGCTGTTGCAGGATTGAATTTGGAAATAACATGGCTTGCAAAGTACAAGCTGAACCATCAAAAGGGATACCTGAAATAAACACACACAACTGACAATAAATAACATGAAATTGCTATTTTTACATCATATTGTGAAAGGGACATCATTCATGCACATATTGATAAAAAAACTTGTGTACAATTTTCTAATACTAATTTTCATACACAGATATTGAGCAAGCAACAAGTTCTGGACAGTGGCATAACTACCGTTGCCCAAGTTTTGCACTTTGTCCAGTGTGCTGTATTGTTTTGAGTCTTTATGTCTCTATGGTTTGTACCTTTAGATTTTAAGGAGACTCCTTACTCACCTACTTGCCTATACACAGGGCAGCATACAGAGAGAAGTAGGACTGCAAAAAGTTGCACCTCAAGTCACAGCACAGAAATGACACTTTGTCCCATTTTGGCCCTGAGTTTTTCAATGCTGACATTTCCATTTTATTTTTTGAATTACTGGAATTCCCTAATGGATTTTTATTCTAAAGCCACCAATAAAGCATTTGAGACTTTTACTTCTCATGTGAAGGGATGTCACTTTGATCACTAAACACCTCTCCTGATGTCACTGAGTGGGAATGGCTTACTGTGAAGAGGGAGGGCTGAGTAGATGTCCATGGATAACTTTCAGGCAAGGTTACCAAGACAGAGCCTTCACTATGTACCTTGCAACTGATGGGATTAAAATGAGCTGCCCTGCAAGGCAATGTCCTCTTCCCTCCCCCACCTTGCCTGCTGCATGCCTACTTTTTTGAAAGATGATGCTCGAGATGGGGTAAGATTTTAGGTGATTATTTGAAGGTGTTGATTAAAAGAAATAATGCTTGGATTAGCAACATGTGTCTCTAGTTATGACTGAACTTCACCCAGCATCTGAGTATGGGAGACTTATCTGCAACTGTTCTGAGCCATAGATTGGAGATTCAATTCAAGAAAATCATTGCAACATGAAACCTTAGTGAAAGTCTGCTTTTGATCCATGCCTTTGCTTTTCAAACCTACACAGATTTATGTGATCAAGTGCATAAAGGTATTAGCCATGTCTGTTCTGAATGGGTTAAAGCAGGAATTACAAGCAGTTGTGAGGGATGTGAGGCATTGGAAGGGAATGACAGCTAACTTGTGCCATTACCATGTGCATTATATAGCCAGGTATGCACCAACATCCTCTCCTTAATGAGAGCACTTCTTTTACTTGTGATCTGCAGTCTGCACACAGAAATGTTCTTAATTACTTAGAGGAAGCATGTGTGTGTGTGTGAGTGTGTGTTTTTTGATGTTCTAGTAAAGCTTTCAGTGTAAGATTTCAGCTCTCCCACAGTCCTATAAATCAGGTTTAGTGCACAGAGTGAGGCTCTCCTGTTGCATGTTTGTTAATCGTCATGTGTCTGGTTTGAATTCTTGCATACAGGAAACCCACGTTCGCTTAAATGAGGGAAAAACAAGACTGATGTTTTAGATTCTTGATTTATGCATTATAGCCTGATATTTCATATGTTTGGAATGGAGTTATGGTGTGTATTATGGTGAAGTAATTTATACGCTGTGCATTTTATTTTAGAAAGGCAAGTTATGATCTCAAATCTATAATATATACATTTTTTTAAGAGAGTATATATATATATATATATATATATATATGGATATATATATACAGTATATATATGATCAATAATTACTTGTATTAGGATACATACTAGGATTTCTATATTGTATGGTGTTCGGCGCTTACACGCGTCTCGTGGGTACAACGTCATTGAAAAGAATGGAGTGCGTCTAGACCTGTGCTCCCCTGCGGCTGAACGCAGCCAAACAGAATGCAGGAGAGCACAGGTAACAAATGCCTGTTTGTAAGGGCTATTAATGCTTGATGTGTAGCATACTTAAAGTGATACTGACACTAAAAATTACTTTTTAACATCTGAATGTACATTAAATGTTACCTATAGGTCATGTTGATCATTTTTTGATGAGAGGTTTGTTTTTGTATATAACTGTTAGTTGAAGTTCCTAAGCCTGACTCTCTGACTTTGCCAACCTGACTGTCCCATCTGAGCCTGTTAGTTGCAGTTTCTAATGCTAACGGACTCCTGCTGCACAAATATGGCAGCCCCCTCATACAGGAACATGGGGCAACAGACAGGTATTGTAAAAGCATCATGCAAATACTTTATGGCAAAGTTAGAAGTAGCTTGCAAAGCCAATATTATAAAAGATGTAAAAAAGTTTAATTTCAGGTGTCAGTATCTCTTTAACAACTGAGATAAAATATATATCCTTTGTAATTATATATTTTTCCCTAAGGGGCCTCTCTGATGCTACTCGGGGCCCTAGACAAATGTCCTCTTTGTTGCACTGTACAACAGACCCCTTGGCTTAGTCATTCATATTTGTTCATTTAAACAGAAATGTGGACATAGAATTAAATTTGATACTTAGAATAATTTATAGGTCTACGGCAAAACTGTTATGTGCTTTAGGCCTAATAGTAGTGTTAAATGGTCTCAATGGACCCAGACAGAAAGTATTATGCTAAATGACAGTAGCTGTTAAAAACTGATTTGCATAAGATATCCATAGGATTCCCAACAGAGATGTAATTTATGAAGCAGCCAATATGACAGTACAGCTACTAAACTTGTGTTACACTGTAACTCTTCCCTTAATCAGCAGTCACATGCCATGGTCTATAAGAATGAGCAATGATGTTCATTGTTCCTGCTAAACCTTGTTCTGATGAGGTTCAAAGCGGCCCAGGACTGCCATTGGGGGGGGGACAAGTGTCCAGGGCCCAGCAGTGCTGCACTTTTCAAAGAGCCAGGCACCCCTTACGAGCGCTGAAGGAGTGCTGCCTTCTGATGTCCCAAGAATGCAGAAGTGCCGAACAGTCCTGGAGCGGCAGAAAGACCTGAAGTCCCAAAGGAGCTAACACTGAAGTCCTGAAGCGGCAAAAATACCTGATGTCACGAAAGGAGCAGACACTGAAGTCCTGAAGTTCAATTCTACTGACACCAATGTTTTATTTTAATACTCTAAAGGCCCCTGCCACCCAATTTTTTTTAACTTGTAAGGGAGCTCTGACCATCAATATGCATGGGGGGGTACCAATGTTTTTTTTTAAAAAATGTTTTTTGGGGCCCATTTTTTTTAACTTGGGGGGGCCCTGGCGCCAATGTTTTTTTTTAACTTATAAGGGAGCTCTGACCATCAATATGCATGGGGGGTTACTTTTTAGCACTGATGTCTGTGTGTTCTTTTAAATTTGATGTGTAGTGGGCCTGATCAGGGGCGGGGCCCAGTGATTTTGTTGTGCGGGGCCCAGTGATTTCTAATGGCGGCCCTGCAGCGACCACCACATTAAACATTGATACTATGTACAGGTATGGGCAGGGCCAGAACTAGGGGTAGGCAGAGTGGGCACGTGCCTAGGGTGCAAAACTGGGGGGTGCCAGGCCTACTCTGCTTCCCACCCCTAGTCTGGTCCCCACTCACTCTGTCCATTCCATTCTGTACACATGCGTGCCGGCTTTAAACCCGGGGGTTTTCGGTTATAGAATGTTTCCGTAGTTTGAATCGCAATACCTTAGTTCTTCTAGAAAATCATGTAAAAATAATGTTAAATAAATACAATGGTTTTGCTTCCAATAGGAATTAATTCTATCTTAGTTGATCAAGTAGAAGATACTGTTTTATCATTACAGAGAAAAAGGAAATTATTTTTAAAACATTGGATTATTTCGATAAAATGGTGTCTATGGAAGAAGGCTTTTCTGTAATTCTGAGCTTTCTGGATAACGTGATTCCAGATAACCGATCCCATATCCTTATAACATTTACAGGCAACTAGGCATTATTCACTAAATGCCCAGAGCCACAGCATGTGCTACACCCTAGTAATAAAAAATGACAGAAGAAATGTATTTTGTGCTTATCTTCAAATATAGTGAAACAGTAGATACAATTCTACTTACAGTACCTTAACTGACACGTTCTCTATAAACTCCTTAACCCAGTACAATCTATAGCTGATAGGGCTGTTTTATTGCAGTCTGTGAAGAATGCATCAGCTGGCAGTGGCACAAGACTCATGGTGGCTCCCACGCATACAAAGAATGAAAAAATGTAGCACAGCATGTATGTGGAATGTGAACCATTGGTTTTCATGCCAGTAGCTGCAACACTTTACATTTGATCTTCTGAAAAAGTTATGTCTCCCTAGACTTCTGTAAATCATATGTAGTGCTAAATGTCGTAAAATGTGCTAAACAGTGAAAAGAAAAAAGATAGAACTGTTAATGGGAAAGTCAGGGCCCGGCTGGACTGTATAGGATCCGTGTGAGACTGGAACTGAAGAAAAAGCAGATAAGTGAGAGGAGGGCCCCAGATGAGCAACACTGATTCTAGATGTAAAGTCACAGGATAAAGATTTTTGTCTTTGAGACAAATGGCTAATTCCTAATAACTGGCCTAGAAAACATGGTGAGTGACAGAAGGGTGTGCAGTGTGCTGGTTTTGTCTCTGGCACCAAACTTCGTCTGCCTTACAGTTCAAAGTAGTGCTTCTTTTATACTACTATAAATACATCTGTGATGGGTAATGATTACTTTTTACACCATCAGTGAAAATAAATGAAAAAGCCAAGTACAAGAAACAACTGTATGCTCTAAGCTTAAGGGGTAAGACATGTGGCAATTCATCGCCACAACTTTTAAAAACCTGCAATCGCGGCATATACACAAGTTGCTGAGATGAATAACGGATGGCAGCAGTGTGGCGAACGGTCCCAACAATTTTTTTCAAAAGTAACGGCAACTAAATGTCTTCTCCCTAATAGTATTGTAGACAAATGCTGGAGTATACAGTATATTAAAAAGTTGTATACAAAAATTTATACAAATTATGCACATTTTGAACTTACTTTTATAATGCTGGAGCATATTTTTTTTAACAGAATATTTGTTTTTAGATGGGGCCAGTGACCCCCATTTGAAAGCAGTAAAGAGTCAGACGAAGAAGGAAAATAACTCAAAAACTAAAATAAATGCATAATTAAGACCAATTGCAAAGTTGCTTAGAATTTGTTATTCTATAACATGCTAAAAATTAACTTAAAGGTGATCCACCCCTTTAAAGCGGGCTGATGATAGATGTAAGTGCCAAATGCAGATGGATCACAGCGAAGGAAAAAATGCCCATGACTAAGAGCCCTAAATGGAAAGACACTGGTACAGCCAGACAGAGATATGTGCCCATTAGCCGATTGTCTTCCCAAAGGTGACAGAGGCCATCACCCCCCACAAAGCTGTACTACTGTATGTTAATATTTACACTGAATAGAGATGAAGGTGCCAATTTATTCACAGTGCTAACAATACTTTGTTTTTAAAAGGGAAGGAAAACACTGTAGTTGTATATAGAATAAAATAGCATGTGGCCCTTCATTCTGAATTTCCCCTTACTTCTAATCCATGCAGAATACAGTTTATAACCAACATTATTACTGCATGATAGATAAGCTGAGGTAACAGAAATTATTATTATCCTTTTTAAAGGGAGGACATGATGGGGTGGGGGGAGCAAGGTGCTAGAAGGAAACTGAAGAAGGAAATCGAGTTTGCACACGTGATAGCTGCAATGGTGCCAGTAGTTAAAGCAGTTAATGGAGGAAGATATATTCAAGGGTGATTATATATGTTTGAGGTGGGGGCTCCTTATCAATAGGGTGAGCTATATATGTGAGAATTATTGTGTTGTGTTAAATATTTTAAAATGTGAATGCACATTAAAAGTTACCTATAGGTCATGCTGATTTTTTTTTGCTGAGAGGGTTGTTTTTGTAAGTTCTTGTAAAGCTGGCCATAGACGTAAAGATTTTTGAAAGATCCAATGGTTATCGTGAGACCACGATTGTCTCAAAACAATCGTTTAAATGTCCTATGTGTCCATCAACTAAAAATACCATTTCAGCAGATATTGACAGCAAAACCGAAGGGTCGCAGCCTACTTGGCCCTGCAAAAATAAGTTGATTGCATGGGGACCGATAAAGATTTTCTAACCTGGCTGATCAATTTTCAGACCGATGTCGGGATTAAAATCGTAAGATGTCGGACTTCCCTAAGATTGGTCGTTCGGCAGAGAATTTATCAAAGAGTGAAGTTCCGCCACTAGAGGGAAATTCCGCCGCTCTCCATTCATTTCTATGCGATTTTGAAAGGCCTATTTATCAATGGGTGAAGTGAAAGTTCACCCTTTGATAAATATGCCTTTAAAAATCCCATAGAAATGGAGAGCGGCAGAATTTCCCTCTAGTGGCAGAACTTCACTCTTAACTTCACTCTTTGATAAATATACCCCAAAGTTTCTAATACTAACGGACTCCTGCTGCACAAATATGGTGGAACCACGGGTGTTTCAGGGGCTGCTGCTACAAGTTAGAAGCCCCTCCCTGCGCTTCTAACTTGTAGCATCGGAGGAGGGGCCGCATTGCTAGTGCATAACGGAAATTCAGCTTTTAAAATTACCAGAGGTGGCTTTTTGCCGCTCCTGGTATTTGGCTGCCTGAGGCAAGGATCTCACCTTGCCTCATGGTCGGAGCGGCCCTGGGTGGAACCCCTCATACATAGGGTTGCCACCTGGTCGGTATTTTACCGGCCTGGCCGGTATTTTTGATGGCTGATCCCAATGTTATTAATAGGAAGAAAAGATAAATATATAGGAAAGCCGGTATTTTTTTCAAGAAAAGGTGGCAACCCTACTCATACAAGACCACAGGGAGTGACCTGGGAGTCAGATACTTAATGTAAAAGCATTGGGCAAATACTTTATGGCAAAATTATAAGTAGCATACAAAGTCAATTTTATAATAGATTTAAAAAAAAAGGAATAATTTCAGGTGTCATTGTATAATTCATGTATACACCCCATAGCCCTATAGCACTGTTTTGACTTTCTTTTGGCAGGACTATCACAAAGACAGCCTTCTATGGTGAAACACAAAATGTCAGGTGTTTCATGTAAAAGTTATTTGCCCCGTGACATAGGCAGCAACTGTTTGCTGCTGAGGAAAGGAGTAGGACAGTCGTGTTTACTAGCAAACTTCAGTTGGCAATTTCATTAACACGACATTAGTAAAAGCGAGACCGGCACACAGGAGAATCTCATGAAAGCAACACAAGTAAACTCAAACACAGTCTGGGGCTGAGTCCTCCCCTATTATAGGCCGCGGGGTGGGCCGGGCGCCGCTTTGATTGACGGCTTCCCGGAGTGATTTGCCCCCCACGTGATCCGCAAAAGGGGCTGGGAGTTAAAGAAGAGTCGTGCTGGCTATGCTCTCATTATAATCCAATATTCATTGTAGGAGCCAGTTCCATAGTAACATCTCCATCTGCAAACTGCGTCCTGAGCCCCACTGAGCTGTTTTCCACAATTTTTTGTCCAAGATTGGCTGTCAAGAATCATGGACTGTTTTTCTTTGCCTTGTTTTCTGTCAGTGAGTAGACTTTCTGTTCATTTTGTTTTTTTTTTATATCTTCTCCCCTCCTGTCCTTTGCCTGTAGCTGTCCTCCTGCATGGCAACCCCACGGATCTGGGGTCTTCCAGCTATAGAGGCTATGGCAGCAATATGTTAAACTGCCCCAGAAGTGGAGGGTGGGGGCAAGTTAGTCCGCTGCGCTCCAGGTGTTGTAGAACTACACGTACCAAGGTTCTTTGGCCAGGCTCGCTGAATTGGGAGTGGAGGGGGCACAGAGTGTTGTAGTTCTTTAGCAACTGGATTGGCGAGCATTACTGCGGCTGCAGGGAGACATATAGCAGGTATCACAGCTCAGGCACTTGTTGCACAGGGGCTTTTTCATTGCGACTTATCTTGCTCGCAGTCAGACTGCTGCTAATTGTCTGTAGCAGGGGAGACGCTCACAGTCAGATTAGCAACAGGATGGCGGTGACTATCTGATAATGAGGGATGTGACTGGAAACAAGTTATAAACCAAGACCCCCCCCCCCCCCCCCCCCCGCCCCGGGTGGCTCTGTGGAACTGTCCTTGTCCCATTATTTGCTTTCATCCCGCTCTATCACTTGATTGCAGACTAATCTCTCACAGTTCCTCCCTATTTATTTGCATGTTATTTTTTCTTGTGCATCCTCCAGAGACATCATGATTCCTGGTAACCGAATGCTGATGGTCATTTTATTATGCCAAGTCCTGCTAGGAGGCACTAACCATGCCAGCCTGATACCTGACACGGGCAAGAAGAAAGTAGTGGCCGAGATTCAGGGAGGTCGCAGGTCCGGTCAGAGCCATGAGCTCTTGCGGGATTTCGAGGTGACGCTGCTGCAGATGTTCGGCCTCCGCAAGCGGCCCCAGCCCAGTAAGGATGTGGTGGTGCCCGCGTATATGCGGGACTTGTACAGGCTTCAGTCAGCGGAGGAGGAGGATGAACTGCACGATATCAGCATGGAGTACCCTGAGAGACCGACCAGCCGCGCCAACACGGTGAGGAGCTTCCATCACGAGGGTGAGTAGCCGCACTCCCTGCTCGCTCGCTAAATTTGACGGACTGTACCACGGCCACCTACCCTTTCCCCCTACTATTCCCCCTACCCCCTCACACTGCTCTCTCTGCTGCAGCCCCTGCACTGAGCGCTCCTCTCATTCGTCTGTGGGGAGCCCATTGCTTCACTGCTGAGCCTCTGGAAAACTCACTGCTTAACCAAGTTTGTCATTGGCTAATCTTTCCCAAAATACTTGGAACACCCCAAGCTCACCCCTCTCTCTCATCACCCCGTTTAGCATGGTTCCCCCTATCTATTCCTTTCATATCTCTAAGGATTTCTACATTATTCCTTTTGACTACCCTAGAATGTGAACCCCTGTTATTCATGGATAAGTCACCTCAACTGACACCAAATTGTTTTCAATATCCGCTTGTCCTCAATTATAACATACACAGCTTATATAATCCATTATCCATATGATATTATCCATACAGTAGCCCCCCACCTTCTCTCTCCCTTTTGCTCCCTACCTTTGTCCGCTACAAGTGATTTATTTCTAGCAGTGAGACTTGATTAACATTGTATCGGACACTTATCATTTGATTCTTTGACCACATTTATGCCATGAATGTATCTCACATACACATATCTAATTATCCCTAATTATTCTAGGTAGCTTATACTGCAAGGAGAACTGTCCCATTTCATTATACGTCCTTGCATTTACATGCTAAATATGCACAAGGCTAAACAAACTAACACCGAGTAGTGCATTGTCATGGCCTTAAAAAAAGGCACACGCATTAGCATTTGAAACACCTGCCTAGACCCTTTTTTTAAAGCAGCCGTAAGGTGTGAGTCAGTGCTTCCGCAGTGTAACATCCTTTAGTCTGTATAGTTTGCAAATAGTTTTTTTGATCTTCAGTTTCCTACAAAATTAGTACTGGGAACCTCAACATTCTCTTCTGACAACGGAAAGCCATTAACCCTATAGTTCACATATTAATAGCTACCAAAATGGCAAACTGTAGCGCTGTGTCTAAACCAGGGCATTTGGAGTGAAGTGGCAAATTATTTTAGAAATAAAGGTGGCCAACACCATGGCTGTAATCTTGTGCTGGTGTGGTCTCTAAGCAGTTAAGCAGCTTGTAAGCAGACTCTTGGGAACCTCCCTTACTAACTCACTGTTTTGAGATGTCCTAGAGTTTTATTTTATGTTCCTGCCTGGTTCTGCTATGGAGAGTTACGCTAGGACTGGATTTCATTCTGAAATCCATGACTCATAGACATGTTCTGCAGTTGGTTGGATATATTATAACAACAAACCAAATATGCAGCAAGTAAAGGCATCAGATATTCTTTTCTTTAATAAAGGGGTAGTCTCTTAAACATGTCATACAGGTCTGTGAAGATCAGGTCTGTGAGGATCAGACCAGTTGGGTTGGTCTTAGATTAGACCATCTAATTGTAGTAATTAAAAATAAAACTTCACTGCAGTGAAATGGTGGAACCTGACATTTTGTCAGTATGTTTTTTTTTTTTTAATGGTCATCTGATACATATGATACATATGTTCCAGTTCTTGGCTGTGTGATATTAAAAATCAGCAAGTCCCCAGCTACAAGTATTAAACAGAAGCCTTATAAGGTAATACTTCATGACTGATACATTTTATTGGTTATATCACAATAGGACAAACAAATGTATATATCTGCTAAATTTATTTTATAGAACTATTCTGAAGTTTTATGAGCCTTTTTATGAGTTCTCCTGATCAAAGGAAAAGGCGTTGCCGCCTGTTTTTCCACAAGTTTTAATACTCAAAGTACTTTTAGTATACTTAATATTACAGCTGTATGTTTGTAAAGTTTGTTCAATAGAGCCCTGTAAACTGATCCAAATGTTTCCTAGCGGATGTTTCTTTTCCAAAGTAAATCTGAGTTATTAATCCACAGCATCATTGCAGTGTCGGAATTTATTTTTTTCATTCTGTAATATGATCAACAAGGCATGCTCTATGTTTTCAAATCGCTAAAAATCCCAAGCAATACACTTGAGAAACTCAAAAAGAAGTGTTGTACACAACCTTTTGAACTTTTGGTCTACCTGCGCTGCCAAGTGATTTTGAACAAGGAGTTAGTTAACTATGGGTCATGCATCACAAAAGAAAAAAAATAATAATACATGTTAGTATTTGTTTTGTTGTATGCAGTTATCTTCAAAGGTTTCTTGTCTAGGAGTAAATACATTTCAACACTGTCAAAATGGAGTTAAGAAATCTCACTTTACTTTCTTTTTCTTTCTCAGAACATTTGGAGAATCTACCAGGCACAGCAGAAAATGGAAATTTCCGTTTTGTGTTCAACCTCAGCAGCATTCCAGAGAATGAGGTGATTTCTTCAGCAGAACTGAGACTCTATAGAGAACAAATAGACCATGGTCCAGCGTGGGATGAGGGTTTCCACCGGATAAATATATATGAAGTTATGAAACCCATCACAGCAAATGGACACATGATAAATAGGCTGCTGGACACGAGGGTAATCCACCACAATGTGACGCAGTGGGAAAGTTTTGATGTAAGCCCTGCAATTATGAGGTGGACCATGAATAAACAGATAAACCATGGGCTTGCCATTGAGGTCATTCACCTTAACCAAACCAAAAATTATCAGGGGAAGCATGTAAGGATAAGTCGATCATTATTACCTCAAAAGGATGCAGACTGGTCACAGATGAGACCACTTTTAATTACATTCAGCCATGATGGCAGGGGACATGCACTGACTAGGAGGTCAAAAAGAAGTCCAAAACAACAGAGACCCCGTAAAAAAAATAAACACTGCCGGAGGCATTCTCTTTATGTAGATTTCAGCGATGTGGGCTGGAATGACTGGATTGTGGCACCTCCTGGATACCAGGCCTTTTACTGCCATGGAGATTGTCCATTTCCCTTGGCTGATCACTTAAACTCAACTAATCATGCTATTGTACAAACTCTGGTAAACTCTGTTAACTCAAGCATCCCAAAAGCATGTTGTGTCCCCACAGAGCTGAGTGCTATCTCCATGCTTTATTTGGATGAATATGACAAAGTCGTCCTTAAAAACTACCAGGAGATGGTGGTGGAAGGGTGTGGGTGCCGTTGAATCTGAGATCCAAACAAAAGACTGTTAATGGCCGGACTTCTTTCCACTGAACATTCACCTTGACCTTATTTATGACTTTTATGTGCAAATGTTTTGACAATATGATCATATATTTTGACAAAATATATTTATAACTACGTATTAAAAGAAAAAAAATAAAATAAGTCATTATTTTAAACATAAGCTACTTCTTTGTACAATGTGTTTATAAATGTACATTAGGATGAATATGGATTTATATGGGAATAGAGTATTTTTTCTATAAATTACTTTGTATTAATATTTATTGGCAATATGGCTTAAAACCCCTGTCCCCTTGTAAATGAATGTAAATTAAGCCGAAGCATATTGCTGTCTGCATGTCACAGTTGGGTTTAAATTCCCAGCTTTTGGGAATAGAACTACTTGACTTGCTAACCTGTGTGTGTTTTTTTCTAGTTCATTTGCATGGAGACTCTGAAACACCTATGTTGTTATGCTAAAGTCTATCATACCTCCTCCTACCCTCCTGTTGTATAGCCTAAGTTCAAAGCTATGCATAGTTTTTTTTAACAGAGGTTAGCAAAAGGGCTGTTAAGTAGAGAAGTACTTTGGAAAATAATTTTTCTTTTAACATCAAAGGTTACAGGATTCTTTTGAAGGTTAAACACATTAAATGCACATAGACCTGACAAGTGATATGTTTAAAAGTTGACAGATGTGTTTATTTGTATTTTTTTACCATAAAGAAAAAAAAAAATCTAGAGATTTCAAATAAATCTGAACTTATTTTCCATAAGCAAGTAAAGAAGTTCATTTTGCGTGGGGAATTTTTTCATAATTTTTGGGGGCTTGGATGTCATCTGGAGAAAAAAAATCTGTCCCTAAGCTGTTGTGAATAAAGCTCTATAAGCACAGGGAAAATATATTTACGTTTGTTTGTTAATTATTAAACCTTAGAATCTAAAAAAGGGACAGCTTAGCTGAAACCAATAAAAACTACTAAGTGGAAAGTTTGCCAAAGCCTCAGCTTCCTGGAGAGTGCAGGTGGAGTGACCAGATTAGAGCCTCGGGCTAAGGCAACAGGACTGCCTGCTGCTTTTGTGTTCAGAAAGGACCCTTTTAACTGTATTGAGCTTAAATAAATTGTTTTAAAAGAGACTGAACTCAATTTTCCCTGTTTCTTGCCCCCCTTCCCCAAGCAAAAATAAACAATTTACAGTTTGCCTTTTGACATATAAACTAAATGTTACTGGGCCCCCACAGCAAAGTAATTTTAGGGCCCAAAACATCCAGAGGTCCTGTTTTACCAATTTATGTTGAAATTTCTCATTATATAGGGCCTCATGGTGCCCCCTATTCTTTCTCCTTTTTTGCTTGCTAAGATCAGGAAGCAAGAAGCTAAGAATAAAATCTTTCCCTTAAGGTGGCCATACATGTGCTGATAAAAGCTGCCAACAGACTGATTTGGCAGTTTGTCGGCCGTGAGTGGGGCCCTCCAATAGGCTTCCCCGATCAATATCTGGCCGAATGAAGGGCAGATGTCGATCAGGTAGGATTAAAAATCCAGTCGGATCACCGCATCTGTGCGTTGATGCGGTCCCACGATCCGACTGCCCATATGCGGGACCCAAGGGCCCACAATCGGATCAGCCCGATGTATGACAGGAATGCCAGACTTTTGGCCCTTTGGTTGATGTTGGGAGAAATAACCCCCAACAGCTGGTAAGCCTCGTGTTTGTTTTTCAGAAATATTTCAAAATGTTAATGTATATCGCAACATACTCATATAAGAACCAGTTGCATATTTTAACTGTTGCTTTAATTTTGTTGTGTGGTTAGTAGGTAGAAAAGTCTCATTACATGACTTTTTAGATGTTTTATCTGAAAAACTGAGAATTATTTCCATTTTTCCAGTGACACTCACAGACTCATTGAAGGTAACAGAAAATAATATAAAGAAGACCTGGAAGAGTGTATCAGAGAATGTATTTGTTTAGCACTTAGCATCTTCATCTACTCTCAGTTTCCTTCTCAAATTGCTCTTGCCTCATGAAAACCATTTTTTCATAGGTGATACTGAAGTCCTAACAATGGTGCAAAAATATTTATGTATTCTCCAAGTGGAATTGACTGTTGATTAAGCAAAGTCAATCTCAGCAATAATAAACTGTCCCTACTGCATTCTCACCTGGTGCAGTCTGTTTCAAAGAGTTTTGTTCTCATTAGGGCATTAATATTCCCAAGTAGAGCTTCATTTTCCCTATTTGCTAAGACCAAGTAATGTGCAAAAATTTCCTTTCCAGGGTTTAAAACACCTGTCTATAGTTTTCCTTCTAGGGTGCAACAGCCATGTTTTCTAAGCACCACATGTGCATTTGGTTGGCAAGGGAATATCCAAATATAGTGATACAGTGGCACATTGGGGGAGCCATAAAATTACAGGCATAGCTTCTCTATCTCCTGGATTGTACAGCAAACTTGTAGCAAAAGTATATTTAGTTCAGCTACAATTCTTTGAGATCTTTATAATCCTTTAAAAATACACATATATTTAGAATGATCTATTTTATCATGCCAGTCAAGCAGAATGACTGTAGTAACAACTCTAATTTATAAATAATGACATTTATATTTGCTTTATTTTTCAAAATGGTAATAGGTTACATTCAGTCCCGTGGCCCTTCGCTGGCAGTCGTTGTTCTGGAGGAGTGTGGTGAAGGATACCTGCTAAAAAAGAGAAAAGCTTGATTAGCACACACATTTGTTATGCTTCAATAAGGTTTATATACCAGAACCCACTTTTTCACTCCTTTCTTATATAGGCAGTCAAACGTATTAAAGTGCCAATAACCCTATCATAAGAGCAAAGTTTTGATTTTAACCTGTTAACATTGTGGAATATTTCAGTTAAAAATAATTTCACTTTACTTCTGGAATCATTATTGGCACTTTTTGTGCTTGCATGGGGAAATGCAATTCCCGGAACACTTGATTATGTTGGTTTTCCATTGTGGCAAATAGCAGGTCCATCTTGCTTAATGGCAGGGATTTCATATATGCTTTCAGAATTAGAGCCACCGTCCCACAAGGCAAAGCAGATTTAATTAGTATTTATCTGAATGGCGTTTCTACATTGTTTCTTGGAACACCTGTGGCTCATTTAACAGTGAAAGCAAAAGAGTTATGGAGTCTTACCTAAGGCAAAGTAAAAAATATTCATTAACCATATACATGAAATAGAACATTGAACATACAGATTTCAGTACAACGCAGCCAGTAACCAATGCAAGGGGTAAAGAGGGCCCTGCCCAAAAAATCTTATAATCTACGTTTTTAGTTGCCTTGAGGGCAAGGGTACTGCTGCCCTCATCCTGCGTTTTTCTGCAGTTGGAGAGAAGTGATCCGCTCTCTCCTGCATCTTTTAATAAAGGTATGGAATCCTTTATCTGAAACCCGTTATCCAGAGAGTTCAGAATTAAGAAATGGCTGCCTCCCATAGACTCCATTCTATTCAAATGATGCAAATTTTAAAAATGATTTCCATTTTCTCTGATCCAAACAAAGCTATAATTAATCCTTATTGGAAGCAAAACCAGTTTATTTAATCTTTATATGATTTTCTAATAGACTTAGGGGCTGATTTACTAAGGGTCGAATTTCAAAGTGAAAAAACTTCGAAATTCGACCATCGAATATTTGTTGGGGGGTCATTTTCGATCAAAAAACGGCAGTATTCGATCAATCATTCAATTCGATCAAATGATTTCCATCAAAATCCTTTGATTTCTCAGAAATTTTCAGGACAAGTTGTAGGAGGTCCCCCATAGGGTAAAATGGCAATAGTCGAAGTCGAAGGATTTTTAAAGGGCCAGTACTTCAAAATTCAAAAATTCGAATTTTAACTATTCAAATAGAATTTTTGGCTATTCGATGGTCGAAGTAGCCCCAAATTACTTTTTGTAATTTGAATTTTTGAAATTCGAATTTAATTCGAATTTTCGCTTCGACCCTATTCGACCCTTAGTAAATCAGCCCCTTAATGTATGAAAATCTAAATTAAAGGAAAACTATACCCCCCGAACAATCATAATCATAATCATAAATTAGAAATAGAAATCATAAATAATAATCATAAATAGAAAATAGCCATTTTAAAAAATAAGGACAGCCTCCTGGGATCCTAGGATCCAACGGTGCACACAAACATACCAAACAAACTATAAAGTTAGGTCACACGAGCCAATTAACAGACAGAGTTGTGTCTTTTGCTTCAACACTTCTTCCCTTTACAGTTAGAGTTGAAATATTTCTGGTCAGGTGATCTCTGAGGCAGCACACAGACCATCATGAGATGGTGGTTCAAGGCAAGAGATGTAAAAGTCAATATTTAATTAAATATATATACCAGGTAGGTAAGATTCTTTAATATGTCACTTGATTTGATATAAACTATCTGTTGCTCAAAAATTCATTTTCGGGGTATAGTTTTCCTTTAAGGAAAGATACATTATCTGGAAATCCCCAGGTCTTGAACAATCTGTATAACAGGTCCCATACCTGTATCTGCATTGAAAAGAACAGCTGCCACCTGAATGCAGGCAAGCTTAGTAGGCAGCAACCAGAAAATGCCTGTTTTCATGTTTTTCGGGCTGATCTCCTCTCTGTATTCCTGCACTCAGGCGGTAGCTGTACTTTTCAGTGCAGACAAACAGAGATCTGGAAAAGAGTGAATCTGATTCTCTCCACCTGCAGAAAAAATGCAAGATGAAAAATTGAGTACCCTTGCCTAAACTTGAACTATTATTTTCTAGACCCTAAACCAGTAACCATTTCTGTACAGTCACTGTTTGATTACACTGTTTGATTTGCTGTACAATACACTGCTTCTCATGAAAAAGCCTAACAAAGACTGCATCTTACGGAAGGGAGAGGTTTGTTTTTGTTTATAGAAATTATTGTTTCAATTTGAATAAGCAAAAGAGATGGGAGTGGTTAGGTTAAAACAAAACCATTATCCATAAGCAAAAACTAGGAATATATTTTTTAATTAAAAGTATAGGCCTGTGGCCCATTAAGGAAATGTAATAACCCTGTTACTGCAGGAATTCTACTATGTACTGTATTCTACCCCGCCATACGGATCATCTACTAACATTTATACAAAACAGGACACCCAACCGTCTTTTTCATATCTTTGTGATGTATGTGTATATAAGATGCCTATGCACTGATGTAAGTAATTACTAATTAGTATGGATACGATTTTCTGTGCCTTAAAATTGAGGAAAATAAAAAAAGAATAAACAAAACATATTTTCATCACAATTTATTGGGCTCATGTTGGACAGGCGAATAAAGGTATATACTGTCCCTTTAAAATAAAATATATGTTGCGGCATGTAATTGTTGACATTAATACTTAGTTAAATGTGTGAATGTATCTAGTCACGATACATCCTCATATACACATACTGTGTTTCATTATGCTGGGGAAGCAACTGTATTTATCCTTTCCCTCCTAACTTCTTCGTCGGAAGCTGTAATTCTTATATTATATTATTATAATAGTTATTGGAGGGGTTGAACTTGATGGACTTTGCCTTTTTTCAACCCTATTTAACTATGTAACTAAGACAAAGCAGGAAGTGATAAGATAAGGTTTCTTCATAGTTTGCTGAATTGCACAAAAAGGCAATATAGAGTTTGAGTGGCTGTTACACATATCTTTAAATATTAGGACATCACAGCATCATTTTTCATAATAAAATATTTAATTTTAAGATTGTGGCCATAGAGGAGTTTACCTTCCACATATTTTACCTTAAGCAAATAGAGAATGATGATATTGCTTATTGTATGCCGAGAACATTCCTTATCTGAATATTTACATTTATGATTGAAAGCTGCCATACTTCTGCAGAAGAATTCTCCAGTGATATTCATACATCACTCCTAGAGAGCAGAAATAAGTTGTACAGTTGATAATATGGTTTATGAGTATTCTTCACTATCTTCAAAGGCTAAAAAAGGAAAAACCTTATATATATTTCAGCCAATTACAGACGGCAAGATGCCAGCATGGGACCACTAAATGCCTCCAAATCACTGCCCTAAGAGCCCTTCAGAATTCAGTTGATTTGATCCCTTCCAGCACTGCTTTGCACTTTGCAGTCTACTCCCAACATTAGGTTAAAAAGCGGTTGTCACTACACGCTCCCTAGCCCCCCGTTTCCCCCAATCTATCCTGAGTCATTAACAACATGCACGCTACAGATATGATAGAGGATACCCATAAGTTGCTGACTTCCCATCCCAATGTATGTAAATGCAGTATACCGAACATCAATTCCATTTGGACAAGCTTCAATGTGTAAAAAGTATGATCCATTAATATCTCTTTGCAAATTGCCCCATTATTGCAAATTATCCCTTTTCCCTTTAAGAATAGGTTAAATGAAAGCTATACCCCGAATGCATAAAAAACTCAAATGTAAAGCCCTGCTTCATTTAAATAAATCATTTTCATAGTATTTTCTTTTAGTATTATGTGTCATTGGGTAATTCTACTATGTACTGTATTCTACCACCACCATGAGGATTGTCTACTAACCTTTATACAAAACAGGACACCCAACCATCTTTTTCATATCTTTGTGATGTATGCTTATATAAGATGCCTATGCACTGATGTAAGTAATTACTATTTACTAATTGATATGGATACAATTTTCTGTGCCTGAAAATTGAGGAAAATAAAAAATAAGTAACAAAACATATTTTCATCACAATTTATTGGGCTCATGTTGGACAGATAAATGAGTGCTATTGCACTCTGCAGTCTACTCCCAACACTAGGTTAAAAGGCTGTTGTGAGTACAGGGCTCCCTAGCACCCTGTTTCCCCCAATCGTCGTTTTTGATGCGACGCGCCGAAAACGACGCGATGCGCCGAAAACGACGCGACGCGTGCCGAAAACGACGCGATGCGCAACGAAAACGACGCAACGCGTCGGAAGCGACGCGCGTCGGAAACGCGCGACTCGTTTCGCAAATTTTTCGCCAATTCGCAAATTTCTCTGGAAATTCGCAAATTTTTCGGCGAAGCGAAACGCGGGAGTTTCGCCCATCACTAATGCTAATTAATATGGTTTCAACTATCTGTTGCTTTCATTTTAGGGGGTATAGTTTTTCCTTAAATAATTGTATTAAAAATCTGCCTACATACCAAATATGGCTGTGTTGCATTTCAGAGCAGACCTTAAAGTGCTCATTTTGTCATCTTGTCAAGCATTCCCATGTAACCAATCCTAAATATTGCAATTGAAATTAATTCAAGCTGTATCTTTCAAAAAGATACTAAATCCACTTTTTATGCATTCTTATGGTGATATCATGAATGCCAATCATTTTGTTTGTTTTGTATTTGGTGCCTCTGCATACAGTACTGTACAGCCACTGACCAAGACTTGAAGTTTGCAAAACTTTTAACTACCATTTGGCATGAAGTAATATGATGTCTTAACAATGCCAGAACTGGATCATTAAGTAACTGATGCAATGAAGCTCCACATATTTTTGTCACAGATACAGGGCCAAAGGTAACCTTAGATATCCAGTTATTTCACATACCAAATCGTATGAAACTAGGACACCGGTCCCGCCAAACACCACATACATTTCTTCAGAGTTTAAGGCAAGCTGGAAAGTGTAGTTTGCAACAGCTGGAGGGTGTATAGGTTGGAACTTTTTATTCTGGAAGAATCTGCTCTAACCTGGCTGGGTGTAGGTTGGCTTATCTCATTAAGAAAATGTAGGTAGTGCTTAATATAATAGCTATAAGTTTGTCATGACAAACCTCACCCACAGTGTCCCCACCAAGTTGTCTGGGTGAATGGTTTCCAGCCATGCTTGAGGACCTCAATTATGACTCTCCTTCTACAGACTTTTCTAACCCACTTGGCAGTGTTAATCTAATCAGAAACAATTTTTTTCATAAAATGAAATGTTTTAGCCTGCTATTTACTTTTAATTACTTTTTTAGCGCCTAATACAAAAATAATATAAATATAAATAAACATTCTTTCAATGAATGTCTTTATCTCAGGAACATACTCATTCTAAATTTCTAGAATTGTATGGGGTGGAACTGACTAATTATTATTCTACTCCCTCTTTAATGGTTGTTCACCTTTACACTAACTTTTATGATGTAGAGGATATTCTGAGACAATTTGCAATTGGTTTTCATGTTTTATCATTTGTGGTTTTTCAGTTATTTAGCTTTTTATTCAGCAGCTCTTCTCTTGCAATTTCAGCAATCTGGTTGCTGGGTTCATAAATACCTTAGCAGCCACGCATTGATTTGATTAAGAGACTGGAATATGAATAGGAGAGGCCTGAACAGAAAAATGAGCAAAAAAAAGTGTCAATAGCCATAAGTCATAAGTGAATACTAAATAATTCAAAAAAATAAAGGCCAATTGAATTGTTACCTAAAATTAGCTATTCTATAATATACTAAAATTTAACAATACTACATAATTCAGATTTGTGTGGAAATGTAAAACATTATTTTAATGATACATTATGGGGGGTTATTTATCAAAATCAGTTTTCTCGGATTTTTTAATTTAAAAAAGTCAGACCAAGCTAGAATCCACAATTTACCCTTATATAGCAATAAAAAAACGAAAAAATTGGATCAGGAAAACTGCAGCTTTATTGGATTGTTGGGTGAAAAACCTGAGTTTTTCAAGTTTGACACCCAAAAACAAATTTGAGTTGTTGTGTAAAAACCAGCCTCAAAATCCAAACAGTTTGTGATGGTTATAAAAAATTGCGAAAAAATTAATTTTTTACTGAAACTATTACAGGTTTTCTGCGTCAAAATGGACGCAACAAAAAAATTAATTTGCACTGTAATAATTAACTCCCTATGTGTAAGGCTTGAACAGAGACCAAACTGTAGCTTATGAAAGGGATTCTGGGAAGAATCGGTAGGATGGAATGGAACCCTTAAATTGTTTATGTTTTTTTAAGGAGAAATTTTTCTTGTCTTGCAAGTATTACATGCATGATGAAAGATTTGCTTGTAAAATGGTTTTGCATTTAAACATTTTATTATTAAATGAAAAAAATGTCGGCAAGACGTGTTATAACATTTTTACAGGGCATATATATATATGTTTTCCGCTTATCAGCTTTAACCCTACTATGTGTCTTTAAGGTGTATGTATTGCCTAAGGGTCTGGTGGCAAAACTGCTGTTCTTTCTTTGATGCTTGCATATGAGGCATAACCATGCAATAGAAAGAATTTCATTTTAAAGTGGCAATAAGCTAAAAGGGGAGAGCTTTTCAGCTGTTTGACAGAGCAATTACACACCTTTCAACTGATCTGCTTAACTCCGATAACCCTGACTGCAGAGATAATTGTCTATTACCTCAATATTCCTGAACTCTTTCATTCCCAGCTAGTTTTCAAGTCAAAAATAAACAAACATCGCGTGACTTAACTTAACAGCTCCATCACATTTCATCTTTCAGAAAGCAGGCTCAATAATGGTATTTTAAGTCAAAAGCTGTGATGTAACTGGTTGTGCGAATTTTTATTTAAAGGGATAATGTCATAGGAAAACTGTTTTTTTCAAAATGCATCAGCTAATAGTGCTGCTTCAGCAGAATTCTGCACTGAAATCCATTTTTCAAAAGAGCAAACAGATTTTTTTATTTATATTTATTATTGTAGGGACCCATAAGTAGCATGGCCCTTATGGCTTCTTCCCTTGCCCTTACATTAGCTACCTGCTATTGGACTAAGGTCCAGATAGCTATATTGTATCCAATTATTGGATAAAGGTTGTGACCCACCCATGCAGTGCTGTAATAAAAGTACTTGCAGGGAGTGGCACTTCCTCTTTGGCCTGCAGCAGAGGAGAGGGGCAGTGCTCCATTGAGCCTGGGTGCCAACCGGGCCCCAGAGGCGTTCTACCCTTAAGGGACAGCACACCTTTAGTGGAAGTCGGGGAACAGGGCCCCGTGAATGAGGAATAGTTAGAGTCAGGATATGCTTGTTATAGCACTCTCTAGGAGAAGTGAGATAGAGAGGGAAGAGAGAAAGGGCAGCTCAAGCCCCATCAAGGAGGATAGTAGGGAGTAGTTCTCCCCCAGGCTCTACCTTGCCTGAAGTAAAGGGATTCAGTGTATAGGGACTGTAGGAATAGAACTTAACCCCTGAGCTGACCACTAACCTGGTTGGTGAAACTACAACTCCCATCCACATACATCCTGAGGGCTATGCTGAGTGCCGTATATATGCTATGCATCTGCTGTTCATAATCCATTGGTCGTGAGTATGGATATTGCCCTGTGGTGATCTATGTAAATAAAGGTTGTTCTATTTGTTTCAAAGAACCCCTGGCGCCCAACACTTGTTATTTTACACTACATGCAGTATTGAGGTGTAGTTCAACTACCTCACACGTGTGTTTCCACTTAGCGAAAGCCCTACCTTAGAATACAAGAGTCGCGTGTAACCCATGCTCTGCTCATGCTAGTTGGTTTGGCTCTAATACAGCCAAGAAAGGGTTACATTATTTATTTAATTTTCAATTTTGAAATCTTACATGGGGCTAGACATAGTGTCTGATAAACTTCTGTCACTCTTTACTGCTGTACTGCAAGTTGGAGTGATATCACCCCCTCCCTTTCTCCCACCAGCAGCCTAACAACAGAACAATGGGAAGGCGACCAGATAGCAGCTCCCTAACACAAGATAACAGCTGCTTAGTAGATCTAAGAACAGCACTCAATAGTAAGGGTAAGGTCACACAGGCAGATTCGGGAGTCACCTGGCGACTAATCGCCTCTTCTTCTGGGCAACAATTGCCTTCCCCCTGCCTTCCGCCTGCTAAAACGAAAAATTGTCTGCGGCAGTGCACTCGCGGCACTTGGATTTGATTAGGGGTTGTTACAAATTATCAAGATTTGTCTGTAATATAAGCTGGTGCTACAAAACTGTTTATTAAATTCACATACTATTTTCTGTGCTTCCATGTAGTAATTATCGGAATTATTTACTTATCAGCCGTATATTGTGACATTTATATTCTATGTGTACTGTATATTGTGCATTGGTCCCTAAGCTCAGTAAGTGACAGTAGCACAGAGCATGTGTAGTGGATCAGTAGAAAAAAAGATGGGGAGCAACTGGGGCATTTTTGGAGACACCGATCTTTATTGCTAAAGGGCTGTGGTTGCCTTGGACTGGAACAGAATCCCCAAACATAATGTACAGTATAACATTTCTAGCCTACTTCTTTAGTTAAGCTTTAGTTCTCCTTTAAGTTTGGGCTGATTTGTTCCAGGTATTCTGCCTTGTGCAGTACTGCTGAGCTAGTCTGCCAAGTGGGCATGATGGCTTATGTTTCACCAGCTGATGTGCCTACTGTCCAGTCTACAGTTTCTATTACTCTGGCAGTCATCAGCCTTGTGTTTCAGTCTCTCCAACACAGTGGCGTAACTACCGGGGGAGCAGGGGGTACAATTGGCCCCCGGCAGATTGCGCATGCTGCAGCCAGCTGGAGTTGGCTGCAGCCGCACAGAAATCGCGCACGGAGGGGGGCTGAACCGCCCGCACCAGAGCCTGCCCCCACCTAGTTACATTACTGCTCCAGCAGCAGCTTGCCAACTTTCTGCTCCAGTTTCTGTTCCTTTGATGGCCTTTCATCCTTCTGTTCCAGTTGCTCCCTTTGAAGTGGCCTGCTAGCCTCTTGATAAGTTCAGTCTGGCACCTTTCTGTTCCAGTTCCTGATCTTGTGGTGCCCAACAAGCACCTGACGAAGGGGTATGCCCCTGAAACGTTGTGACGACAAATAAACATTTAAGGGGTTTGTCCCCTATTTGAGCATCACCCTGAATGCCGGTACCTAATTTTTGTTCCTGGTTGGTCATTGAACTGCACCTGACACCAATGTACTCAACTGATGGAGAGGATGAAATGCAAGGGAAGTGGGGAACATGTTTCAAAACCAGTCTTACTGAACTGTCTGTATCTAGAACAATTCTAATGATGGCTAAAGCTATAAGATTTAGCATCACTCTTCTATGCTTGACTTTGCTCAAGGGTCTTCACATTATTTTGCTGCAGGCACTCCAGATTTGTGGGTTAAATTAGCTCAGCTAAAAACTGTAAACTTGCCAGTGTAAAAAGCCACTATTCATCATATTCTGAACATTTTGTTCATGAACAATATTGTTGCCATCTGTAAATGGAACAGAAGGGGTTATGTCTAAATGAGAAATATCAAAATTATTCAACATATGCATGCAGATATTTTATAGCAGGTTTCTCATCGTTTTTGGATGCCAGGAAGGTGGTTGAGTGCTTGAGTTGCCTCTGACCACAGTTTCCCCACATTCTTTGGCAATGATAAAATGGAATTATGTGTAATATTTTTAAAGCACTTGAGCAGTCAATGTGTACTTCTTTTAACATGTAATATGGTAGCAAAATCCCTTACAAACAACTGATCTTTGATCTTAGGTATTCAACTTGTAGTTTATGCAAAAGCTCCATACTGTTCAATAATTTCATCTTAATGGTCCCCTTCCTAAGCTCCTGTTGTCCAGTGCATATGCATATATTACATAGCTGTAGGGGAAACATTCGAAAAAGTGTTGTATTTAGCCACATGTGAGATATTAGTCTATTGCAATAAAACCCGTCCACCCCTTGAAATGTCTGTAATTTACATTTACTCAGCAATTCTCAATTTGCTCATAGTTGTAGGTACATTAATCACAACATACATTGGTATGTGCCTGAAGGTCCATCAATTTTCCCAATTTCTAGGATTTGTAGTGACCAGTGGTTTATGGATTTGTGGAGATAAAGGTCCAACAAGTCACACACTTGTATGTCAGGCTGACATTGGAGGGAGAGGGGCTCAGGAGGTATTCTGGTAGAGGGCTGCAAGAGATATTAAAGTGTGATTTTTTTTGGGCTGCAAGGAGCTGTAGGCTATGAGATAGATGTCAGGATTTTTCCAGATTATGTGTGGGCTTTTTGCATAATAAGGCATGTTCAGGGTGGATCAGGGACTTGGTCATGCATGGATCATTTTATTATTCAGCACCCTCCACCTATTGGCTCAGGTAAGCAATGGACAAATAATTTAGGCTCCCAGAGGGTGAACATACTTACTTATTAGTATGGGACCCCATGATTTCAGATGGCAGCCCTGCTTCTATATACAATGTATCTTATCTCTCTGTCATATTACAAGTTTCTAAGTGCTCCTGTTTCACTCCTGTGCCTTAGGCGTGCTCATTCAATTAGAAGCACGTGCGTGCAAACAATCACAACATCTTGGATGGATGGACAGCATTCTCTCAGAGCACATAAGTGCATGAAAGTTATTGCTAAAAAGAACAAATATAACTGCAAAGAAATACTGTGAAAGCGATACATGGGATGATCAAATAAGAGGATAACAAAAATAAAAAAAAGTACTGCTAACACAATTTATTACAACAAAAATACCCAGTGCCATGCTGCCAAAAGCAATGCACGTCACTGCCCACAATATGCTAAATATAAAAACACAGGTGTTTCTCTAGAGCTCAAAAGTGAGCACTTAATACATACAATGAAACATCTTTGGATCCAGGTACAATAAGATGCACAATGAAGGAATTTCCTGGTGCATTAGTATTACAATTACATACTATGTAATGTTCCTTTTCTATAGACAGCATTATAACACAGCACAGAAGGGATCTAGGTAAAAATAAAGCCTGGGATTCTGAACATGCTGCTATTCCTCACTGATCCCTTTGTTGTTGACCATTGCCTGTTGATTCTTGACTCTCTGGTTTTTGATCCTCGACTTATTTACTGACTGATTCTTTCTGCCTATATTGGCCTCTCACTTGATTTTGTTTCTAAATCTTATCCTGTTAACCCTACAATGTAATTTGTATTCTGTCTTAAGCACTCTTGCCACTCCTCCACTGAACCTAGGCCTCTACTCAATTTCAAGTGTTTCTTCTCTAGTGCGAGTTGTAGGATATCTACTGACTCCTTGTTGCGACAATAACATAAAATACAGAAATCTGAGGAAGCTTCATCTATTAAACCTGTTTTCCAGAAACTGATGGCCCTAACTCAGGTTGTACATAACATGTAGGCTGGGAATTAGCAGTTGCAAGCTCATTTCCAATATCTTTGTGAACCCTTGGTTGCACCTTGTCTTCCTTCATTTCAGCCTGGATCATCTCCATCAGCTTTCTCTCAACTTGGCTTTCTCCATTCTAAATATAAAGTTCCACTACCTGACCACATTTCTAGTGACCAAAAATACCTCCATGCTTGCTGGAACAACTGCCAACCTCTATTTTTCCTTTCAATGCCATTCTTTTTTCAGCCACCAATGTTTCCGAGAAAATTAAGTTCAGGCTAGTAGACCTTGGTACATGTATTTCTGGACCAACAAAGCCCTTTACTCAATGATTGCCAGACCTTCTTCCAAGCTACAGCTGAAATCTACGATGACCTGGTTTCTACTTCTGATCTTGCTAACCTTACAGTGGGAGTTGTATCCTGTCTCATGGACTACAAAAAGCCCTACACTTAACCAGGATCTGTACTTAATGATATGTGCTGTATCTTTAGTGGGGGGTTTAGGAGCAATCAAGTCATTCATGTTGAGAATCAGCCTCTACTCGTATGACACAATGCATTATTAACTGCCTCCCTATTGCCACCCAATGGTTTATTTTCTAATTATGTTAGTTCCTAGACCCCATATATTGCAGGATTGCTCCTAGTTCATGGTCCTCTGCACCTGCACTATATGTCATTTTCCCAACTGAGCTTATATTATACTGGTTCTAAATCTGCATGCAAACACACACATTCAGTACCTATAACAAATTAATGAATTTGTTACCATCAGCTTTAAATGTACACTGTAACATTAACAAATGTGAACCAGAGATCTTTAGGGACAGTTGGGGACAGTATTAATGAATATATCAGAACATTGCAAAGGTGGGATGCAGCTCTGAAAATAGTCAAATGTGGTAGAGGAGGAGGAACAAGAAAGGTAATCACTGTCGAGATTGTTTGATGAAAAACAAAAAACTGAGTGCAGATATAGACACCAGAGCTCTTTTTGTAAGGAGGGCTTCATAAGACAGTGACCATATCTTAATCTTCAAGGCACATTGTTGTGCCAGATTCAATTTGATGTAAAACAAATTACCTCCTAATTCACTTTCAGATTTTCCCACAGACTTTTCATAACCTATATGAGAAACGTTTTTTTTCTCACAGAATTGAACCTGGCACGCATCTGGCAAGGGACTGGTGACGTGCAGTATAATGAAAATGTGTACATAGCAGTGTTCCCATAACTATGTCTCCCTAGCATCAAAATAAGGAGGTTAAGAAGCAAGCAACTGTAAAGACATAATTACAATATATCAGTCTATCTTAAGGTGGACATATACGTAGAGATCCGCTCGGTTGGCAATTTCGCCAATCTCTCCCACATATGCCCATATTGAGGGGGGTAGTATTAGGCTGAGACAATCATGGCCAAAAGTGCCCAATAATTAAATCATAATGTAGCCAATATGGACACGCGGATAGCAGGACCGCATCAACGAACTCTGCCTGATTGACATCTGGGTGACTTTTGGCCACATATCGATCGGGAAAGCCCGTTGGAGGGACCCACACATGGTGCAATAAGCTGCCGACTCAGTCTGTCAGCAGCTTTTATAGAAACATGTATGGCCACCATTAGGAAGGGCAGTGCATGTGCTGTATGACCAAGTGATATAACGATAATGTATTTATTTGAGAAATGTTAATACAATATCTCCTTCTGTATGTTTAGCTACCTTTCAAAAAACACCTGACCAGACAGCTTGTAGGTTGAAAGCAAACATAAAAACAAGAATTTTGATAATGTCCTGCTGCCTAAAGACAAAGGGGTAAATATGAATAACATTGATACAAACTGACTGTTACAGTTTGCCATAGAGACAAAAGAGGCTTACCAGATGGAATGTGCAAACACAGGTGTGGAGTTATCCTGAGATTTCAATTAGTTTAGGGCTATTCAAGCTTAAAATCTGTTTTTAGTCAGCAAACCAAAAGGACCGCTGTTTAGCTATGGATTCAAACACTTTTTGTGCAGCTGCAAGTTGGATTTTCTAGAGCATGTTTTTGCTTTGTTGCATTGCTTTTCAGAAAAAACAAGAGAAAAGCTTAATTACACCAAAGAATTCAGGTTCCATGTTCAATAGAGATGTATTATTTTATTATATTTTCTATCTGTGTATGTAGAGATGTAAATAATGGGGAGATTGGATTGGTTGTTGGAGCTTTCTTTGTTTCTGAGACAGTTCACCTCTTAGTTGTCAGGAAAAGAGAAGGGGGGTAAGCCACAAAATCTTTGCAGGTTGCAAGGTGCTTTGTGTTAATATTGAGCTTGTTTAATAATTATTTTCAACGTTTCTTTTTGTATTTATGCATTATTAAAGATTTGTATTTATGCATTATTCACTGATTACACACTGATCGCATTTTATATTTACAGTTCAGATTTGCTATATTTTTGTTCTTCTGGGACAAAACTTCCCCAAATAAAATTTCCCCACAAATATTTTTGCTTCTGCAGAGGAGGTGGGAGGAAAATTAGCTCATAATTCTGTGAGACAGGTTGGTCTGGAATACAGAAGTATCATGCCTAATTATCTCTAATTAGGCTCTTATAGTAATTGCAGGTGGATTATTTAGAAAGGTATTGATACACATTTGCTCCTTTAAAATATGAAATAGTTGCATTGCAGAATTCAGATATATCTCGGTTTGCATGCTATGTTTCAAGGAGCTTTAAAGTAGATTGTACTTTTACTTTTATTTTGAATTGCTTTTCTGCACAGGACCGCTCTTATTCATCATTCCCACTTCCAAATTAAGCCTGTTAGCTATAGTAATTTTAACAAACAGGTAGCAGTTTAAAATCTAAGCCTGAGAGCTACAGAGGAAAATGATATGCTAAAAGAATGGTGAATAACAAATACTATACTGTACATCTGAAAATAAATGAATTTCCCTCATATGTAAGTAGATATTACATGGGTAAGTGTACAATGTAAAAATTATTGAAAAACTATAGTTTATGGTTTAAACAAGGAAAATATACCACAAGTAGATATAGATAGATCTGCACTGATTCCATTCAATTAACACCTTTATTTGTAAATCAGCCACAGTAACTATACAAAATATATATCAACCTAGTTGCAATTGTATCTATATAGCTTTTATATGTGGATTCTGCACTTCTGAGCTTTTAGTCCTTGATATATTGATCTGGACACCAAAACTGATGAAATATTTCTTGTTCTTCGCCTCAGGGCTCTTAACACGAATGTAAACAAACCAAACAAGCTTGTTAATGTCTGGTTGTGCACACCGCTAGAAGTGATATATTTTCTCATTTTTTCCGTTTCTTGTCAGTAATTACAAGGCTAAAGACACTCAATTATTGGTTTGGCAACAAAGCTACTTGTAGTGTTCAGCTCCTCTGAGCGTGTCATGCATGATTTAGTGATGTCATCACAGCATACCATCTCCATATATGTGCTTGTTTGTATGTGCAAGTATGTTTCAACCTGGAAGAGGCAGGTCTAGGCATAGGTAACTTAAGAGCGGCAGACTTTCCAGTGTGCAAGAAAGCCAGATTTCCCAGAAAAAGCACCTTTACTTTTTCTCCTATCACTCCTCTAGTATTCGAAGGTAATCTCTTGCAAATAGTATATCCTTCCGATTAAACTAATAGTCCTAGTTTATTTTTTTAAACCATATGGTTCTTTTGATATCTCATGATAGTCACAGGAGAAGAAACATATTTCCATATTTTTTAAATAGCAGTAATGTGCACACATGTTTATGGTTAGTACCTGATGGATTTCACTCCATGCTAGCTAATACTCATAGGTGGTTAGAAATTAGCATCTTTGTTAGCATAGTTCTGTCTCATATGAGACCCACGGGGAACTCTAAAACTAGATGTCCCAATTTTTTTATATCCCATGAGCCGCATTCAAATGTAAAATCTGTCTGGGAGCCACATAAGTATGAAAAATGTCCTTGGGGTTGCCAAATAAGGACAGTGACTGTCTACAAGAGGCTTTTTGGCATTAGATTTATGCTTCTAAGCACCTGAAATGAGGCCACTGGATGCAACATTATACGAAATGGCAAGCAGCATGTTGCTTTTGAGCCACTGCTAGGGGATCACTGCTCTTAAAGTTGTTTTGGCCTCCAGCTGGCTCATTAAGTATGTTGGTTAATGACAGAATTAATTTATTATCATTTAGCAAAATGATTCATCACACAAAGTGTGATACTGTTTGATTGCACTGCATTAGCATATTAGGTGTGATAAATGTTGAATGGGCAAGTTTCAGAGATTACTCCAGAGAACACTGCCTAACGTAGAGTTTGTGTTGCACACATATCACTAAGAGGAGCTATTCTTAAACTTGGGTGTCTGACCTTATGTAAAAAAAGGGAGACAGGGAACAGATCATCTGAATGTCCTCCTAAACTTCAGTGTCTCATACATCATCTGTAACCATGATGGCAGCTCCCTCCTATGTTTCATATGATAATGGAACCACTTAAACTCTGTATCCATTTCACCTTTTGTTTCTTGTTTTTTTTTTTTTCACAACAAAATGTCTCTGGTTAATGACCACGACCAATTGTTCAAAACTGGATTGACTTGCTTTTCAAATTTTATGGAGAAGCAAGCCAATTATTAGCGAACAAGTATGCAGTGCTTCAAAGTAAATCCTTGTTTATTATCATACACCTACCCTCATTGTGATTTTATCTCCCTTTTAGGATGACATAACACGCGTGTTACAGTACAAATGTCTCCCCGCTGTCACCTGAGGAAGGGTTTTAATTTTGCTGATCCTAAGGCAAAAATGTGAGGGGTAAATTCCTGTATGTGTTTTTTTTTTTCAGGCATGGTGCCATCTGCTTTGATGGATATCTTATCATAGCTGAAAATTCCAGTGCTGTAGGGCAATTAGCACTTATTAGCAAGTTTGTGCACACCCACTTGTTTAGCAGAACAAGAGACCACAACAGGAATGTCCATAAAAGGGATTTATACTGAATGAGCAGGAATGGGTGAATACATTCTTTCTCCTCTTGTCCTCTATTTTTTTTTTGTAATGTTAAGTTTAATCCCATTGGGTCCTGCTTGTAGAAACTGCTTTAAGTTTTTGCTGTCAGAGTTAGTATATTGTAGTAGTTAAAGCATTTGTGGGAACAGCATTAGATAAGACCAATGTATCCACCCAGTTTCTATATTTATCTGACTACATAGTTAAAGAGCTCGGTAAAATGACATACTCTATACAGCCTAGGCATGAATTAATCAGTTAATCACAAAAAATCTTAAATGTTATATGTTGGTATAACTCTATAATGCACAAGTACCTATTATATATATCCTGTGTAATCTTAATTTTATGAAGAGATTAAATAGAATACATCTAACTGATAACAAAAGGATTTATTTAAATGTTAAAGTAGATAGCTCTCAGAGATATTGGGTTCCATTTACTATTACTGTAAATTAGTGCCTTTACTCAGATGAAACCCCATTTAATTATAATTGAAATAAATGCTAGATAATCAGTGTTTTTTTGCACAGAATAATGGCTATGCTGTAGTTTCAGCCCACTATACTGTTGTCACTCGTCAAGATGAGGGTCTTTATCTGGCAATTGGTAACTAGGTGTAGCAACCAGCACATGTTCCATAGAAAACTAAGTAACATTAACCTTAAAAAATACAGTTCTGTAGAGGACAGTCAGATGGGAATTACAATATCTAGTATCCAGAAAGGAATTACAACCTCTTTTTGAGCTAGTAAAGAGCTAGAAAAGACTTTAATTGAACAATTTATTTTCTATTTGGGGTCTATAGTACGCCAGTACTGAAAACATATGATAAATGCCTGTATACTGATTTCTGAAGCATTTTGTGTGAATATTAACAACCGCTGAAGTATAATCTCAGCTTCATATTCAATCATTATATTTAGGGAGAATACTCATCAATATTTATACTATTTCTATATGAGGAATACATTTGTACGGTATGGGACCCGTTATCCAGAAACCTATTATCCTGAAATCTCCAAATTACAGAATGGTAATCTCCCTTGAACTCTATTTTATCCACATAATCCATATTTTAAAAAAATATTTCCTTTTTCTCTGTAATCATAAAACATTACCTTGTACTTGATCCATTTATTTAAATATATAATATATATATTTTACAGTAACTCACCCTTCAAAGTAAGCTATACCTCTGTAATTAGTACTAAATGCTGAAACGGTAAATTATAGCCGCAAGAGCAGGCACATTGAAATAGACCCAAATGTTAAGCATATTGATGTCATTTAATAAAGGCACAGACTCACTACTGGGCCTTTAACTGCGCCATCTGAATCATTCTGATAAATTACGCACAAATGCACCTATTGATGCTGGGGAACCCTGTACCTATGGTCACTGTTATCATATTGGTAGTTTCTGGGTACATCAGTAGCTGCAAGGTACAAATTGCATTATGGATTAAATATATGCCAATTTACATGTAAAAATTGCACTTTGCAAACTGTGCAGCTGGGTAAATAAATACCGCTTTATGTGTTGGTTTACCTTTTTATTTGAAGTAACTTATATGTCTCCCCCAAAGGGCAGCCACTCATTAAGAAATAAGTGTTACAAAGTCTTTGAATCAATGAATGGAGAAGCAAATTTATAGCAGCAATTTATTAAGAAATACTACTGACAATACACAACAAATTTACTGACGGGTATCATGATCAATTATGGTATTGGTTATACACCTGATATATTCTCATCATTCTTACTATCAGATCTCAAAAAGGTCAGCAGAGAAGGTTAAGCAAATAACAACAATCCTTGATGGACAAGAAGTTCCAACAAACCCTCTGCTCTTATCATGTCAACAGCCAGTGCAGCTATGATAAACCTACAGCCTACAACATCTTATCTTGCTGTCTTCTGTACAAGTAAAGGTGGCCATAGACGCACAGATAATATCGTACGAAACGAATTTTCGTAAGATATTCGGTGCGTGTATGATGGGAAATGAGCTGACCGATATCGTCAGAAGATTATGATATCGGTTGGCTGGTTGATCGGGCTGGACGGAAAATTTTGATCGGATGCCTTTGAAAGCACCCTGACATCGGCCATTGTTAGTACTGAATCGTCAGATACAAGTAGAATTCTATTGTTTCTACCTGTATATTTGACGATTCAGCTCTACACGTGTGTGTTGAAACGAACGATCTTTTCCGAGAAAGATCGTAATTGTTACGTCTATGGCCAGCTTTACTGTTCTATAGTGTATGGATCTAAATCTCCCAGGATTCTAAATAGAAATTGACTATTTGCATATACAGTACACTGCAAAAGAATTTGAAGTTGTGCAACAGCCTGCAACCTTTGATTTGAGATCTCTGTCAAAGCATACCTACAGTGGTGTAACTAGATCCAGAGGTTGTCTGGTTTGCCTCATGGGGCCCATATATCTTCTTCAAAAACTAATTTTGGGCTATTCCATAGTCGAAGTAGCCCATAATTACTTTGAAATTATCCCCCCACCACGGATTTCCTATTGAAATATGGTGATGGAGCTGGGGGGGGGTGTGGGGGAGAGGGGCCGAGCGAGCGCTGAAGTGACGTCACGTGCACAATGTGCTGATGTCACTTCCTCAATTGGTGAGTGGAAGTGACGTCACATGCGCTACGCAACAAGTTGGCGCTATAGAAATACATGTTAATAATACATGTTAATAATGCACTCTGAAAAACGTCTAGCCATCTTCTCTCCAAAAACAGCTGCACCATCATCATTGAAGTGCAGCCCATTCCTAGCAAAGAGCCTGTAGCCGAATGTGAAATCAGCCCAGTTCTCTAAAATCATCAAGTAGAAAATTAGGTTGGCCTATCAAATATGCTGATGTTTTGATTTTAATATTCCTGGCTTCTGAGCTGCAATATACCAATAATGATTTAATAATCAACCTCAGCCTTATACTGTAATATTTAGATAATAATAAGCTTTACGTCTCCTTTAAAATTTTTACTGTCTTTGCTGTTGCAGAGGACACCATGATAGTGAACCAAAGTGTTTTCCTAAACTCTATTTTCTTTTCTCCTGTGATGTCAAGATTTACAATTGATTACATGCCTAAATATAATGTAGTGTGTACTATCCATTATTTTCCATGCAGTGGACTGTTTGTCCATATACGTGAAAATTGAGCTTAGGATTGGCCAGATATGGGATGACTTTGACATAGTTGGCCATCTTAAATATATTGTAGTATATGGACAAACAATCCTTGTTTTGTTTAAAGGGTAAGGCATTTTTTAGAAGCTGTATGTACAAAATGTCTCAATGTCTTAAATATATTGATAATGGGTTGAGTGCAGAGGACCTCTTGTATTTGTCTATGTCTGACATACCCCATGCTTGAAAAAGGGTCTTGCATAGGCCCGAAACGTTGCCACTTTTATGAGCTAATAAACAACTCACAACTGCTTGAACAGCATCAGAAGTGCCATTGGTGTTTTTGCTTGTGGATTCCACTATATTGGACACTTGGCAGTTTGGGATAATACACCTGGAGGCACCTGAGACCGAACAGGTAGTACTGGTGACAGCACTCCATTTCTGCATTGACATACCCCATGCTGACTGGACACATGTTATTAATAATATCATTGAAGTCAATGGACTTCTTGAGCCGGTTGGAGCCCAAAAACTTCACCTCTTACTTTCGGGCATTTGGTTGTGCAGCTCTAATTTTGAAGAAACTCTCTTGCTTTCAGTTTGTTTAGGATGCTGTTATGCTGGCAATACACAGGCAGATAAAGCTGCCAATATCGGTAGTTTGGATCAATTTGACAGCTTATCTGCCCGTGTATGGGGGCTTACAATATCGACCAGGAAGATTTTATTTTCTTCCAACCGGCCCATCGGAGCCCCTTGGCGTCATCGTAATCCGATTGTTCAACTGGGTGAACATTCGGATTACCTTGATATAGCCCTGCCATGTTAGTGGTATATCGGGGAAAGGTCTGCTCGTTTGGCGCCAAATGAGCGGATCTTTGCATCTATGGCCAGCTTAAGTTGTAGTTCAGCAGCCCAAAATTTCAGGTATTAAAGTGCAAGAACTCCTTAAAGGTACTTATTGGTACCTTTATAGGTCTGGAACATCTTTGTAACCAGAAACAGCTATGCAAATATATTTGTCATTATTTAGGCATGTTGGAGGAGATTTATTGGAGGGAAGAGATGCATATTTATTCAGTGATGCAATGTAGCATTTTATCTCGGGAAGGGGGTGAAGCCTAGCCCAGTAATTGCTCTAAGATTTATGTGACTGGAAGTATACTTGTCTGGTGTTTCTGGCTAATGTATCCAAGTGGAAGTTGTGAAAGCACCTTACAAGAAAGAGAGAGAAGTAACTTCAGAAGGCTTTTAATCTCACAGGGGAGAGGCAGTAATGTTACATTAGCACATTGTGCTGACAGGAATCCTCTGTTTCTTTCAGCCAAACTATGTTTTTTTTCCCATGACTGGAAGGTCTCGGTGATGCATCATGTTGAGACAGAAGGGCAGCTTGAGTGGGTTAATTCTCTGACTGGCCTCTAGAATTTCAGGCTCTATAGTTTCATATAGAATTACTTGATGTATTTTTCAGAAGCATGCACAATAAAGAAGCTCCCTCTACAAAAGATGCTTCTCTAATGCAAATAAAAGGGTATTCTCCCTAAAAGGGTAATGCAGGTATGGGACCTATTATCGAGAATGCCCGGGACCTGGGGTTTTCCGGGTAATGGATCTTTCCGTAATTTGGAACTTCATAACTTAAGTTTACAATAAAATCATGTAAACATTAAATAAACCCAATAGGCTGGTTTTGCTTCCAATAAGGATGAATTATTTCAGTTGGGATCAAGCACAAGCTACTGTTTTATTAGTACAGAGAAAAAGGAAATAAATTTGGATTATTTAGATAAAATGTAATCAATGGGAGATGGCCTTTCTGTAATTCAGAGCTTTCAGTATAATGGGTTTTGGGATAACAAATCCCATACCTGTTGTTAGCCATGTATGTCATTAATTGGCGTATTTATCAAAAATTTAATTGTGAGCATTAAGGGTTCCATTTACTAACAATCAAACTGAGATTCTTTCCACAAAATGTTCCAATATTTTTCCATACATTTCTAAAAAGCTCTTAAAATTCAAAACAACATGAAAACCTTTAAAACCACACTTTAAAGCCACGTAAAAGCTGTTGAGGTGCTATACAAGTCAATGGGAGCTGCTCTGATCTTATTGTACTGCTTTTAATCAATCAATCTGAGGTTTTCAGATTTTTTCCCCATGAATTGTCCAACAAACCTAAAATTTTTTGAGATTTTTGAGGTGCTCATATTCTTTAGTGCATTGTTCAGCTCTTTTTATATTCTGAACTTTTAATAAATTCAATGACAGTCGTGGTTTTATAGTTTATGAGTTTAGTTGTGGTTTCAAAAACTAGTAAAACCACTAACATTTTACTTTAATTAAATAAGCCCCCTTATGTTAGTTAGATGATATATGTTACATATACTTTATGTAATAACAGACACAATTCTCTGCTATCTGCATCATAGTTGTAACGCAATCAGGTATGACCTGTTATGCAGAATGCTCGTGACCTGGGGTTTTCCGGATAACGGATCTTTCTTTAATTTGGATAACTTAAGTCTAAACATGCAAACATTAAGGGGCAGATTTACAAAGGTTCGAATTGTCGAAGGCTATTAGCCCTCGAATTCGACTGGTGAATATTTGGCGAATAAATATTCGCCAGTTTTGAGTGCATATTCGTCTATTCCCCAGAATTGTACGTTCGAATAGTCGCAGGAAAAAATGATCGAATATTCGCAAAAATCGTACAAATCGAACGTTCGAAGCGTTGGATCGTACAAATTAATTTCGGCAAAAAGACTAAGAAAAAAAGCCTATGGGGGGATTCCCATAGGCTTCTATTGCAATTCGGTAGGTTCAATCTGGCGAAGTAGGCAGTCGAATAAAAATTTAAAGGGCAATTTCTTCCACTGGCGAATATTTGAGCTCTCGAATATATATTTATTCGATCTATTTGATGCGCCCGAATATTCTATATTCGATGGTCGAAAATACTTAATTTGCATATTCGAATAGTTGCACGATCATATCATATATATATATACAATCAAATTGAGACTATTCTCGGCTACTCGTGCGAATATTCGAATCCTTTACATGAATTTAGTAAATCTGCCCCTTGGTGTGGATCAATTATAAAGTACAGGTATGGGACCTGTTATGCAGAATGCTTGGGAATTTCTGTAATATAGATATCCATACCTTAAGTCTAAACATGTAAACATTAAATAAACCCAATTGGCTTGTTTTGCTTCCAATATAGATTAATTATATCTTAGTTGAGATCAAGTAAAAGGTAATGGTTTATTATTGCAAAAAGGAAATAATGGAGTCTATGGGACAAGGTCTTTATGTAATTTATGGATAACGGGTTTCTGGAAAATGGATCCCATGCCTGTACTATTATATTATTACAGAGAAAAAGTAAATAATTTTAAAACATGTTGATTATATTAATATAATAATCATTAAAATTACACCCTTTTCCCTGCCAACATTTTGTACTTGCATTACACCTTGTCTTGGTCTGTACCATTATAATGGCAACTAGTACAGAGGATAAGGAGTATACACTGAAAACTTACACTATATGACAAGCAGGCAAAACAATGAGTAAAGATGGTGTTTGATTTTTGGCGCTAATTAAAGGAGGTACCTTTGGTTAAACTAATGCAGTGCATTAGTTTGGTGACTTTTACACTCTCTATATTCGAGAGTCTGATACTGGGCCAATAACTGTTTGCTTCCATTGCCATTCTTACTCTACTGTTATGAATCGTTTTGTGACTGCATTGACTATGTATCCTTATTTTAGGGCCCATGCCTAGAATTACATATAGTCAGGGCTGATGGTTTCCCATTTTGCTTTCCATGTATGGGTGAGCTGGGTAAATGACTAGTAATGGGCGAATCTACCCAGTTTCGCTTTGCCGAAAATTGACCAAAAAATTTGCGAAACGAGTCGCGGTATGTTTTTGATGCGTCGTTTTCATCACGTTGTTTTCAACGCGCATTGCGTCATTTTCGTTGCGTCAAAAACAACGCGCGACTCTTTTTTTAGCGAATTTTCGCAAATTTATTCACCAGCGGCGAATCGCGGGTATTCGCCGCGAATTCGCCCCTGGCGAATAAATTCGCCCATCACTATAAATGACACAATCCATTCTGATTATGGATGGTTTCAGAAGGGATGCCAGTGCTACAATATATGTTGGCGCTATAGAAATACATGTTAATAAATAATAATAATGCATCTTGAGTCTATTTTCCCTCACTGCATCACTGTTTCTGTCTAACTGAACTGCTGAGCTGTCCCCTAGTGAGAAATGCTACTATGTGGCTCTCTTTTCGTCTTGTATTGGTTATTGATTGTTTTGTATGTTTTCTGTAAAAAGCCCTTTTTGCATTTTAAGATGAAAGCTTTCTTCTAATCTGAACTGACGCCTTCAAATGTGTTGAAATAACCGACTTGTGACTATAGTATCATAAAATATATTGTGTTGTGCCCTTGTATATTTTACATACTTTCCATATTGTCAATCCATTGGTGTAAAGAATTACCCTGGTGGGCAAGTGGGGAGGAACTCCTGTTGCACTCACAGCATGAGCGCCAGCTTCCTCTTTCAAGTGCGCCGATGCTGCTTCTGAGAAAGAAAACTGCGCCGCTGCTGTATTACTGTCTTGTTACTGACCCTGCCTGTCCCTAGTTTGCTGCCTCTCCTGATCTTTGCCATGTTTTTTACTTCTCTCATGGATACTGTTTTGTACTGCACTTTTGGTGTCTTTTGACCTGGCCTGTGAACCCGACTACCCCTTTGTCTCCTGCCTGGATCTGTACCATTTTGTTTGACTGTTTACGACAGGCCTGACTTTCGACTACATTTCTTGCTGCTCATTCCATTATCCTACGATTGGTTCCTGTGATCACTTAGAACACTTTGCTTGGGCCTTTTACGTTAAGACCTGGGGCATCCAAGGCTATTCCCGATGCCAAAGGCGGCTGTTATAGGCAGAAGAGTGAGCTGTGACCAGGTCCTTGGGGTCTGTTCTGAGTTTGGGATACCCTAGGTTACAATGGGTACATACCAGGTGACAGAGAATCTGAGGAAAAACACAAAACAGTTAAATGGTTAAAACTCACTAAGTACTTAAAGGAAAGTACTACTCCCAAACAATGTATGTCTCTATAAGAAAGGAAAATTCTATCATACTTACCGAAATGTTCTTTTCCTGGACTGAATCATGTCAGTAGCCACTAATGGGTAAATCACCTTGCACAGCAGAAGGACAATACTCCCCAACCCCCTTAACCCAACCCTGTCCAAGCTCAGGTACTGAGGGGAGGGGTCGTGCCAACTGCCATCCTTCAGTCCAGGAAAATAAAATTGTAGTAAGTAAGTAGGTTACATGGCATAACAATGAACAAAAGTAGATAATGAAAACCAGACTGCCGAATTGTAGATTTCCTCCAGCAGGGCCAGACCAATGGCTAGTCAGAATAGGCAAGTGCCTAGGGTGTAATGCTTGGGGGGTGCCAGGCACGTACCTGCTCAACTACCCCATGTCTGGTCCCCTCACTCCCCATCTACTTCACGCCTGCGCGCCAGTGTCACTTTGCGCAGGCGTGTGCTCAGCCGGCCAGGTTACCTAGGAGTGGCTTGAGAGACTGCTACAGCCCTAGTGGAGTGAGCCTTTAACCTTAGGGAGCCTGCATAGACATACTGTAACTGAAGATGCTTTCTTGATACATCCTTGTATCCAGCTTGCAATCACATGTTTAGATGCTTGCTGCCCCATAGAAGAGCCTTTGAATAGCAGAAGGAAGTTATCACACTTCTTGAATGAGTCTGTACTATGCAAATACACAGACAAACACCTCACCAGATTCAAATTGTGCTATCCCTTTTTCTCTTCTATAGGGGGGTTGGGAAAGAAAACCAGCAATACCATTTCTTTACTGGCATGATACGAGGAGACTACCTTGTGGAGAAATTTCTATGGCAACCTTAAAACAGCTTTATCTTGCAACATTTTCAGATATGGTTCTCTCCTAAGCAATGCATGGATTTCAACCACTCTCCGTGAAGAAGGTATGGCTATTAAAAAAGCTGTCTTCATACGCAAAAGATCCAAGCTAAAAGAATCCAGAGGGTCGAATGGTTCTTACATGAAAGTCTGAAGGACCAAATTTAGCTCCCATGATAGCAGGATAGGTCTCACTTGCTGTCTTAAATGTTTGACTCCTTCAATCACCAAAGGACACTCTGCCTATTTGATTTTTGCCAATGCCGACAAAGCTGACTCATGCACCTTCAGAGTCGCTAGACTGAGATTTTTTTCCAAGCCTGACTGGAGGAAATTCACTTCTGCTGACAGGGCACAACTCCTTCAATCTTTCCCAAATCCTGTGATAGGTGCTTTCCATCAACAGCTTTCTGGCTGTCAAGAGTGTGTCAATAGCTGTATCCTCGACTTTGCTCTATCAATACCCACAAGCCCATTTTTGTGGGTTTGGGTGGAACATTTTGCCCTGAGGCCGCAATTTCTACTGACAAATTAGCCTGAAAGGATTGTCCATTTTCATCCAAAACAATCGGGTAAACCAAGGTCTTCTATCTTGGCCACCACGGAAACACTGCTATGACTGTTGCCTGGTCCTTTTTGATTTTGTTTAACGTCTTGTAATAAGTGGGATTGACAGAAAAAAAATAGGGCAGCCTGAATCCCCACTTCAGGCTAAAAGCATCTCGATACAGCACTTGCTCCTCTGGGTACCAGGAAGCCCTGCTGATATTCTCTGTGGACGTCTTAGGTTCAGCCACTCCCAACAGAATGAGTCCTTCCTTCTGAAGTACACTTTCCATGACTGTTCCTACTAGATCCTTCAAATGTTTTGACATAGATTCCTTGAACCAGTCCTTCATAGAACTCCACTGCTTTTCTGCTTTTTTGCCTAACATAGCCTCACAGCACTCTAGGCATACCTTCTTGTTATGCATCGCCTGGGTTGTCACATACAGAGCACTCTTGTTCCATGGTCTTCCTGCAATGATGAATGTGTCTCCTTCACAAGAACAGGAAAAGAAGAGATGGGGTGAGGTGGTTTCTGAGTATCTTTTAATTGGTCTTCCTGTCCTTCCGCTGCACAACGGGATTAACCCATTAGTAACTACTACCGGTATAACAGTGCTTTATTAGCAGGTTCATGCAGCCATTACACAACAGCAGTAACTTGAACTCTGTCACTCTCAAGATGTACAGAAAGTACTGTGTATATGCATAGTACAAGTAATGTGCACAGTGACACCCACAGGTCATTTGTATAAAC
>CM044446.1:70578686-70606323 GCA_024363595.1 Xenopus borealis | reverse complement strand
GATTTATGTTGGATACTGCACCCAGGCATGTATTGAGTTTATCGTGAGTGCCGACAACATAGAGCAAGTAGTATATATATAAATAAATATATATATATATATATAAATAAATATATATAAATCAGCAAATCAATAGATCTAGACTTCTGGACCACCCTAGAAGGGATGAGTGTACAGCATAAAACTAAAACTCTTTAGCAGGAAATTAACACAAATTAATATTTGTACTAATGGAAAACATGAGGTTCACACAAAAGCAGTCATTTTTCCAAGTCAAATATTAATAAACAAATCCAAAAAACTGTAAATGTTAATTACATAGTCATTAGTATCCATTTCACATGGCACGCCTGTTAATTGGTGATAAATTGGTGTTAATATTAAGTTAAGTTAATTTTAACTTAAAATTGGCTTTAAAGAAATGCAAGATATTTCCTGCAATGTGACTTTGCTGAGCTCCAGTTTATTTCCATAGCTGTAAATTGCAGGTTTAAATATTTTAGATTTATTACTGATTACAGTTGCATGCAAAGGAAAGGCTACAATTTAACACAGTTTTCTATTTTCTTAGTGTATAATGTAAAATGGTCTTCAGGTTGCCAATTGTCTAGTAACCCTTAGTAACCATTTAGCAGGTGTTATTTTCTGGTGAAATGTTTAAAAATCACTGGTGTGCCCACAGAGCAAGAAGACCCTGCCCAGGAAGTATAGGTGCCCCATGAGGTTCTAATTCATATACTATTTCAAGAAATATTGGTAAAACAGATCAATCTCTAGACATTTGGGGACCTGAAAATTAATTTGCTGTGGGGTCCAGTAATATCGAGTTATGCCACTGTTGAAAACATACATCTGATTTGTTGCTATAGGTTACTAGCTGAGGGCACACTTTTTAATACATTAGGCTACAAACTCTGATACAGAGCCTGAAATTTACCTGATAGGGCTGGCACCACCCTGCATGGTTGCGATTCTCGGAAAAAGTGTCTCCTAAGCAAATAATTAGTCTCACAGGCAGATCCTCCTATGCTGTAACTTCTATAACTTCCAAAGACAAACACCCATATTTAAAAAATCAAAATTAAAAAGGGGTGGGGGTGCTACACATGGAAGCTTGGCTTACCTTAATTGAGAATAATTCTGCTAAATTATAAAAAGGGGGTTATTGGAGCATGCTAAGGATAAGTAAAATATTAGTTAAGGGTTTTACCTAATGTGGTATATGTGGAAAATATTAAAAATAGTAATGGATCATTGTTTTTTATTCTTACTAACGCCCTTTAATAAACTTATTTATAAAAGAGATATAAACTTTGTATAAAGATATACACTTTATATACATTTCCCCCTGTGTATAAAAAATAATAGCTAGAGTAAAGCTTAAACACAGTCCCTTTTTACTTGATCTATATAGAACACATTTGTATATTGACCTTTTAAAATGTGCTGCTAATTTATAAAAAATTATTGGTATGCACCATTCAATTTCTTTGACTGTACAGGAAGATGGTGCTGCCCTACAGTATGGACATTGTGAGAAGACAATAAATTACTCAAAAGTCATGAAGTACATCAAAGACGGTTGTTCGCCCTCAGTTTTTAGCATTGAAACAATAGTTTAGCAAGAACCTGAAAACCTATGAAATACATATTTACTGAAGCTTTAAATGCATAAGGTTTATTTATAATCACTAGTTACAGTTCTAGTTGCTAAAACAGGTGCAGAATTGCCCTTTGCATGCAATGTACAGTACTAACTGGCTCAACTTGCTCAAATGTATGCTTCCTTTATTGACTACAAAATGTTGAACCTGATTGTTTGAGTTAGCACAGTTTAATTGGCATCCTGGTAAGAAATGAACTTCTACTACAAGAAGTGGAGTGGAAAACCACATTGGACCACAAACCAGGAAAAATCTGTTTGTTTTCCTCCAAATTTAGTACTCCTTAATCATGAGATTCTGGGGTTTGCAACAGCAACTTATTTATTAAAATACAGTGTATGAAAGAAGCATGGCTTTCTGACTGTACAGTCTCTGCTTCTGGAGCTGGCCCCACCTATGAACTTCTTTTTTCTATTATAAACTTTATTAACATCAACAACTATCAACACATCCTTTTCTTTTTATCATTTCAACATAAACAACAAACTGTTGTAACTTAATACAGATGATTTGCTATAATCTTATTACTGTAGCAACTGACTGTGTGCCTTTAACATTGTTGAACTAGTCTTGATGGTTTTTTGATAATATGGCCATAACGTGTTTGCACACCATGAGTAAGTGTTTGACAGTTATTGACAGTTGGATTTTGTGTATTAACTGTGGCATGATCTGAGATTCTTGTTTCTTGGATGGGAGCAGAATTTCTCTGAAAAGATTCTGATGTGTCCATCTGGTTGTCCTTATCTACTGACAACTGCCTATTTCCAGCAACATTTTTCCTTTATTGTCCTCTGACTAGTAAGCATCCACTGGTAGATGCTGCTCCATGTGAATGAAATCCTGGTCCTCTGACTGATTACAATGCTGAGAATGAGTCACACTCAGAATAAGTAACACTTGGTATTTTTGGGATTTTATATAAATGCCTTTTATTTTGCCTTAAAAATTTTCCATCAATTGTTTTAACCTCATACGAACGAGGTGCGAGTAGGTGTAGCACTTGTTGTGGAATGCTTAACATCCAGAAGCCATACCAAGAGTGACCCCGCTAGACCACCAGGGATAGCCACTGGACCACTAGGGTAAACTTTATTCTTTACATGTCCCCCCCTCACTGGACCCTCAAGCTTACCAGGAGACCTGGGATGGAACTGGCTCCCAGGTTTGGACAGACTCACAACCAAAACAGAAGGAGGAGAGGATTGCTGATGGACCTGAAAGGCAGGTTTCAACATAGAAACAAGAAACAAATTAGTTAACTTAAACACATCAGGTAACTTGAGACGGACAGAGGTTGGGTTTACAATCTCCACAATAGGATCTGGACCAATAAATCTGGGCCCCCACTTAAGAAATGGAATTTTAAAGTCAAACTATACCCCCAAAATGAATACTTGAGCAACAGATAGCTTAAATCAAATTAAGTGGTATATTAACCCTTTAACCACCAAGCACTTACGGCGTATGTGCTGGCGTTAAAATGCTCTGGCTGCCAAGAGCATACTATGTATGTTCTTTAGCAGCAGAGCTTTCTCTCTGCTTTGGGGGCTTTTGCCGCCTCGGCAGAGAGTGGGGAAGGATGACAGCTCCCTAGGCAATGATGTCAATCGACAATCGAGTTGCAGATCCGACTTCAAAGTAGCAGACGCATCGCAAGGATCATCTGCTACTTTGCTTACCTGCTTCCTTCCCCTGCAGAGCCGTCAACGCACTTCCTGCTGTGCAGAGACTCTACAGACTCATTGTTCTGGCCCCTCCACGGACTTTACCGATCTCCTGCAACAAAAAAGGTAAGTGCACTTTTTTTACACACTTACCTGCACTTACAGTCACTTACAGTACATTTATACACTTACACACACATATTTTAGTAAAAATTGGTATTTTTAAATTTTTTATTTTAGCACACTTGGTCCCTTTTGTACACTTATTTACACTTATTTATACATATTTGCACACACAGACAACTTTTATTAGTGCACAAACATGTATACACAAAAATTTACAAACAGCTAAAAACTTGTTATTTCAACAGCGTGACTATTGGATAACTGATTTTCAGAAATGTCATAAAAAAGCGCTTCCTTTAGCATAGCTTTGTAGTATAGTAGTTTGGAAAGACATAATTACCTATTTTTGATTGTTCAGAGTGTGTACTTTCCAAAGATATATGGCTCGGGGGGGGGGTCTTTGTGCTGTTTGGGGAGTCTTTTGGCAGACAATGCTCAGTCACAGGTCTTTGTCCACAGAAGGCAAATCGGCAGCAGAGAAAAGTCATTTGCACTATTTTTATTTCGGTCTGCAAGTGCCAGCTGCTTTTGTATACAGTATCTGTGCATACAGGACATCAAACTGTTCCATAGACCCTTGGCATCAATATTTAGGGTCTTTTACAATTGTATGTAAGAAATTGGGTGAGATAAATGTGGCCAATTGCAATATTTTTAGGCGATTTTCAGAAATGTAAAAACAGCTGCCTTTATCACCAAATTTAGGAAAGGTTTGCGGCTTGGTGCTTTGGAGTAGAAAGACATGCATACCTAATTTGAATTCGAGGGAATGTGTTCTTTCCAAAAATGTATGGTTTTTGGGGGTGAACTGACTTTTTTCTAGCTTTGCCCCCCTCAAAATTATGTAAATCTGTTGATTTTGCAGTACCTGAAATGACAGACCATATGGGGGTCTTCATTTTGGGGCTTCTATATGCCACGTGCTTGGGTAAACTTATACATATTGGGAATCAAACTGTTCAGAGGACCCTAGCCTTTGATATTTGGAGTGATTTATCTTGATACCTAAAAGTATGTGTGTTCAGAGGACCCTAGCCTTTGATATTTGGAGTGATTTATCTTGATACCTAAAAGTATGTGTGGAAATAGGATGCTGCAGTGTGGAAATTTTAGGTGATTTTTGGAAATGTCACCAAATTGCCAAATTTAGTAAAGGTGCGGCTTGGTACTTTTGAGTAGAAAGACATGCATACCCATTTTGAATTCGGGGGGATGTGTACTTTCCGAAAATGTATGGTTTTTGGGGGTGAACTTTTTTCTAACTTTGTCCCCCTAAAAATGAGGAAAATGTGTTGATTTTGCAGTACCTGGAAATACATAACTGATAGCTCACATAGAGTGTCTACATTTCGGGGCCTCTATATGCCACATACTTAGGTACACCAATACATATTGAGCATCAAAATGTTCAGTGGACTCCTGGCAATAATATTTATGGTGTTATACATTGGTACCCAATGATGTGTGAGAGATACGATGCTGTAGAATGGAAGCTCTGAAGTAATTTTTCAAAAGATTCACCAATTTCTATAAAAAATTATAAATTTAGGATAGAATTGCAACTTGGTAGTTTGGCATACAGAGATATATTTACCCAATTTTGATTCTCCAGGATCTGTTCACTCTAATAATGGGTAGTTTTCTAGGGTAAAACTACTGTTTGTGGAATGACCTTGAAATCAGAAGTATGCCGTTTTGTGAAGTGGTGCTTTGGAAAATTGGTAGTGAACTGCTTAGAGATTTTGAAATATAAAAGTGAGAAATCTCAATAAAACAATATATATTTGGTATTGGCGTGTTCGGGACACATTGACCTTTCTAAATCTGCTGTGTTCTCATTCATAAAATAAATTATTTTTCTGATAGATGTGTTTATATCATGCAAAAATGTTTTTTTTTTGTTTTTTTTTAATAAACTTAGAAGCCCATATCTTTTTACAGGAGGGGAATTACCCCAAAATTATAGCATATTTTGAAAGCTCAGGTTGTCCCGAAAAAAACAATATATTGATTTCTTGGGTAAACTAAAAGACCCCCCCCCCCCAGGAAAGGCCCTTAAAGTGAAAGAGTACAAAATGTCTAAAAACTGCTTGGCAGTAGATGTTCGCTTTTAGGACAAAATGGCAGGCGGCGAAAGGGTTAAACAATCTTATCAAACTGGTATATATATTAAAAGGGCAACTATGGCCCAAAAAAATTGGCCCCAACCGAAGGTGCGGGCTGATAAAGCCTGCATTCCTGTTTGGGGTTACAGTATCTTTTTTACTTTAAGTGTTTTTATTTGTGAAGTTTTGACAAATAAACAGTTGTACAAAGCTGGCAAAAGTGGAAACATAATGGCTTGTACTTTACAGAGGTGATATGGTACAACATTAAGATTCATAAATCGAACATTTGCAAGAATTTCAGAGATTACTGGCTGAGTATATGCCCAGTACTTTATAAACAGTTCCATTTCTGGAGAGAGCTTAGGCATCAGAAGGAGTGCTACTAGAACTTTGCCTAAACTAAATCAACAACGTCATTGTAGGCATCAAAAAGAAAATGGTGCGGATTAAATACATGGAGGCAAAATTAGGTCAAACATTTGTGGTGGTGGACCATTGTCCTGTTTCGGAGGAGGGTATCTCATTTTGTAGGGCTGGAGGGCTAGGGGTTTTCAGTTATTCCGGGGTTACTGTTATGTCTATATCGTAGCCAAGGGTGCCAGATTTTTAATATCCCTTGGGTGTTTTTCAGTCCAATTTGTTTTTAAATTCCACAAAGTTGATGGTAGGGGATTTCCAAGCTTTTGCGATCGTTTGCTTGGCGGCTAGAAATGTGTGGTTAAGCAATTTTAGCTTTGGTTTCTGGATTTCTTTAGGGGGTACCCCTAGTAGGGCTTCCTGGGGGGGGTCCAGTATCTTTTAAAAAAAAAAGCCTGACGCAAGCGCTGGCTTACTCGCACCGGGAGGGAGCTCCCAGTGCAAGCCGCCATGTCTGGCGAAGGGCATGCGCAGTATGAAAAAGCGGTCCCAGAAGTTTCGCCCCTTTTCAGTATGTGTGTGTGTGACGTCACTCGCCCATACTGCGCATGCACTTCTCCAGACATGGCCTCTACCCACATGAAGCTCCCCTTCTCCGATTAGGTCTTGAGGTTTTCCAGGCCTCTTGGGATGATTTTTAAGGAAATGCCCCTTATCCCCACAATATATGCATAGACCCAGGGATTGCCTTCGAGTCCTTTCCTCAGGGGACAAGTGTGTAGCCCCCAACTGCATGGGTTCCCCTTGAGGGTTGGGAAACGAGGTAGTTGATAAGACGTCATTACCTATAATAGCGAAATCAGTACACCCCTCAGAACGTCTTTCTCTTTGCCTCCTATCAATTTGGATGGCTAACCTCATAAGGTCATCCAAAGTGGAAGAAGGAGGGTAGTTAATCAGGCTGTCTTTGACAGAGCTAGAAAGCCCCACCCTGAATTGGCTACAAAGAGCTATATCATTCCACCAACTGACCAGCGGCGGAATTCTGTACAGTGCTCTTCAATTACTTTTCCCTTGGAGGAGTTTACGAATCGTGGAATCAGCAGAGTTAGAACGATCGGTGTATGCGTATGGCATGGCCATAGTAGCAAAAAATGCTTCTAGGGAGAGATGGACAGAGTCATTGTGGGGTAATCTTAGTGCCTAAACTTGTGGGTCACCTTTTATTAAGGTCATAAGGAACCTTACTTCATCCTCACCAGCAGGGAAGTTGTGAGGAAAAACAATGAGGTATAACTAACATGCCTCTAGAAAAACAAAAAATGTACTCCTATCTATATTACCCGGAGTTGATGACAGGGGCAGACCCCTCAGGAATCACAGTAGAGGATTGCTGAACTGCATACAGCCTTTCATAGAGAGATCGCAGACTTTAAATTATATAGTCCTGTTTTCCCTCTTGTTCATCTAGGCGCAGGAAGAGGGTCAAGTAAAGCAGCTCCATGGTTTGCAGAATAGCAGCAACTTGAACTATGGCATCCATTTTCTCCTTTTTCATGGGCCTGTTTTAAGTCACGAATGGCACCCTAAATCCAGAGCCCAAGCTAAGCTCCCTGGTCTCGGCTCTCACTTCTGCCTATAACCGCCGACTTTCACCTTGGGAGGAGCCCTCAGTTAATTGGAAAGCTGACAGGTACTATTTGAGAGAGGAGCAAAGCTACAGGTACTGGATGAGCAAGGGACGATCGTCTCACCAAGATACAAAATGAAGGAATGCCACTTGGAACAGGCAGGCCAGGCCAGCACAAGCAGAGAATAGTCAGACAGGCTAGAATCAGGATTGGAGCGTAGAATAGTCAGTGGACAGGCAAAAGGTCATATATTTTATCACATTATTGAAGCAAAATTAACATTAATTACACTATATAAATTATTTTAATCTTGTTTTCTTCAGTCTGGGAATTCATAATTATAGCAAGCAGGCAGGAGCCATTTTGTGGACACTATTATTAAGGCAAGCCTTGTATCATCTCAGAATCTTGTTTGTGCATCAGAATGGGGGACCCGATGTCTATCCCCATGTCCTGGCTACACAATTAAATGGTTAAGAGAATGGGGGAATGTGTGGGGAGCAGTGGCAACTAGGAAGTGCTGAATGGAAAGTGAAAGTAATTATCTGCCCGTCTCTATGCCTTAGGCATAGAGGAGTGGCAGACAATATTTGATTGACAGCTGAGATTTTTAAATGAGCTTAAAACAGCTATGAATGGTTTAATAAAAATTTGAAATTGGATTTCATGTTTAATTTGAAAAGGACTTTTTATATACAGATTTTTGTGTCTGGGTGACGGGTCCACTTTAAGCACTGATGTTTTATTTTTTAATTTTGCTCTCATTTGTAGGTGTCTCCATATTTATTCTGTGATAATGGTTGTTTCTGCCCTTGTGTCCACTTTATACTTAATCAGGGAACCATTTGTATAAATGTCTATAGTCCATATTTTTTCACTTCCATTCCTTTTACTGATAGTACTCACACAGATCTCTCCTGACTACTCAGTACTGCTGAGTGCACTGTGCACTGGGCATTGCTATAGTGTTAGTAGCTTTCATGTATAGTAACAGTGAGTGGATCCACTTCTTGTACCATGTGTTGTACTCTTAATTAATGAGATTGTGGGTAACTTATTTATTAAAATACAGTGCAGAAAAGAAGCATGGCTCTCATTATTTGCAATGGCATCACAGTTTTTGATGATGCAGGGCAACCCATTTTGTTTATGCCAACATGATATGACCTGTCATAAACAAACAAGAAAAAGTTGTGCTCACCACTAATTTTTAAAACCATTAGGCGGGGGTTCAATGAGGCTGTGACCACAAAATACATATAGACAAATGCAAGAGGTCCTCTGCACTCAACCCATTATCAATATATTTAAGACATTGAGACATTCTGTGCATACAGCTACTAAAAAATGCCTTACCCTTTAAACAAAACAGGGATTGTTTGTCCATATATTGCAATATATTTAAGCTGGCCAACTACGTCAAAGTCATCCCATATCTGGCCAGTCCTACACTCAATTTTCATCTGATTCACTAAGAATTCCATTACTTCATTAAACATTTTACAAAGGGACTAAGTTTTACCTGCAACTTACTTGCTGCTTTCAAAGTAAAACTCCCAATCATGGATGCCCTTTTATTAGACACCAGTGGGATCACCTGACTATAGCTGGGAAGGGTGGGGGCTACAACAGAGAGCTGGTCACTGCTCCAGTATAACTACAACAAACAAGAAAAAGTTGTGCTCACCACTAATTTTTAAAACCATTAGGCGGGGGTGCAATGAGGCTGTGACCACAAAATACATATAGACAAATGCAAGAGGTCCTCTGCACTCAACCCATTATCAATATATTTAAGAAATTGAGACAATCTGTGCATACAGTTACTAAAAAATGCCTTACCCTTTAAACAAAACAGGGATTGTTTGTCCATATATTGCAATATATTTAAGCTGGCCAACTACGTCAAAGTCATCCCATATCTGGCCAGTCCTACGCTCAATTTTCATCTGTCATAAACAAAAACATTCTGACATAGCCCTTTGAGATTTCAACTGAACACTAGTAATGTGGCTTTTAAAAGAGAATTCAACCCCCCATATAATAAAACCCACTACCCCCTACCCTACATAGTTCCCCCTTCCTTCTCCCTTACCTAAGCATTGGAAGATAGTATCCGCGAGCTCTGCTGCACTGACTCTGCAACTAGGGTTAATTACAGGATTATATAAAATTACTGGAGTTATCACCTGTGCGGGTGGGAGCAAGAAGGGGGGGGACTATGCAGGGTAGGGGGTAGTGGGTTTTATTATATGGGGGGTTGAATTCTCCTTTAAAATTCCATTCTTTGAGAGCACATGTAAGTTCTTTTGTGGGCAGCTAATAACTACTACAGCAGAAGTGCCACCTGAGTCTAGGTTCTTTAATTTACTTCATGGCTGAGAGTGTTTCTTTTAAAATTAATCATGTTCTGTTGACAAATCCCTAACTCCCTTTATAAGAGTAAATCAAAGTTGTCCTCACTGGGCTCTTAAAAGTATCAAACCATCTTAAAAAAAATTTCAGATCATATATAAAACACCTTTTATACCGTAAATAATCTCTTGAATGTTGGCAGTAAAATTGGTATTACTTAGGAATCCATGAAAATGCATCAGAAAAATCTTTCTGTAACATGCATTTTCTAGATACATCCAGGAACCATTCATTTTCTCTTTGCCATTTGACTTCTTCTTGGTTCTGAACTTCAGTAAAAAGGAAATGTACAATCCAGTGATCCATAAATGGAATTTGTGATTAATTACCTCTGTATGATCTTTAAGAATTCTGTTTTCCCCTCTCTTTATCACATGACTCAGGCTTCACGAGTTGTTATATTTTGGCTGGTGCTTTTGGAAACTGTACACAAATGACTTCTTGTTTTTATTGCTACTGCTGATTGTACTACTCTCAAAAGGGAACAGAGCCAGTAATGAAATGCTGTGGTACTGTTCACAATTATTGCTGCAAGTGCAAGCAGACGTGACACTCTTTGTACCAGACAAATATACTTGCACAATGTACTGGTAACCAGCTACCACTAAACCTCAATTCCCAGATGACAACCACCGGTAAAGCAACACTCTATGAACTACATAAAAGAGCCTTCCAACTTGTGTCTTAAACATCAAAGCAAATAGCTGATCTTCATTCAGCAACTAGCTGATCTTAATTCAGATAAGCAAGTTAGGTACAGTCAGAGGACCCAAGCCGCAGCAGGCAGTACTGCACTGTGTACTTGTGTACGTTTTTATCTGGCATTAAGGAGAACAGAACAGCCATGCCCCTGGATGAATGCCTAAATGAGCACTAATGGGTGTCCTCTTGTGTCCCTTCATGCTGTTACACATCTATGTGTGGGATACATAAATGACCCCATAGAACTGAAACTATTCCCTATGTACCAATCAATAAATTCCTCTTGCAAAGCTAATTACAGATAAAGCACTGCTAGTTAGCTTATACAAAAACATACTTGTCTTACTGACAAAGTTAAGTATTCTGTTAGCCATATTTGTGCCTTTATGTCATTTTTTTCATATTCAGTTTTTATTATTTTATAGATTCATCTAAATGAGTTCTGAGAAAACACAATGGGGGATTCACTATAGGGCGAAGTGGCCGACGCTAGCGACAATTTTCCATAAAAATCTGCAGGGACATCGCCAATTCACTAACAGCCGTAAAGGACAATTCGCTAGTGACCTAGACAATCAATAGCGTTTGTCCGCACTCTAGTCAACATTTTGCTCTGGCGAATGGTTGTAACTCCGCAAATTCACCAAGTTACGTATTTTACTGAACGTTACCTCTTTCGCCAGCATTTGCTTCACCACCTAAGACCATGTGAACTGAGAAAACAAAGCTACAGCTTCCTCAATCTTATGTCAGTGACATCATAGCCTGTATGCCAGAAATGCATTTAAGTTGTAAAAAAAAGTTGGTGACTTTGAAGAGCATGGCATATTGGTTTTAGGGTTGGCTCATGTGTAGTGCATTAGAGGATCTCTTCTGTCTTTATTATGGTTCCCTGGACATTTGTATTAAAAAGTGTCCACTTCAAGCATTTGTGCCATCTCTAATAATGAGGTCCCTAAGACTTTAATGTGCCCACCCTATTCAAATTTACCTAAGCAAAAGACTGCTAGCGAAGTTTTGCTAGGCAGAAATGAACGCTAGCGAAAACTTACTATAAAAGGCTTGCACTGCCGATGTAACACTAGCGAAAGTTCAGCTGGTGAATTAGCATAGTGGTAATAAATTTGCACCAGGCTAAAGCTCCCCATAGACACAACGATCTTTCCCTGCCGAACGACCGATCTTAGAGAAGTCCGATCAATCACTCAAATTATCGTGCGGTTAGTGGGATACAAACGATCGTTCATCTTACGATTTTTCGTCCGACATTGGTCTGATGATTGATCGGCCAGGTTAGAAAATCTTTATCGGTCCCCATGCAATCTACCTATTTTTGCACGGCCAAGTAGGCTGCGACCCTTCAGTTTTGCTGGCAATATCGCCTGAAATGGTCTTTTTAGTTGATGGACACATCAGGCATTTAAACGATCGTTTTGAGACAATTGTGGTCTCACGATAACAATTGGATCTTTCAAAAATCTTTACGTCTATGGCCAGCTTAAGTTGTGCAAAGTGTTGTGTTGCTGGTCAACATTTACCCTTTTGTGAATTTGCCCCAATATTCCAGCTTATCCTATACCAATGCTTTAACAGATTTCTCTGAAAAATATTAAAAATTAAAACAAGATGTTATGTCAGTTTTAACTTTATTGAAATCATATGTAAACACACATATAATATTATTTACAATTTGCTTTTGTTCTATACATTAAATGTTTGAATAAATAAAATGACATAAAGAAAATATATAAACTGAAACTAAAGATATTTTTATGTTTGTTAGCCTCCTGTGAACATGATGTTTAAAATAAAGAAAACTAAAATTTTGGATCCTTATTCACTATTAAGTCATGCTCTTTAGAAGGTTTTAAATTAATACTGAATAAATCTGGTAATCAGGAATGATAAAAAAGGAGAAAACATATATCTGTTTTTGTGGTTTCCTTGGAACTGCACAGGGGCGTGCCCATGACAGTTCAGATTGTAAAATTCGCTAAATCCTGTAAAATGCCACAAAACCATGGTTTGGAGAGCCAGCATCTGTCCACCCAAAGACAAAGATTTGCTGAGCTATTTGTCCAGACTATTAAATTGCTTTTGGGGAAATAAAATTTCATCCATGCCTAGGTATGTTTGGTTGGCAAGAGTTTTCATACATTGCATTTGAAGACATTTAATTAGTAGCATTAAAAGGCATTTCAGAATTCAGAGATACTAAACTGATAGAATTTTCCAAATGCTGTTGCCTATAACTCTCATCTTGTCACTTAAGATGTTGGGGATTCTGGTTGAGCATTAGGTTCATGGAGAGACACAGACTGAATAGCTCCATAAACATTAGTATTTCAAATTAATTTTCTTCCACCCAATACACATTGGGTATTTTCATAAGATCAGTGTAGGGGAAAGCCTGTCTAATGGTTCAGTAGAATGTCAATCCTATCTCCTTTGGCCTGCAATAATTGGCTGATATTCCACTTAGTCCCTTTTTACTCATTTCGAGGGATCATTTTGCTGTAATATTTGCAAGGGTATTGGGTGCATTCTGCACTTGCAGTTAATATTGTAGTACACTCTGCATGGAATAGTATAGATTTACATAGCTTTGCATTTAGAAATAAGTATTGCATAATTACTACTGGTTATTTCTGGTTTGAAACCAATTTAAGGGTTCTCTGGAATTATGCAAGCTGAATGCAAGTCTGCCGTTCCTCATGCTTAATACTTTTTTTAGTATTTGTAACTGGATAGAGAATTGGCTAAAAAAAGACTACAAAGAGTGGTGGTAAATGGAACATCTTCTAATTGGACCAGTGTTGTTAGTGGGGTACTGCAGGGCTCTGTACTAGGTCCCTTGCTTTTCAACTTGTTTATTAATGACCCGGATGTGGGCATTGAAAGTACGGTTTCTATTTTTGCAGATGATACTATATTGTGCAGAACTATAGGTTCCTTGCAGGATGCTGACACTTTGCAGAGTTATTTGTCTAAGTTGGGAAACTGGGCAGCATACTGAAAAATGAGGTTCAATGTTGATAAATGCAAGGTTATGCACTTTGGCAAAAATAATATAAATGCAATTTATACAATAAATGGCAGTGTGTTTGAAGTTTCCTTAAGTGAGAAGGATCTTGCATTTGTATAGATAACAAGTTGTCTAATTCTGGGCAGTGTCATTCTGTAGCTACTAAAGCAAATAGGGGTCTGTCCTGCATAAAAAAGAGCATAAACTCAAGGGATGAAAACAAAATTATGCCTCTTTATAGATCCCTAGTAAGACCTCATCTGGAGTATCCATTGCAGTTTTGGACTCCAGTCCTTAGCAGGGATGTAAATGAGCTGGAGAGAGTGCAGAGACGTGCAACTAAACTGGTTAGAGGGATGGAAGACTTAAATTGAGGGTAGGCTGTCCAGGTTGGAGTTGTTTTCTCTGGAAAAAAGACGCTTGTGAGGTGATTACACTTTACGAATACATTATAAACAAATATCAGGGGACCTTTTTACCCATAAAGAGGATCATCGCACCAGAGGCCACCCCTTCAGACTAGAAAAAAAGGACTTTCATTTGAAGCAGAGTAGGTGGTTCTTTTTCACAGTGAGGACAGTGAGGTTGTGGAATGCACTGCCGGGTGAAGTTTTGATGGCTGATTCTGTTGATGCTTTTAAAAGGGACTTGGATGATTTTTTGGACAGACATAATATCAAAGGCTATTTTGATAGTAAACTCTACAGTTAGTATAGTTATGGGCATATATGGTTTGTGTGAAAGAGTGGAGGGGTGTGTGTGTATGCTGGGTTTTAATTTGGAGGGGTTGAATTTGATGGACTTTGTCTTTTTTCAACCCAATTTAAATATGTAACTATGTAACTATGTAACTTTTATCAGGTAAGAGGCTGAGCCATGAGAGGTCAATTAGGAAGTAAAATCTATAAAAAAAAAAATCTACTGGCATGGCAGGATGAAGCCTGTAACTGGGACCAATGCCCAGGTCAAGAGACAGTTTTCCCAAAGAAATGCAATGGGACATGCTAGCCAATGAAAAATAGGATCAGAGGTAAATCGGTAGGACAACAAAATGGGTGCCTGGACTGGCAATCTGTGTGTTCTGGCAAATGCCACAGGGGGTGCTGTAAGATGCCATAGACAGACACTACTTAGTGGGCTGGTTGGGGCTGTTTCTGCCTCTGTGTAGTTAAAATACCAGGGCCTATTTTGAATGCCAGTCCAGACCTGACCATTTGGGTTTTACCCAAGACCCCTGTTTTGAAAATTCCTACACTTAAATATAGATCAAATTACTTAGAAAACAGCAGGCCAAAGAATGTGCAGTGATCAATCCTCTCTCTCTATTGTATGTTTGTAGAAAATTTGACCAGATCAGTTGCACTTCTATTGTACTTTTATTGTATATTTGGCTTAGTCTGTCAGAACTCCCAGAAACCCTCTTTTGAGTTCATTCTAACCTAGAAAGAGAGAAAGACCCAAGTTCTTGAACATTTTACAGAGGCACCCAGCTCTGCATTTTGCATTGTGCCTTGTCCCGAACAAATGTTCTCACATTTAGCTGGAGTATAAATGTGTATAGATTGGTGTGTGTGGAAATACTTTATTATGGCAAAAGATGTAATAAAGTGAAAGCAAAATTATGTATTGTAAGACCAATGCTTCCTGGAGGCAGTTTAACATTTTATTTGGCCAAGGAATTGCCAGTCAATTGTGTGGAATAGTTCAATTTATTTATTTATATACATGTAGTTCAGTAGTTCAAGTGAGTTTGCATCACTGCACTAAACATCTCTTCTATAAGCTGCTATTCATTTGTATAGCAAGGTGAGCAGAAACTGTAACAGTGGAGCACCTTTATCCAGCATGACATAATGGTTTATTGCATTTATGTCTAGTTGTGTTCCTTCTGCCTCTGATGACTTAATGTGGGGTGCATGATCTTGGAGTGCAAGAAATGTGGCTGGTTTAAGAATTTACAAGCCTAAATCTGTCTTACCAGAATGATCAAGGAATTTATGTTCTTCTCAAAGAACCTAGGGGAGTGGAGAGAATTTCCAGCAATATTCAAATCTATTCTCAACTTTCTGGGTCACAAGTAAAACATTTGAGCCTTTATATTGACATAACTTATTTTTCTGCTGAAGTTGTCAACAATCAATTTTTAGCAAACTGAATTGTATGGGACAGCAATTCAACATGCTGTGAACAATCCTAAATAAAAAAATAAACATACTAGTCTGAAAATAATATGTTTTAAACAGTAAGGGGCAGATTCACTATTGGTCGAATTTCGAATAGAAAAAAGTTCGAAATTCTTTTTGGTGGTTTTCGATCGAAAATGGACCATTTTGATTGAAATTCAAATTTCCGAATTTTCTGATTTTTCCAATTCGAATCGAATTTTGGGCTATTCAATAGCTGAAGTAGCCCAAAATGACTTCGGAATACGAATTTTAAAAATTTAAATTTTATTCGAAAATTCACTATGACCATTAGTAAATGCGCCCCTAGAATAGATGAACCAAATAATTCTATATTATCAATGTCTTTTCTTTTCTTTGACTGGAACTACAGTATAACTTTTTGTTGCCTGTGATTTTACTACAGCTGCATTTCCAGGCTAAAATAATAAAACCAAATAAAGAAAATAAATAACCTACTCATTACTGTTCTGGTGCACCTTAAACTCTCTAAACTTTATTTTGCACCATATAAAAATAAACTGCCCCTCAAGCCCCATGCCATTTTCTACAGCAGTTAAACAAACCATTTCTCAAAATAAATAAACCAAATTTAGCAGAAATACATTCTTTACCATTAAAGGGACCTACAAATGGAGGACCAAAAGACAGGCAGGTTGTAACATTAGTGGCACAGAAAATATATACCCTCTGGGCAATCTGAACATAGGCTCTTAAGAGTCATATTACTACATTACCTTTCAGACTGTTATTGCTTAGTGATCTAAACCAACTCTCTTGCTTTAATGTTATTGCATTAAAAACAGGAGGTAAAACTTGTCTACAAGGGCAATCACTTGAGAGTTATGTTTTCATTAAGCATTATTACAAGAGGGCCATGTGGTTTTTAAGGAAAAATTAGACTGCCTCTTGCAAATCCACATGTACACTAACATACTGTCATGGGTTAGTCAGTATGATTAAAAAGATCAAGCAGGGATTTGACTGGCTTTTCTAACCCCACCCATGATTTTTTATTTGTATAAAGTAAGTTTAGTTTTTCAGGCAGCATAATATATGGGCTAATGTACACCTATAAAATTGGTGTCTTTGTAGCGTTTAGAAAAATGTTTCATTTATCCTTGAGAAGCAAGAGACTTACAAGTATCAGATAGATTTGTGCTTTTACGTTAAACAAACAGATTCATAAATGTTAACAGCAACAGTAATACACAGCTACCAAACTTTTTATAAAAGAAAAATAACCTGGGCTTTTCTACTTTGGAGTTCAATTTACATAGACCCTAATAACACTCCCTAAGTTAGGTGGAAACGGGCCTTGCTGTATTGCTGCCTGAACCGACCCTTACCTGTTTGACCACTATTCTGGATCCTGACTTTGTACCGTGTTATCGAAGCATGAAGCGTGAGCTGAGGCCAGGACTTGGGCTTTGTTGTGGGCTTTTGGATACCATACGTGAAAGGAGTACTTTCATGTATTTAATACATAAATGGCCCAATTTACGAATGCTCGAGTCTTCGGCTAAAATCGAGTGCAAGTTCCTAAATTATCATGTGGTTTCAAATACCTTGGCTTCCTGAAGAAAAAAATTAAAAAGCTTGGCAGGTTTCAGGTGTAAGCTTTTTATTTTCTTTTAAAGACCTTCTCTGGGAAAAAAACGATTGTCAGTAAGGCGAGGTATCTGAATTCAGAAACATTCATGTGAGAGTTTAAGAACTCGAACGTGGTATTTTATTTGTTGCCAAATGCTCGAGCCTGAAGTCTTGAGCATTGATAAATAGTCCCCTTAGTCAAGACAAAAGTCCTTTGACCCTGATCAAGCTGAGGATTCATAATTTGCTTCTATTTATCTAGGTTAGCAACTCTGCTTATGTTTTCACAATAAAAAGTTTGTGTGTAATTTGGGGTTTATTGATATATATACATTGTCCTAGTCCTTCTAGATGTATGTATTTATTTTTACAAACAGACTAGCACTCCACACGTAAGATGTAAACCTGTAGTGGCGAAGGGCTCTGTATGTATTAAGTGCTATTGACTCACACACAGTTACAGTTAGGATAACAATGAGGAACATATGTTACACTATAGAGGATAATGGGGTTTGCCTTTCTGAACCATGGGCAATCTCCTCTTGCAAATTAAAGTCTTATGCTGGTGCTCTGTAAAGTTACACTGATAACTGGGCCCAGTAAAAACCCTAGCATCGAAAACATACTTTATTTATTCTTGTGTCTTAATATGTCTTTTTTCTTTCTTCCTATCATTAGTCCTGCCTTCAGTTTTCAACTTTTTTTCTTTTCTTTTAAAATTTGATCTCTCATTTCTCCCCCTCTCCTAACCTTAATTCAGCTCAGGTATAATGGGAACATCGTCTTGAAAATATTCACAAAAAAGCAAGATGCTGGCTCAGACAGTACTTTGAATTTTCATATGTCTTATGCTAATGGCACAAATGTGCTTCCCATCTGGAATCCAAGGAAGTGGTTTCCTCATAATGATTGCCATGCAAGAGCTCTCAAACATCCTACCACATATTGTTTGTTATGCATGATTATGGTGGGTGTGTTCTGCAATCCAGTGATATAGAATATCCTTGAAAATTGTTCTGCATTACAAGAAAAAAATATGCCAAATTTCCTTTAGTAAAGTTTATTAAGTTACGTAAATCTTAGCATAACAGGTTCCATTCCTCAAGCCATTGCTTTGTTGTTGGAACCCCCACCTACGTTCCTTCGTTCCTTCAGGGTTTAGCCTTACTGGCATTCTTCCTTAAGTCAGTTGCATATGGTGGATATATTTAGGCTATCCCACAACTATACTGGATCCTTCTTTCCTTTTGGTCAAACATTTCACTATAAGAAACATACTGTTTTTTAAGAGATAACCTAGCTCAGGATTAATGACTTGAAATAGGATTTTGTAGAGTAAATCACACAGGGACCCAATAATCAGATTTTTATTTCAATATTTTCTACTAAACACACATTGATGTAACAAATGAGTTGGGAAAGTTGTTCTCACCCCTAATTTTTAAAACCATCAGGCAGGCGTGCAATTAGGCTGTGAGTAGTGATGGGTGAATCTGGGGCGTTTCACTTCACCAAAATTTTTGGAAATTACTCAGTAAATTTTTGAAATGCACGCAGGCAAGTCCAAGTCCAAAAGGAGACGCGGGAGAATTTTCTCCAGCCAAATTTTTCCTGGCGTTTCGTGAATTTATTTGCCAGCGGCAAATCGCAGGAATTCACCGCAAATTTGCCCCAGGCGAATAAGTTTGCCCATCACTAGCTGTGACCACAAAAGACATATATGGGGATAATGGGTTGAGTGCAGTGGACCTCATACACATTGATGTAAGCTACACTTCAGTAGTGATGGGCGAAACGGCCGCGTTTCGCTTCGCCGAAAAATTTGCGAATTTCCAGAGAAATTCGCGAATTTTTCGCCGATTCGCGAAACGAGTCGCGCGTCGTTTTTGACGCGCGACTCGTTTTTGCGTGGCGAATTTTTGTTGGCGAATTTTTTTGCCCGTTTCGCGAATTTATTCGCCAGCGGCGAATCGCGGGAATTCGCCGCGAATTCGCCCCTTGCGAATAAATTCGCCCATCACTACACTTCATTTCTACGGTGCCATAAAAGGAAAGGTTTAATGTATACATTTATGGACGTCTCTTATTATTTTATTATTATTTTGTATTAAAAAAACAACAGCAAACCTCTGCTTGTAGTTTTAAATAGATATGCATAATGATAAATTATATTTTTATAGAACCAAAACTGGACTACAAGTTCAGCCAGGATATACTGATTTTGAAACAGAGTTTTCAATGTAAACTTTTTTGGATGCATATGGTCATTTATAATATTTTTATTTATTTATAATGCAATATATTGATTGTTTGACATTTTAATGGTCTGTAGACACTTGTTGTTCTGCAATTCTGAAAATAATACATTCACTTGCCTCAAATCTCTAAATTGTTGAAATAATACATGTGCTGGCATGATTATCTAGATATTTGTGATTCAAGCATACATTTCCCTTACATTTGACTAAGTCAAAAATACCTTAAGATAATGTTTCATTTTGATACAGAGCTGCAGAGAATTCAGATTATCTTCGGATTTCAGGAACAGCACTGTTGTCCTTACCTTTTAATTTATTTGTAGATCACTTGTCTATAAATGACCTATAAAACAGCAATAACATAGACATTTTACTCTTTCAGATATTACAGCAACACTGGGTTTATTAATATAAGAATGCAGGCAAATACAGGAAATACGCATTATCCTGCACTTTCTGTTATTCTCCCTCAGCTGTGGGTGCCAAAAGCCAAGTACAAAATTATGAATATTTTTTAAATGTTTTGTTTTTCTATGCTTTCTGGATTTAACCACTAGACCATTTGACTTGTCTTAAATGATTTCATCTAAAAGGTTCATGTCTGAGGCACTATTAGAACAATGTCATCCCATACAAGGTGAAGTCACTTAGTCATGGTACCAGTTGACTCTCAAGAGACTTTCCATCATCTCACCTAAAGTCTACAACACAGCTGCATGTTTGTGAACTCTGGCAAAGCCAACACCAAAAGGTAAACATCATGAATTCTCTCCAGACCCTTTAAAGTAATCTACAAGTAGGCCTGTGCATGATGTCATTAGTTACATCATCTTCTGGACTCACACTATAACATATCAATGTTCCTATAATGTACAAGATGTAGTATCTACTTCTAAGATGGTATTGTTAAACTGGTGATTTTTTTTATGACAAGCCTATGGACGTGACAAAGAATAAAAGTGCAAGTTTATATTCAAATGTATAGCACTTCTATATGTTATAGTGCAGACCTGAATACTACCTCACAATTTCCCTGCAGCTTCTTCCAACACAATGTGTCGGATGGCAGTTTTATATCAATGTCCCATTTCTACCCAAGGCTAAAATCAAATTGGTACAGATTTGCACATGTTAAAATTCAGTTGTGCTGAAATTGCCTTGTGCATAGCACCAATGTTTTGATTGCTGTAAACAGCTAAACTTCCTATTAGGGGCAACTTCATATTTTCTACACTCTTTGAGGCAAATTCACTAAAGAGTGAAGCGTCTAACGCTAGCGCTAATTCACCAGCGTGACGTCATTTCACAACTTCGCAAATTCACTAACACGGACTCTGGTGAATTTTCGCTAGCGAAGTAGATAGACTTGCGCAAATTCGCACCCTTACGCCAGGCGAAGTGCGCACTGATGAAGGATCGTAAATTCGCAAATTCACTAAGATGACCATTTTCCTCAAGGTTAGCACTTACGCTAGATGTTACATAGCTCAAACAATAGATAGGAGGTTGAAGTCCCAAAAAAACGCTGGCATATTTTAGCATAGGAGGGTGATAGTCTGAAAAAGATCGATAATTATTTTGGGGGGTTACCCTTCTTCCTACCCTTCTTCCCCCCTACATTTCCTAACATATGGCAACACAACTATACAGGGGGCACATGTAGGGCAATAGGACAACTTTATTTTATTTATTAAAGGTTTCCTGGGCTTGTGTAGTGTAATGTAGTGGCTGTAATATATACTTTTATTATAAGTTAAAGTTCCTGCCGTATGCAAATTAAGCTTCGCTAGCGTAACAGCGTTCTGCCTAGTGAAGTGACACTAGCGCAACTATGCTACCGTTCGCCGACCTGAGCGTAAATTCGCACTTAAGTGAATTTGCGCAGTGCTGGCGAAAATTCTCCTGGCGAAGTGCAGCGAACGCTAGTGAAGCCAACACTAGCGAATTTGCGCGTCTTAGTGAATTTGCCCCTTTAAGTGTAAAAAAAACACCCTGACTATTGTACCTTCTTTTTCTATTCTATAACTGTAGGCGCCCATAGCCAACATCAATTCATTATACATTCTGTTGAATAGATGGTATGCTTCTTCCCTCATATATTACTTGTATGACTACTCAAGAACATTTCTAACCTGTATTTATTGTCTGCATGTTTATAACCCATTGTACTATGGCGTATTATTCATACTCTATAAATGAGAATGTCTGTATTGGAATGGAATGATTTGTATGTACCCAATATTTAGCAATTTTTTATGTAAGCCAAGGCTTCACTGATGACATACCAGCTATTATGTGGTGAGTAGACATAGTTGTTAAGGTCCACTAAAAGATGACAGTTGTGAGCATTAACACATCTAAAATAGTATGAAATGTAGTTAGTAATAGGCAGACCATCAAAACTCTTTCCATAATTCCTAATATGTATGTATGGCAGTTGCTGGTAAGGGCTAGCCAAGGTCCCACGAGGGGAAGCATATGGAAACTCCCTCTTATGAAATGTGGATGACACTTTACACTTGATAGACTGTTGCATTAAAAAAGTGGACTTGGAAAATTAGGACAATAGTGTTTATTTATACTGCCATGTGTTCAGTTATCTGTTTTACCCCAAAGAGCTAAACAATGAAAAGCTACAATTTTTTTGTTTATGCACAAGAAGACCATTTATCAGGGAGACATTGCCTTACTAATATTTGTTTTTTTTATGTCCATGCACTGAAACTATTCCAATAATCTGGTTTGGTAATGAATGACTTATTTTCTCTGTACTTCTAATAGCTTACAAGAGTGTGGAGGCTTTGAAGTGCAGGGGGGAACCAAAAAGCAAACAATAAAATATGCAGGAAAGACTGACTTGTTGCTTGGTGATTGAGAGTGAAGGAACCACTGGGTCAGATCCCTATAGGTAGAAACAGATGTTTGCACTGTTTCACAGCTGCTAAATATGATATAAATCCAAAGAATTTCTCATGTTTTTATAAAGTTTAAAAAAATACTCAGACAGCTAATTTTAAGCCATTCAGATACTCTTACAAAATGACATCTGGATTCTGTACTGCTTATTTAAGCAATCTTTAAAAACTATCTGCCAAAGAAGGAACTCATATGTCTGTACTTCACTATCTATGCAGCATGGAATAGATTTCAGTTCATTTTGTAGAAAGAAGCCTATGATGGGGATTACTTATTTTTTAATGTGTTTGATGTGGTTTGGACACAATAAAATTAAATATTATGGGGCATAATATAAACCCATTTTATAATTTTGGTGGGGCATTTCCATAGGTGGCGCAGTGCCAAATATGATGTAATTGTGCACCTGGTAACTTGGATTTTATCTATAATTCAGCTTGTTTAAACTTCTCCCAATTTGGTACAATCATGATGTTATTGCAATATGTGCAATGTTTTGCTTTTTGGGTGTCCATATGTTGAGCATATCAGTGTTTAGTGGAAGCAATATTACACCACTAGTGACTTGAATGTAATGATATTAATAAAACTATAATAGTACAGTGTACCAGGCCGTGGGGGCCTATATGCTAAGGGGCCAAATTGCTAAAATTCAGATTTCTATTTCTTCCACTAATTGTGTATGTTATCTCTTTAAAAATCTATTTCTTTTAATTTCTTTAAATCACAAAAAAATCAACAACCACAAAAACCACTAATACAAAATTGTCCCAAATGAAAGCTGTTGTGGTCCTATAGAAGTTAGTAGCAGCTGCACTGAGGTTTTTGATTTTTTTTTACTAGCAATTCTCTGAAAAAAAATTTTTTTTAGAGGTTTTTTAGTTAATCGTTCACCATTTTTCATACTTTTTATATTCTGAACTTTGATGACATTCGTGGTTTATAGAAATAGTTTAGTCATGATTTCAAAAACCTCTAAAACTACTAAAATGTGACCAATAATAAATATGACTCAGAGATCATTAAAGTAATGGTCTCCATTGAAGTTTTTGGCATGTGGATTTTTTTCAAATTGTTATGACTAGGTTAAAAAGACAAAATAGATAACATTTTTTACTACAATAGCTGCTAGAGCATGCTGGGAGATTCCTAGTGAGGTCTTCCATTGGTAAAACTAGTTTAATTTACCAGGATAAGAACTTCATTAAAAACAGTTAGGGAAATGGCCCACCAAGCATTTTGTTGCCCTCATAAACTCATCTTTTGCATGGTTGACAATTTACCCCAATATAGCATGGCATTGTGTAACAGAGAAAGGTTACATTCAAACTAGTCCAATCATGTAATTACATGAACATAAACAACAGGACAGGCTTGTGTGCGGTGATCCCCATGTTCTGCAATGCAAATAATTATTTTGGGGTTTCCTTTAGGAGTTAGATCCTTTGGGTGTACCAGTTTTTGTCTCAGTGTGTTACTAGGTTTGAAAAACACAGGGAGTTTCTCCAACACTCCAGCTACATATGGAATGACTATGCTTTGAAAGCATGTAGGTACCCAGACTGGGCCTTGTTCAAAACAGCAGCAACCAAGGCCAAAAGGAACATCAAAAGAAATAACCACCCGGAGACACATAGTAGGCGAAACATAGTCATTCCATATATAGCTGGAGTGTCAGATTTTTCATACCTAGCAACACACTGAGACAGAAACTGGTACACCCAAAGGATCTAACTCCTAAAGGAAAACAAAGTAATGTGGTCAGGTGTAACGATGAGTGCACTGATACTATACATTGGGGAGAGAAAACAACTGCTCACTTATCAGTAATGGATCAGCATAGGAGAGCAAACTTGGCTGTCTTTCTACACCTAAAGAACAAGGGACACTCATTTGAAGATAGGAATGTCCAAATCTTGGATAAAGAAGACCCCTGGTTTGAAAGAGGTGTGAAAGAGGTGATTTATGTTAAGGTGGAGAAACCATCCCTGAACAGAGGCGGGGGCCTTCGACACCACCTGTTTGCTACATACAATGCTTTTCTAACATCTGCACCCCAGCAGTTTAAGAACTATCTCACATCCATTCATGCAACTCTCACAAGTAACACCTGTGTCTATGTTGCATGGCACATTGGTAATCCTATCATAGTAACTACACAGAATCAACACCTCTGTGAATTTCAGATGTCACCTCTCTAAAGAGTTACAATGTGCCGTTGTGACTGTATTGTTGGAAGAGTCTATATGCCGAGAAATCCCTACACCAGTCAGTTGAATTGAAGAAGCTGCTTGGATGAGCAGTGAAACATCTTCATTAAAATTTCTCAGCAAGTCCAGTTGTTTTGAGTTACTTGTATTAGATATGCCATGACCTGGATGAATGAGAATCTTCATAGTCATATTTTGGGGTTGTTTTGTCACATGCAATATAGGTGATGTTTATTGTTTTAAGGTCCCTGCATGGGGCATAGCATACTGTATCTGTTTGCTTGTTAGCCAGATCAATGCAAACAAAGAAAAGCTCCTACTGCATTGTCCTTCTTAACATTATTAACACATTGGTGCTGCCTTTATACTGTTATTAATGTGGAATATATTATTGTAGGAATATTTTTGCAATGGAAAGTCAGCAGTGCATTTTAACAGGCCAAATGTTAATGATTTCAATCTGAGTTGTGACACTTTCTTATACTGGGTATGCTTATTTTATAAATATGTGCGTGTAAAGCAATTTTTTTAAAGAAGGTATCTTCTGGATTATTGGGTCTTGTTCCTTCTCACCTGATTGTTCCCTCTCAACAATCCATGACATTTTAGAAAAACCACTCTCATTTATGTGGTTTTGATTCTACTGACTTGGACCACTATTGCTTGAAATGTCTTTTTTAAATTAAAGCTAGTTTGTAAAGAACATACACTAATTATACATTAATCTATTAATGTAATTTCCAGAAATTCAAAGCATGGTAGGGTATAAAATGTTTGTTAAGGTATGTGTTACAGAAAAGGGTTATAAAAGGTCCATCTTCACTCTGATTCCATTATTCTCATGATTATTATATCTAATATGTTAATACCCAGAAGGATATTTAGGTAAAAAATATAGTATAAACCTTTTTCCATTACTGTAGTGAGTTTTTCTGACACTTCCTAGTGAAGAAAAAATCGGAAATTTCAAAGTCTGAATTGGGACAGCGCAGCTCCATTGACTCCTCCTCAACAAATTTTATTTTGCAAAATTTTATGGGGTGTACACTCAATAAATCCTGAATTCTTAGAGCTTTTAAGAAATAAATGAAAAAATAAAATTCTATAATAAATGAGCCCCTTAGAGATATTCACAGCATTTGCAAGGTCAATACTCAAAACTCAAGGGGATACTTATGAAATAAAATAAAAAGTCTTATGTATTTTATATAACTTGCAGCCAAAATAGCTTTCCTTTATTTTAAGGATTTCTTGATAAAGGTTTCAAGATAATAGATGTGATACCTGAAGCACCTACATATATGTACCTGCATGCCCTATTTACTATATCTTATAGAGTTATATAATATCTTACAACATACAATATTTACTTTCTACAATTTAATGAACATATAAAAACTACTTGTACAGCTCAAGTGTAGTATAAAATATCTATTTAAATATCTAAGTTTGGGTGGGGATGTAGAAGTCAAAGAAGGGCAAGAAGTTTCCGTAAAACTATTAATAAGAAAGTGGTTTGGATACTTTCCCCAAATGTCTATTTAAACTAGTGAAGTAGCTAGTTAGAATGTTTTGTGTCTTACTGGTGATTCCAGCAAAGAGGGACCACACAGAGCTGATAATGACCCACAAGAGGCTGAAACAACACAAATCCCACCAAAAGGTTGAACAGGGGACAGTTAGTGGAGAGAAGCCAGTGAGGCTGATAAACTCAGTACCAAGGAGGAGACAGTATACTCAGTCGGTAATGCCGGCACAAGTCGGTAATGCCGGCACAAGCAAGAAGGCCAAGACAGGCAGCAAGGTCCAAAAGCAGACAGGGTCAAAAAGGCAGAATCCATCATTAGCTAAGCTTTAGGAGTACATCTTGATAACCAGGCACAGATCTGCAGCTGAAGCTTCCCTAAGTAGCATCAGATTTGGCTGCAAACTGTGTAGGTCATGCTGCAATGCGGCATGACACACCGTGCCAAAACAAACCCACAACAACGTTTGCAAGCACATGGGAAGTATCCTTACAGTTATGTATTTACAGTTGGACAAGGAGTTATGGATGCACCAGGACTCAGGAAAAGTGATGGGTGAATCTACCCCGTTTCGCTTTGCAGAGTAATTCGCCAATTGGCGAAAAAATTTGTGAAACAAGTCGCATATCTTTTTCGTCGTGTCGTTTTCGCCGCGTAGTTTTTTCTAATTTTCGCTGGCGTTTCGCAAATTTATTTCCGGCGTGAATCGCGCAAATTCGCCCATCACTACTCAGGAAAATCAATTCCTGAAGACTGAACCCTGAATCTTCTGCAGAATATTCAACTACTGCAGAACCAATTAAATTCAAACAATTCAATATTTTGTCCTAGACACAAGTCACATCACATTAAAGCAGTGCCTGTGAGACAGTTTCAGTTCAAGCCCACACTGGAGTTCCAAAGTTGATCAGGACCCCTCAACTAGTTTATAGATATAGGAAACAATTGGTATATCAGCAATTTGGACATAGTTTAAATAAGGTCTTGTACAGCAAATATATTTTTAAATATAATATAATTGATCTTCAAGCTGAGCATTTAGGTATGTCTAGGAGAACACATAGATATTCACCCCAGTTCTCACTGATCTACAAGCTGAGGCCTTGACATTTCCCATTTGCATATGACATACTATACATCTGTCAGGCTGACAGTAATAATGACGTTTGTAATAAATAACTGTAAGTGCCGTGTAGTTTACTGGCAATAAATAATTGATGTATATGAGGATATATAAAAGCTATTTAGCATTTAAT
>CM044446.1:70552112-70577892 GCA_024363595.1 Xenopus borealis | reverse complement strand
TATATATATATATATATATATATATGAAATGTTTTTTTGACATCTCACCTAATGAAGGGTATTGTATCACCCAAAAGTACTGTAATGTCTGAAATCACTGCTAGCATACCTTTATATCAAATTATCAATCATATGATTAAGAGGCTGGAATATGAATAGGAGAGGCCTGTATAGAAAGATGAGTAATAAAGAGTAGCGATGACTGCTGGGCGGTGTGTCTTACCTTCCCAGCAGTCCCGTTCTTTGAAGATGGCGCAGCCCATGTGTGCCATGTGGGTTCCTCAACGCTGCGCATTCACGCTGGTGTGATGATTACGTTGCACCAACGTGATTGGCGCCAAATTCAAAATAAAAACTCGCCCAGGACTCCTGAATGGCGTCCAAGTATAGGTTCTGTTATCTGACGTTACTGGGTGCCCTTTTACTATTGATTCTTGGATTCCTGACCCCGCCTGGAGTTTATTCTTGTTTCTTCCACCTGCCCTTTTGATTATTGCCTGGACTTTGACCACGAGTTGCCTTAACAATTGCCTGTACCTTGAACCTGGACTTTTGACCTTATTGGCTTCCTCCTTGGTCCTAACTTCTCCATTCAGTGCCGTTAGGACCCTGACATTATACTTGGGCCATTATACTTGGGCCATCGACCCCTCTGAGCCTTTCGCAAATCGGCTGATCGTATGGAGTCGTTCGAAGCCCAGCAGACAAATTTTGGCCTTGCATTAACAGCAATTCTCTCCGACTGTCTCGCCTTCTCTGTGTCTCCTGTTCAAGCCTCCGGACCACACATTCTGGCTCCTTCGCTTTATAATGTTGATCCTCATGCTTGCAGGGGATTTACTAACCAGTGCCTTATACAATTTGAACTACAAAGATGTGTCTCAGGCCTGTGTCTGTACTGTGGTGGACAATCCCATTTCGTCAATTCCTGCCCTGTGAAGCCAAAGAGTTCTCCTCCTCAAGGTAAATCCAAGGTGACTCACATAGGTGGCATTACTCCTTAATCTCAAGAGAACTCTTTTGCCATATCAGATTCATTTGGCCACTAAGAATATTGTTGGTTCTGCCTTTATTGAGTATGGGGCTTTGGGGAATTTCATGGACGCTCTTTTTGCCAAGCATATGGATGTTCCCCTGTATCCATTGACTACCCCTTTACGAGTTACAGCAATTGACGACAGACCCCTTATTTACGAGATTAAATTATTGTCTACTGGGGAATTGCCTGTGCAGATTTGGACTTTACATAATGAGAAGTTGTCATTCCTAATTATCTCCTGCCCTTCTACTCCAGTTGTTTTAGGGTTACCCTGGCTTCGCCTTCATAACCCCTCAATTGATTGGGTTTCTGGTCAGATCTCTCATTGGAGTCTATTCTGTCAAGAACATTGTCTCCCCACTATTTACATCTATATATTTATAGAATATTTTCTCGTCTGATCTGAAAGCCCTGTCTTCTGCAAAAGAACTCCTTCCTCCTCATTGACCTTACGACTGCGCTGTCGACCTCCTTCCTGGAACTATGCCTCCTATAGGTCGGACCTGTCCCCTTTCTCCTGCAGAAACCTCCGCTATGAAAGATTTGTGGTCATGTACCTTGATGACATTTTAATCTTCTCTAAAGACTAGAAGAGCCATTGTTTCAAGGTGAAAGAAGTACTCTCTCGTCTGAGGAAAAACTCCCTCTTTGCCAAGCTTGAGAAGTGTGGCTTTGAAGTGGCCAAGATTCCCTTCCTTGGCTATATCATCTCTCCAGAGGGTTTTGAAATGGATCCTGCTGAAGTCTCTGTGATCCAGGAATGGCCTATTCCATTGAGCACTGAAGCAATATAGAGATTTATTGGTTTTGCTAATTATTATCAACAATTCATCAAGGGCTTCTCCACCCGTGTGGCCCCCATTCTTGCCCTCATCCGAAAAGGAGGTAAACCTAATTCTTGGCCTCCTCCAGCATTAGAAGCATCCCAGTCTCTGAAGGATGCTTTAATCTCCACATTTGTCCTCCGACATCCTGATCCTGTGCTGCCCTTCTACATTGAGTTAGACGCTTCTGAGGTCAGAGCTGGTGCTATCCTTTGCCAAAGACACCCTGCCCATGTGCTTACTTCTCCAAGAAATTCTCCTCGGCAGAACAAAATTATGATGCTGGGAAACGCAAGCTCCTAGAGGTGAAACTTGCTCTTGAAGAATGGCGTCATCTTTTAGAGGGATCTCCAACTCCAGAAATTATTTACACTGACCATAAGAATCTCAAATTTATTCACACTCTTAAAAGACTGAATCCCCATCAGGCAAGATGGGCCCTCTTCTTCTCTTGATTTAATTTTATCTTGACCTATTGCCCCGGCTCCAAGAATCGGAAAGCAGATGCCCTTTCTCACAGTTTCACTTCGCTGGACCATCTTCCTGTAGAGCAAGATCCCATCATTCCTCCTGCCAAAATTATTGCTTCACTGTTCCCTCAATTTGCTGAACAACTCCTGTCTGGTCAGTCCTCTGCACCTACTGATTTGCCCGTTGAAATGGCATTTGTCCCTGCAGAACTTCGACTACCCATTCTTCAACAAACCCATTGCTCCAAGCAGGCTGGACACCCTGGTCCGGTAAAGACCCTTGAACTCTTGCAACGCCTAGTCTGGTGGCCGTCAATCCGTAAGGATGTTAAAGACTTTGTTGCGGCTTGTCCGGTTTGTGCCATTTCCAAAGTTAGTCATTCCCGTCCCTGCAGTCTGTTGCAGCCACTTCCTATTCCCTCTCTTCCATGGACTCACTTAGTGATGGACTTTATTGTAGAGTTGCCACCCTCTAAAGGGAACACTGTAATCTGGGTGGTTATTGACTGCTTTAGTAAAATGGCACATTTCATTCCCCTGCGAAAACTTCACTCCGCGGTGGAACTGTCTCAGCTCTTTATCCAGTATATATTCCGACTTCATGGATTCCCAGCGGAAATAGTCTCTGACAGAGGATCTCAATTTGTATCTAGGTTCTGGTGCTCTTTATGCAAGGTATTGGGTATCACTCTCCAATTCTCCTCGGCCTACCATCCTCAAACGAATGGGGCAGCGGAACGAGTGAACCAAGCCCTTGAGCAATTCCTGAGGAATCATGTCTCTCTCTGTCAGGACAATTGGTCTGATCTCCTCCCGTGGGCGGAATTTGTACACAAGTCACACTTCTACTGGAAAATCTCCTTTCTTGTCTGTGTATGGTCAACATCTGCAAGCTTTTCTGCAGGAATTTTTACTATCTAATGTCCCAGCAGCAGATGATCACGCAGCTCATATGTCAGCAATTTGGGCTGCCACCTAATCCAACCTAGAAAAGAACACCCTGCACATAAAACGTTTGCTGATTGCCAAAGGAAATCCTCTCCACCTTATAAAGTTGGTGATAAAGTGTGGCTTTCTTCTAGGAACATTTGTCTGAAGATTCCTTCCCCCAAGTTGGGTCCAAAGTTCATTGGTCCCTATTCCATCTTAGAGACCTTCAACCCTGTGGCTGTTCGACTACAACTTCCCCCTGAGACGCGAATTCCCAATGTATTTCACGTCTCCCTGGTGAAACCAGCAATCTCCAATCGTTTCTCTTTGGTCCAGTCTCCTCCTTCTCCCGTCTCTGTGGATGGTCATCAGGAGTATGCAGTGGAGAACATCTTAGATTCCCGGGTAGTGATTGGCAAATCTATCCTGTTTCGATTCGCCAAAAAAGTCGTGAATTTCCTGCGAAAATCGCGAAAATTTTTCGAAACGAGCCGCATGTCTGTATATGCACTTTTTAATACATTGTATTTCTGTCACTAGAAACCTCAGTGTTGCTGGTCTTATTTAGCTTTTTTGTTTTTACTTTTTTGTTTCTTGTAAAAGATGTTAGCCATAATTTAATTTTTAATTTTAAGTAACGTATGACAAAAGAAATAATGTGTTGTGTATTGATACCTGAGAATGAGAAGATTATAACAGTGATTTATTTAGCAGGCTCATGTAGCCATTACACAACAGTCACCTCCAACTCTATCACTCTCAAGCTGTACAGAAAGTACTGTATACATGCATAGTACAAGTAATGTGCACCCACAGGCCATTTGTATAAACACCACATTCCCCCCATAGTAGGAAAGCATTTGGACAATTAAAATAAACAGCAACAAGTAAACAGTATGTGGGGAAATTCACTAAGCGGCGAAAATTTGCTAGCGTTGCCTTCGCTAATGTTCGCGGCACCAGAGTTGGTGTTAGTGAATTTGCGAAGTTCCGATTTGACGCTGGCAAATTAGCGCTAGCATTATACGCATCAAGCTTTAGTGAATTTCCCCCTATGTATCTTAAAGTAATCATATATATTCTTCACATCACATAGTCCTTGGTCCATGCAGGTAGCTTTCTGATTCTCTCAGTATGCCTTATAGGTTCACTTTCTTCAGGCCTCTTGTGGTTGGCATTAGGAACAAGAAAATGTCCTTCATCAAATGGAACATCTCCAAAGTCATGTCTAGCAGGAGCAGGACAACCTGCATTCCATATGTGTCCATCAGACAGTTCATGTGTGTATGGTCCTCGCTGGTGTCTCACTTCAAGTGGTGTAGTAAATCTAGATTGTCCTTGTTTCAGTAGTCCTGGTCTCTTAACTCTGACCAAAGATCCAGTCTGAAAGTACACCTCTCTTGCACCATGTTTTCTGTCAGTATAAGCCTTGCTTTTGGCTTGTTGATGTTTGTCAGCAGTAGATGATTTTTTAAGAACAGTATTTGGTGAAAGTTTAATGTCTGCAACATGTAACTTGCACTAAAGTGCACATCTGTCTGACATGTAATAATTCAGCGGGAGATGATTGGGTTGTTGCATGGCATGTTGCTCTGTAGTTATGTAGGAACTCTGTCATAAATACTTTACAAGATTTCCCAGTATGGTTTGCTGTCTGTAGTGCTTCTTTCACACTTTGGTTGAATCACTCAAATTTCTACATTTGCTTGTGGGTAATACACTGAAGATTTTCTATGCACAATATTCCTCTCTCTCAGAAAGATTGACATGAAACATACTGTGGTCCGTTGTCTGATATAAACTCCTTTGGATTACCTTTTCTGCTGAAGACTGTAGACAGAAATGTTATTACTGTAGATGATTTTATATGAGAAACAAATGCAATTTTTGGCCATAATCAGAGTTAAAGCAAATCTGCAGTCTACAGGAGTATCTGCAAAAGGACCCACAATATCAATAGCAAGTTTTTTCCAAGCTGAATCAGGAAATGGTACTGGCTGAAGTGGGGAAATTTTAGACACAGATTGTGTGGCAGGCACTGATGCTGTAGTAAAGAGACCATCTACTAATTGTAGGTTTCATGCTGCAAAGAGATCCCTTCCAAGTATAGCAGTGCCCTTATTCACAATGTAATAGTCACACTTTGCAGTATTTGATTCAAATTGTACAGTCACTGGCAAGCAACCAAGTACCGTTTCAGGGCAGGTGCAGCAAGTGAATATTTTGCAAAGTATTTCAAGAAAATATCCTTTGGTAGTATAGAAACAGCTGAACCTGTATTAAGCATCAGGTTAATGGAGTGTGCCTTGTCAGCAGAAGCAGTATTGACATTGACAGTGCATATAAACTTGTCTGGAATAAACGTACCAGCTTTATCCACACTTAATACTGTAACATGTGGAGTAGGGACTTCATGAACACCTTTAGCAGAACTATGACAGACCTTAGCCAAATGACCTACCTTGTTGTATTTGCAGCACTGTATAGCTTTTGCAGAACATATTAGTATTATTAGCAGTGTGTTGTGTTGAACCACAGCGAAAGCAATATTTTTTTATTTGTATTTGCTGCAAGGTTTTGCAATTAATCCCTTTCCTTAGCTCTGTAACTTGCCAGTGAGTGTGCATAATTAGGCTGCAGTGCTGGATTCAAATTCTGTACATTCCCAGCAGTTCCCTGACTGAGAGTTTTAGCCTCTGCCACTACTGTTTCAATTTGGTTAGCAACTGTAATAACCTTTGCAAGGGTTACATTCTCAAATGCAATGTGAGTTTGTTTTTTCCACTATTTGGTCTCTTGGGATTTCATCTGTTAGATTCCCAAACTCAGAGGTAACAACTATCTCTCTCAAAGCTGCTACAAAATGTTCTGTGGATTCACCATTACTTTGTCCACGTTTGCGGAATTTATATCTTTCAGCAACCACATTTACTCTTGGCACGAAAAAGTTCTTTATAGCAGTAAGAGCATTTTCATAAGTCTCATCAGGTGATGGTAATGTATAGAATATACGCTGTCCCTCTGCTCCCAGGCAGTGAATAAGTAAAGCACACTTTCTAGCAGCAGAACTCTCCCCATGGTCAGCAGAAATAATGTAATTTTCAAACATATGGATCCAAGCAGTAAAAGGTATGGAAGGCTCACCAGGGTTTGGGGGAAAAGTTGCAGGCTGCTGCAGTGGTAGAAGAGACATCCTGTCGCCAATCTATTGTGTTTTGATAGCCAAGAATTAGTAGAGTATAACAGTACTTTAGTGCTTTATTAGCAGTCTCATGCAGCCATTACACAACAGTCACCTCCAACTCTATCACTCTCAAGCTGTACCGAAAGTACTGCATAGTACAAGTAATGTGCACAGAGACACCCGCAGGCCATTTATAAGTGCTGGAAAGGTTGTTAAGGGTCTTACTAAAGTTACTTTAGTAACTTTGTAACTTACCACTAATAGTTCTTTCAAACTTTATTTGATTCCTGCTATATTTTGTATTTAAGCAAAATCAGTTCAAAGCATGTTTTTCTTATAAAAGTGTGTGCCACGTAAAAACAAATTGAGAAAAATGTTGCCTAGGTTTGGTTACATCTTGAAGGACAAAACTAGTGCACATACATAAATAAGAAATTAACATTTATGCATTTCATTTCTTGTCATAAAAGCATGATTGAGGGTTTTTTTTTTAATTTCAGTTTCTATAGGCTCCACACCAACCCTTCCTAGATGGACCCCAATTTCCAAGAAGGCCCTGCCACCTTTTGCTGTCAATTTTAAAATAACCCTTGCTTGCTTGTTTCTTTTGGCATGTGGAAGAGAGCCAATTTTATTACTGATGTTTATCCAAATAAAGAGTCAACTTTTGCAGAAAATAAACATTATTAAAAAAAAAACAAAATTGCTCCCTTTTGCAAACTGCCCTATAGAAATCCACTATTTACCCTTATTAGGTACGATATATGAGCACAGAACTCTGCAGACCCACACTTTGGAATATGGGGATCTCATCAAGAAGCAGCAGTGATCTGCATCAAATAAATAACAACCACACTGCTGTTTAAACAAACATTAGAACTTGCATCAAGTGAATTATTTGATTAAGTGATTAAAATTTATTGTCCATTTAATAACCTTGGATGGGGGGGTACTGTTGATTTAATGATTTAATAGTGCAGGTATCTTAGATGAATTAACCCATTCCAACAAAAATACATTTTGATCCCTGCAAAGAAATAATTTGTGTTGATATTCTTCTGCTCTTGTACATCTGGAGTTCTGCCAGGAGAGGGCCTGAACTGGGAAATGCCTTTAGAAAAACATGCTTGGCCTAAGAAAAGGAAATCTGCTCTTTTAGCTCAACTGTGCCAAAAGAGATCCCAGTGCAGATAAGTATATAAACAAGGCATTCTACCTGGTAGAGACATTCACAGAATCTTCCAAATAAAATCCTTACAACAAACATTCGACTGTACAAAAATAAACCAAGTGTTCCTTTACTGTGTGCAACTCTGCTTTTTAAGGAAATCTGGTCATAACAGAATGACTGCTACACAATATACACAACTTGTGTACAAAATATATGTATTTCCAAACATGCAATAAAAAGGCAAAAAAAGCTGCCTCTTCAGATCCTCTTCTGCCAGCTTGAAAAAAGACTAATGTGGGTCTGAAACTTTGTGTTTTTTCTGGGTCGGTGCCCATGTCTAAATAAAGGCATTTTAAGAAGATTATATTGGTATTGGTGCTGTCCATTGCGTGAACTCGACAGATTCAGGTGGAAACTCTGGGACGCGCACCAAAAGTCTATTGAATGGAAGGGATGAGTGCTGACTGAAAACACTGTGCTGAGCTTGAAGGAGCATGCACAAATGAAACTAGGTCAGCAAGTGACTGAAGAGGATCCAAAGACACCTGTTAACACAACTGCCATCATCTTCATTTTATGTCAGATTCAAAAATAGGGAGACTTAAGTGTAATAGACTACATGGGGGGAGGGGGAAATACTCCTTGTTAACCACTCACTATGGGATGTGGATAGCCATGTTGGGGAACACTGACATGCGAATTATGAGCAAATGCCCAAGCTGGTGTAACTGGTCCTTGAAAAGAGTAGTTCACCATGAGTAAAAAAATGTCAAGTTTTTAGTAGTTAAATAAAAGAATGCAATCAGACAGCGATCTAGCTAGGTATCTATAATTCAAGAGTGATACACCATTCCTGCTACTTTCAGTTTATTAAAGCCTCCTTGATCAGGAGCCTTTGGAGTACTGATTGATATGACCACCATCTTACATGAGACTGTCTCCATGCAAATAGCAAAATCATCAAGACCATCAAGTTCTATAACACAGAAGAATATTGAATTGGTTAAATGGTGCAAAGATAACTATTCATTATTTTAATAAACTAATAAGTAACTAAAGCTTGTGAAAGCCTCATAGCAAGAAATGGGATACTTTTTGGACTTTCTGGAACTGGATCAACTTTTACTATATTCCCTTAGAATTACATTATCTTTCACCCACTTTTTGAAGTGGGCCTCCCTGTGGGCTACCCAGTTGAGTTTAGTTTATACACAGAGGCTCTGTTGATATGGATTTTTCCCCACCTGGGAGGAGCTTCTGTAGGTAGACTGTTTCAGGCATTCGGACTACACATTAACTGGAAACCAATAGTCCGAATGTTACCCTCTGACGATTTATCAGGCCCTCAATCTGCTCATTCACTCCACTGACATCATCATGTGACATAACCAGTCAATACTAGTTTGATTATAAATTCTAAAGGGTATGTGTATGTTAACATGGGACAATTAATCTTTGTAAATAAATAAAATTATTTTACAGTGAACTGTAAAAATATACTGTAATACATTGTAAAATATAAAGTGCTTTGTGTATGTGTAGCACTTTATAAATTAAAATATATATCCCTATAAACCATTGTCCTTTGCTGATAATAAAAAAAATATATATATATATATTATATATATATATATATCTATATAACTTGAACCTAAAATACTTTCATCTCAAAGTTAACAAGAAACTATGCGGTTCTAGTAAGTAGTGAAATCTCAACAGCACTACTTTAACACAGAATTTAATTCCAACAGAATCTGTTGAATGAAACATTTTAAAATATTTAGACATACTATTTATGTGGGCTAAATGATTTCTTATATTGCATACATGTTCATAGCATGTTATTCTTGTTTTTCTTTGTAGAGACATTCTATAAAATAAACTGTAAAATAACACCACAGTTTATAAACATTATTCAACTTAAAACAATTTTGAATACTGTCAGCCTGTACTAAAAATGTGCACTTCTCTGTTCCTTCTCTTGATCCTTAATAGTTGGCTCTTTGGTGCATTCCATAACCAAGGGGGTTTAATTATAGTAATTTTAAAGGAACATAATTATTTTTGCTTACTGACTTCAAATGCATGCATTTTGCTGCCTATGGGCAATGGTATATAGGTCTAAAAAAAAGTAAAATACTAAATAATTAGAAATAAAAGATAGAAATGAAATTGCGTGAACTATAGAAATTTTAGTCATTATAAAGCTAAATTAAGGTTCTACAGGGGGTGTAGAGCCACAGCCCCATGAAGCCCAGCAGAGATTTGACAAAACATATTGCGGGTGGAACTGTAGGCGGGTTTTACATGCACACATCTCCAGAGCCTGGTCGGGGGGGAGCAAGTCCTGGTTGGGGTGGCAGGTTGCCAACTGCACAACCTGCAGCCAGGCCCGGCCATCTCGTTACCCCTCTTCATGTGATTTTAAATGACTTTGTGTGGATGTGAGCTATATACCCATGTGTATACATGTCCAAAAGCTGCCACAGAGAAATACAGGACTGCTGTTTTTGCTAGAAATAAATAAACATTTTATGATTTTGTTTTTGATAGCCACACAAAAAATAGTTAGGACATTATCAGAGGTAAAGAAGCTAATACAATTTTTTCCCAAAACTACACTAAATTACACATTGCTTTGCTTTAAACAGTTTTATTTTGACTACAGTATCCATTTCTTCTGATTTTTTTTTACAGTTGTACAAATTACATATTTTGGGGAGAGGAGTGTTTTTTTCACAAGATGAAAACCCCAATTAAGAAAACTCAAAACTCATTTAAGAAAACCTTCTTATAATATAATCTGAAAAAATATGACGTGGCCACAGTGAGCCAAGTTCACACCCAATGGCCAGACACAACCCTGTTTTAAAAACAAATGTGGGAAATTCACAATTAACCATTGGCTGTTAAACGGATACTGTTATGGTAAAAATGTTTTTTTCAAAACACATCAGTTAATAGTGCTGCCCCAGCAGATTTCTGCATTGAAATCCATTTCTCAAATATTTCTGACAAGGGGCTAGACATTTTGTCAGTTTCCCAGCTGCCCCTGGTCATGTGACTTGTGCTCTGATAAACTTAAATTACTATTTACTGCTGTACTGCAAGTTGGAGTGATATCACCCCCTCCATTCCCCCCTCCAACAGCCTAACAACAGAACAATAGGAAGGTAACCAGATAACAGCTCCCTAACACAAGATAACAGCTGCCTGGTAAATCTAAAAACAGCATTCAATAGTAAAAACCCATGTCCCACTGCGTTCCATTCAGTTACATTGAGAAGGAAAAACAACAGCCTGCCAGAAAGCCGTTCCCTCCTAAAGTGCAGGCACAAGTCACATGACCAGGGGTAGCTGGGAAAGTGACAACATGTCTAGCCCCATGTCAGATTTCAAAACTGAATATTAAAAAATCTGTTTGGTTTTCAGTGCAGAATTCTGCTGGAGCAGCCCTATTAACTGATGTGTTTTGAAAAAAAACATGACAGTATCCCTTTAAATAAACTTTTTGTGACTTGTGACAAATAAACTGTGATATAGCCAGAAAGGGATAAAGGGATGACCATAGAAAGCATGGTGAAAGTCATAGTGGGAAGCCTCAAAAAGGTCTAGCTAAGAATGAAATGGATGACAACCTTAGGAATCAGAAGGTGGGTGGAAAGTGAGTAAATCTGAACTGGCTTTATTTGAGGGAACCTTTCATGAGAGATATTAAGACACACCAAAGGACATGCTACCTCTCACTCTCTTCCCTGCCCTAGATATGTATTTATGCAAGTAGACCGTTATTGTAGATCTTCGGAGCATCACTCTCTTATTTGTTATTCTAGACAAAATTTTTGACACACAATGGTATTTTTCTATTTTTTTTAAATTCAGTTAAGAATTATATGAAAAATTTTATAGGAAATAATGCTCATCGTATTCAGAAAATACCAACCTCCAGTTCCATCTAATTTTCCACTACTTTGCTAAACCCAGTGACACAAGTAATATTACAGCATTTGTCAAAGGTTTTAAGAAAACAATAGATTGCAATGTTCAGGCAGTCAAGTGGATGTGCTGATTAATCCCTTCCTTTTCTAGATAAATTTTCCAAAGTTGGGACACTTCAGAAAAGATGAGGCGGAACAGGAACAATTGATAAGGTTTGGACATTGCATTCTTTTTTCAAATGCCCATAGGGATAGGATTATTTCTGTGATGAAAAGCATGTGAATAAACACAAAGAACAGATGTGTTGCAGATCTAGCAAGGCTAAGATTATGATTGAGTCAAGAATGCTTTAAACCTGGCAATAACCCCTTAGAAATTACCTGTGTGGGAGTGACTTTTTTTCACAGATTTAAACTTAAATTCCAATTTAGAGTTTAGACTAAGTTTCTACCTTGTCTGTTTAAGGTTTTGTATAAGGGTAACTAGTTGTAACATAGCAATAACTTGAGCTTATTTGTCCTACATAACCTGTTGGTAATGCCAATGACAGACAAGTGAGAAATCGTGGCAATTTAACACCAATATACACTTTGTTCATGCAAAATTAAAATAATTTTTCAGCCTGTTATTTAGAAGGCTCTGCTGAGTGCTTTTTCTTGCCCCATTAAAAGGTGTTTCCCTAATATCTTATCAACCAGCCTTGTACTACTTTCTGCTGTTAATAAAGTAATTAATCAGGTCTTATTCAACTTTTTGTGATTTATTATTTCCAATCTTGAGCAAACAATGAAAAAGAGAGACTGGGGTTTATCAATCATCATTTTTAAACAAAAAGAACATTTTTTTGCAATTAGAGATGAACTTCCAAGAATAGTATGTGTCATCAAAGTGCATTTGGAATAATGAATTAACTGTCTGCCTTTGAAGATTAGGAAGTAACAGAGAGTTAAATATGTCAGGTGATATTGCTTCAGCCATATAGTTTCCTTTTCCCCAAGGAAAGTCACACCATAATTGTTTTTCTATGATGTTAAAGATATGACCTCTGCAAAGTACTTAGAATGTAGTCTATGGGATATGGATATACTTCTTTTTGCATATGGAACATTTATGAGAAAGAAAAAGTTGTTTGCATTATATAACTGTGAAAGAAAGGATGGCATCTTTACCAGCCAAGGCATAACAAATAAAATAAATGCTGCCAAATATTACCTACTATAATATATATTTGGATATACCATATTAACTATGATTAAGTGGTCACTTCAGAGACTGATGTTACAGAAGGCAACTTAATTACTCAATGAGGGTCCCATAGTTCCTTATTGGTCCTGCGATAAGTGAGCAGGTTCTTTGCTGACAGTTGTATTTTGTATGTGATTGTCATTTTATTTTTCTCTATGAGAAAGTTCAAATATAAACGTCCCTGGGTATTTTTGGGTAAGTCCACACTCCTTAGCCAGCTTTATACTCCCTTCAAGTCAAATGATATTACCTAAAAACAAACAAAGCCAGCGCCATAGGCACTTGAAAAAACAAGAAAAAATAGGGTAATAACTTTTAGGTAGTTTACACCCCCTAATTGTTCTTCAGGGATACGATTGGGTGCACCTCTTGTATTACTCCTGAAAACCACTGTCACCGTTTGGAGGAAGGGAAGGGGTTAACTTTCCTTAGCACACACTTTTTTTGCAGGTAGGTACTCACAAACGCTTTCTTTTAGGCTTGCATATCCCAATTGGTGTGATCCTCTCTGGTGTCAGCTGTAATGTGACATGCAGCAGCGAGATTGTGAGTGTAAAATCGGTTTTATTTCTTATAAAAGATAAAAAATGGATACACTCACATTGTGTCTAGGGTTGCCACCTGGCCGGTATTTTACCGGCCTGGCCGGTATTTTTGATGGCTGATCCCAATGTTATTAATAGGAAAAAAAGATAAATATATAGGAAGGCCGGTATTTTTTTCCAGAAAAGGTGGCAACCCTAATTGTGTCCTAATATTTATAGCATATTTGCATGGATGTCCTTTCTGGGTGTGCCTCCTATCCTGTGTCCTGACCGCACCGCTGATTTTAGATAGGGATCGCCTTACAGCGTCTCTTCCTCGTGTGTCGGTTGGGGCGCTCACCAGTGACGTCACCATGTCTGTGCCTTACGCGTTTCATCTTACGACTTCATCAGAGGCATAATTCTCAGCTGCGCATGTTCACTTCTTTATACCCCTCTATAACTAGACGTGTTGCCATAGCTAGGGTTTGTTTGTTTTTTAGGTTATTTTTCTCTATGTAACATGAGCTTAATAAAGCTAACAATTAAGCTATTTAGAGTTATAGGAATATATTATTACAGCAAAGAACCAAAGACTCCCAGAAGGATTGGCTAAGGAATTCCCCACCTTTTAATTAAAATCCTCCTGCTGCAAGTTAAAAAATACAAAATATATATTTTATTTGAGAATTTGAAAAGATCTATCTATCCATATATCTATCTGTTCCCCAGAACCAAATTTCATGCTGACATATTTAAAATCAGGGCAGATAAATAGATGTTGGTCAACCAGTAAATAAAAAAAATCATCTAGATGATTAGCTGTACCCAAAGATGCCAGTTGCCTTTGTGGGGATTTTTTTCTAATATCCCAGTTATTTTTTTTTATTTTTTATAATGAATCATATCATGTATTAGATACAAGCTATAGCTATACTGTGATGTCATAGAGTCATTATGGAACTTTAAGGATCCATTTCTCTTGATGATGCAGTATTCCTCAAAATAGACAGTTCTGCAAAATGAAACCCATATCCTCTACATACAGACTCAAATGAAATACTGATACACATATGTTTATATGTAAAACATCTACACTCCCACACTCCATCTCTTTTACTCTTTACTGGACTGTACAAATGTTCCATACAACTCTTACAGACCAGACAATGGCTTGCACAAGTCCTACCCATCATCAGGTAACTCTGATGAGAGATTAGGATGAGGTGTGTTGAAAGGAGATAAAAAAGTACACTTACATTAAGTACAGTGTAAGCCTTCTTTGCTATAAGATAACAAATCATTTTTAACCTACACTTGAAGAGCTAGGGACAAACCAATTACCTGAAGACAATTATGTATCCAAAATAGAGCCTTAAATGCTGAGCCACAACAACAAACTATTTTAACTTCCACACAAGATCCCATAATTGCAAAACATGTTAATTAACACAAGAAAAACTCCATTGTACATTACATGTACAGTACATGGTCTTGAATTTTAAGGCTGTATATTTGATATGCATAGTTGGCTACAGGGAAATAAAGAGTATGTTGTATGTCTCCTCATACAAATTTAACTAACTGTAAGAGTGTCAAAACTCTTTTTTTTTGTTTTAAGGCACTGGTATGTGTGTAGTATGAGGTATAGGAATACATTCTGTTTCAAGAACTGTTAATTTTAAACAAAATGAATACTGAAATTTTAATTTTGATAAAGCGGCTTGTGTATTTTGGAAAATGAGCAGAAAGTCAAGATTATGTATAAAGTAATTTTAAAATGACCCCAGCTTACAAACCCATGACTTCAGAGTAGGGTTAAGAAACCTCAAGGGCACAAAATACTTATACCAAAACTAGATAAATTGATACTTTTTTCTTTGGAAAGGTGCTTTCTAGTCTGATTAATTTTTTGTTATTATTAAAAAGAAAAAAACTATAGTGCCCTTTCCTCTAGGTTTGGTGGAATTTTCTCTTTTACTCTATCCTTTGGTTGCTTTTATACCATAAATGTGCAATGATATGAGCCCATTACATTTTCTCAGATGTTTTTTATTTGCTCAGCTTTAAGTTGGATTAGAACCAATACTTGGAGGTGAAAGGGCGATGTGTAATGTACTGAGACATGAAGATCAACACTTGAAATAAAATAATGTAATGTTTTGAATACTTAAGAAGAAAAGGCAGCAATAAAATATTGTAGGAGGAGAAAAAACATGAGTGCCTATATAATAGTATAGTATAATATATTTAATTTTAAACGCATGCAGATGTTGAATTTTAATCACAAAAGTCCACAATCAAAAGGAAAATTAGAATCTTGGTTCAAATGTTGACTTTTTATATTTCTGTTTTCTGAAGCTTCTGAAAAGTTTTCATTGACCCACAAACACACAAAGAATTACTGCTTCTACTAATGCCTGTATCACATATAATTATTGTTAATATTTTTTGAGACCTTCGAAGGAAAGGTTTCTAGGTTCCTGAAATTAGACATGTCATGTGTAAGAAGGTATTTAAATTGCATTTGGTGCTACAGATGTTTTACAATTTGATGAATAAATGAATTGGGCAATGTACTATGAAATCAGGAGACTGATCCAAATAGCATGCTCATTTGCCACAAGAGGGCACAGCAGCATGAATCTCTATGAGGCTTTGCATCCAAGTTTTTATAGATGTCAATTGATATCAGTAAATTCCTTGGGGACTTCATCCTGCCTTCATCTCTCTCCAGCTGGACAGCATATATCTATAACAGTATTTTTAGAGGTGTCATAGATTCTTTCTGAAATTAATGTTTTCAACCAGTACAGGGCCAATGGAGAATTTGGTCATCTGGTGTGGAACAAGCTTGAGCTTCAGAGTTAAGCAGTAATTGGCTGGTATTACTGATGCCCCAGTACACATGATGCCCCAGCCACTAAGCTGAATCCATATGCAAATTCATGACAAATTCAACAACAAACAGGGGGTGGGGCTTTCCTGACGCGGTGGATGGCTGCCTGATTTTGAGCTCCTTGTAGACAAGACCTGGAAGGGTAAGAAGATGAACATGGGGAAAACATACAGGATGAAAGCAGACCCGGAGGGCACCCCAGCAAGCATCCCTGTTTCAAGAAACAGACTTACACACTTACCTCAGTAAACTCCCCTCAAAAGCCGACATCAGAGAGATGCTGCAGGAAGTCACCCATAAAAGAAGATTTGCAAGACATAAAAAGAGAAATGCTCACATTAGCAACACTCACAGACCATATAGAATCAAACCTAAGTAAACTTGCACGCAACCAAAAAATACTAAATATGAAAATTAAAGCACAGAAAACGTTTATTGATGAAATTCAAAGACATATGGATGACCTAGAAAACAGAGGACGACGGAACAACATAAGAGTCAGGGAGTACCTGAGATAATAAAGGCAGAGGAAATACACAAGGTACTATTACAAATATTCAATAGCATAATCAACACAGAACCAAGCGCTGAGATAGCTATTGACAGAGAACACAGGGTCCCAAAACCAAAGGGAGCCCCCTGAACACCCCAAGGGATACACTCTGCTGCATCCATGACTTCAAAACAAAAGAAGAAATCTTTATGAAAGCAAAAGATGTAAAGGAAACAACTGAAGCCACTTACATCTATATTGAGAGAAAAAGGAATCTTATACAAATGGGGATATCCATTTTGCCTCATAGCAAGGAAAGATGGCTCACAATACAAACTGAGAACACCGGACAAGACAAAGCAATTTTCCAGCATCTACATATGCAAGAAATCCCCCTGCCAGGCAGGGAAGAGGAGTGACGACCATTGGGAAGGACTTTACTCTACAAGGGGAATGGTCCAGGGTCGCAACCCCGGGCAGATCCCCCCCATACTCCAAGACACAAAGGATCACGTGAGCATAGTTTAATTGTGAGAAACACAAATTACTGAATTTTCTTTGAACTAGAGCTTTAATGCAAGCATTGAATATTCATTTTGTTAATGCATAATGTTTTGATCATGTATAAAGTTGTATACAAGAGGTTATTCAGAGTTAAACTTCCCCTTTAAATAAGAAAGTTCACAGGGTTGAGACCCCAAGATAAACCCAACTAGGTCTACTCTATTCTAGAGGAATAAGACTGTAAGACCAACACCTACTTTGGGCAATCACCAACCCCTCCAACCCCTTACCACGGCCAACATTAGCCCAATAATCTCAGGAATATATTCTTGAGAATTTATTGGTTGACAGTTTCTTGTTAAGTTATATTCTAAGCTCTTTATGTATTTCACTTTCTTCTTACACTTTCTCACCTTACTTATTAAAAAATATGAGAGTCTATGGACCCAGATAAGAAGTAACTTAAAAATGTATAAAAGGCTTTTAGAGGTAAATGACTCCAATGTTGTTAATGGCTTTAGATACTTGTAAAATTTACTCAATGTTAATGGTTTGAATGAACCGAAAAAGAGGGCACAGATCCTTGGCGAATGCAAAAGAAAAGGGGCTAAAATTGTTCTCCTTCAAGAAACTAATTTTAAGGAAAATTAACATTAACATACAAATGTATGCTAACAACAATAAAGACAAGAAAGTTGCACGGGTTATGATCCTAATACATAAAAATGTACCATTTACCTATATTGACTTTATAAAAGATTCGGAGGGTAGATACATAGTTATTAAAGGTAAACTGGGTAACGCGATAATTACTATAGCCAATATTTACGCCCCAAATAAAGGGCAACAAACCTTTATCATTCACTTCCTAAAACAATTGGAAACATTCTCCAGGGGTATTGTCCTGTTAGGAGGTGATTTGAATTTGGTTCTAAACCCATTATGGGACTCATCTAAGGGAAAGACTAGCTTGGCTTACACACACCTTAAAAAGGTTAAACAAGCGCTAGCAAAAATTAAACCTAATGGATGCATGGTGATGCAATAACCCCAAAACCAAAGACTACACACATTATGCAAAACATTTTAACTGCTATAACAGGATAGACTATATATTCATAAATCAAAATTGGCTACATTTGGTATCGAAAACTGACATTGGTCTGACGACTTTATCGGTTCATGCACCGATTAGCGTGGAAATCAATATATATTGAACTCTACAAAACCAATATATAATTGGAAACTTAATGAACTCAGATTTCATAAGGAAGCCAATAGAAGACAAAATGAACAATCTATACAACAGATTATCAAAGAAAATAATTTGCCTGGAACAGATCCGGGGATTCTATGGGAAACGCATAAATGTGTAGTAAGGGGCCTCCTCATATCCATGTGTTCAAACCAATAAAACAGAGAGACGAAAATGTGAAAATCCTTACTAAGGAAATATATAAATTAGAAAGTGCCCATAAGGAATCACTAACAGTACTTACCTGGGATGAACTTGAGGGAAAAAAAACACAAGTTAAGGCTCTAATGGGCCAATACTCATACAGGGCATACCTAAAATGTAAACGAAAAACTTTGGAGACAAATGCAGTAAACAGTTCATCAATAAATTAAGAGCAGTTCAGCCTCCCACACATATACAAACTATTAAAGATAAGAAAAATACAACACACTTCACAGCCCCCAAAATAGCAGAATGCTTTAAGGACTTTTATCAAAATCTGTATAATATTAGGAAAGACCATCCAAGGTTAGAAGAGGAAATAGAGATACAGGAATTTATAAATAATGCTAAAATAAAACCCATTCACAAAAGAAGAATTGATAAAAACACGGTCTACCAACGAAAAAAAGCCCAGGCCCAGATGGATTTGGAGCAGTATACTACATATTCCCTATCCTCTTTGTGATGGTTATGGAAACTTTACTGAGCACCATAACAAATAATCCAGACATAGCAGGACTGATAATCAACAGGAAACACAAAGTGGCGGCCTTTGCTGACGATCTATTGTTGTTTATTACTAAACCAATAACCTCATTACCAATTCTTATGAATACTTTCAGAAGGCTTGGAGTACTCTCAAATTTCAAGATTAACTTCAATAAATCTGAAGCGTTAAACATTAATCTATCGGAAAAAAATTATATCAAATCTGGTTGAATCCTTCCCTTTCCTATGGGCAAAAAGAACAACAATGTACCTGGGGACCTTTATATAAGGACAATGTAGCCCCCGTACTATAGTCGATCCCACCTTTGCTGAACAAATGGAAAAAATATGCTTATCGTGGATGGGAAGGAATTCCCACGATTCACCGCTGGCGAAAATTCACTGAAAAAAACTAGTCGCGTGTCGCTATTGACGCGACGAAACCAACGCGACGTGCGTCGGGAACGACGCAACGAAAATGGCGCGACACAATGAGGTTGACGCGCGTCAAAAACGTTCTGCGACTTGTTTTACGAATTTTTCCGCCAATTCGCGAATTTCGCTGGAAATTCGCAAATTTTTCGTCAAAGCGAAACGGGGTAGATGCGCCCATCACTAAAGATAATTTATTTTCTACAAAATATCCCCATAGCTATTCCAAAAGCATACTTCACCAAATTGAAGGCAATACTTTCAAAATTTATGTGGGGAGAGAAAAAACCTGAGAATAAACTATAAGGTCCTGTCACTCAATAAAATGAAAGGGGGCTTATCGGTTCCAGATGTATATATATATTATGTTGCAACCCATTTAACCAGAATATTACAATGGAAAGGAAATAACGCAGATAAAATATGGCTAGAAGTAGAACAAGCAGAAACACCCACCCCCCTAACTAATATAATATGGGCAAAAGAAAGCAATGTCCCAACAAATGTAAAAATACTCCCAAAGATAGGAGCAATATTGAAAGTATGGTATAATAGTTCCAAAAAATATAAGTTAGCAAGCACCCCATACGGTCTTCAAACACTAGTGCAAAATTTGAATTTCCCGCCCAGTATTGACAAACAAGCTTTTCATCACTAGGGAATCTATAAAAACAGGCCGACAAGGATAAGAGACTTTATACAGAATAAAAGGGTCATAGAATTAGCCAAAATCCAAAAAACATGGGGCGCACACCCTAGGGATTCATGGTGCTATAACCAACTTCCTCATTTTATCAATAGTTGGGATTTTACGAGGGCTATAGCTCCACTAACATGGTGGGAAAAACTCATAACCTCAAGAGGTCAAATTAAAAAACCAATGTCTTTAATTTATAGAAATTTAAGCCCCAATAATGAATTTACAAAAGTAAATCATAGGGAGCCATGGGAGAAGGAATGTAATGTATCATTGACAGAAGAAAGCTAGACAGCGATATATAAATCAATTCATAAGTTTTCAATAGCTTCTAAGACGCAAGAAGAAATGAATTATAAATTAGTATCCAGGTAGTATTATACACCAGAAAGATTGCAAAAAATGTTCCCCAAAACAAACAGAAACAAGTGCTGGAGATGCCAGGAGGAAGAAGGCACAAACTCCCATATCTGGTATACATGTAAATCTCTGGGGAAATTTTGGTGGGAAATACAAAGAAAAATGGTAGAGGTTTCACAAGAAAGGGTAGGTCCAGATTTTGAGACCAAAATATTTCTGCACTATGACAGGGAGACACAAAAAAAAGTGATCAAAATTAGATTAGTAATTCATATGCTCCAGGCAGCAATAGCCTTAATTAAAAAACAAACCTAGACGAATTGAATGAGTAATAGGGATGGATAATAAATACTATTGAGAGCCTTGAAAAACAGAAATAATAATGAACAGTGGAATTTGAGTAAGATGGGAACATAGTAACTCTCTTTTCTTCCATCTAAACCAGCTGGACTAAGTAATGGATAAAAGAAAGTTTGTGCTAAGACATCAGATGTTATGTATCGGTAATTGTATTATGTTTTGCTGGTACCAGCTCTACAAAATAAGTTAGCGCTATAGAAATACATGTTAATAATAATAATAACTTCTTTCCCTCTCTTTTTTCTGTACCCAACTTTCTTTCTTGTGGAAAAAAATTATAAAGAATTTTCAAAAACTTCATCAACACACAAAAGGAACTTTCCATTTTTTCCCCACCACTGGATAAATACAACATGTAATATTGACAAGCCCATATCTGAATAGTGAAACTTTCTGGTATGTCCAGAGGCAAGCAGCTATTGCAGTGTTTTGTCTTGCCTCAAAGAATCCCAAAGAATCAGAATAAGTTGCCCAGAATATACCATCAACCTTCTGCTTCAATCATCAATGCATTTAGTTGGCACACTTGTGTGCCCATATTGAATGCAATGTAATAGCTGCAATAAATATAGTGTCATGAGGATAATGCAGATTCATCAAAATATGAGCTTGTGTTTTATATTGATTTGAGAAAAAAATGTATGAAAGAACACACTGACAAATACACAATAACTAATATACACAACATCTTAATATATCAATAAAAAAGGCAAAACTTTGTAAGTAAAAACTAGTGTAGGTGATATTTTATAGAAATCAATTAAAAACATAGATGTATAAGAACAGCTGAATGTTTTTTGTCATTTTTTTTATATATTGAGTGATATTTAAAAGTATGGAGTAATGAATCATCTTCATTCACCCCCCCCATATTATTGTTATTATTGCAAATACAAATATTCCACAAAAATAAAATTTCCATTGACTTACATTTGATAGAAATGAATCTACCAAACTGCAAATAAAATGAATATATAGCACATTGCCAGAACCCAGAATGTATGCAACTGCCAAAACTTTGAAACATTTGTCTGACTCCTGGATAAGTAGAATTAATAGAAGCTGGTAAAGATGTCTGGCATACATATTGGGAATATTTTTTTGTGATGTCTGCATTAGGTCTAAGAACTGTATGTTCTGACACATTGTGGCTTCAAAGGCATAGTGCTGTATTTATTTATGCAGCACCACATGTGTCTGCAGAACTTTGCAAGGCATAAACACAAACAAGGGTACAGTTAATATAAATTAAACAATGAGAGTAATTAAATACATAAGTGCTAGAATTTTCTATATACAGTTTAAATGAGGACTTGCTTAAAAAGTTTCCTTTTTTAGGTGAACAGTGTATGCATAGCGTTTAACCTTGGACAACAAAAGACCCTTACTTAGCACCAGGTTAATGGTGGAGCAATGTATAAATGCATTTGTGCATCCTGTTGTCTCTTAATGCTTCTCATACTTAAAGGTTTTCATGCAAATTCCATTTCTATGGATAAACACTGATGAGCACATTGCAAAACCATGTTTATTTTAAAGTAATCATTTCATGAGTTTGATTGAAAAAAAATATGTGGAAAAGGTTCCCCTGTTTGATACACACCTTTATATGGCACTTCAAATTGCAGAGCTTCTTTGTTACCTGAATTGTTCCCCAACTGGTTAAACCATGGCTAGAATGGTGTAAGATAATAGTGTAATTTTCAGTTTTGTCTAGCAGACAGACAAAATATGATCTCAACGGAAGTCACACATCACACATAATAATAAATACATAATTTATTTTCCATTGATGTTACAAAGCTCAGGAAGAAGTGGTACAGCCCTGCCTCTGAGATCAGGAAATTGATGGCTACTTAGGATTGGAAAATCATTTTAAGTAAATTAATTAACTGAATTTGATTTATACCCTGTTCATAAATAGTTATAGAAAGAGTGATTCCGAAATGCTGAATATGACAAGATCTGAACATTTGTAAATAAATATTTATAAATAAAAGAGAAAACAATGTGATGTTTATTAGGTGTGGTTGTTTATTAGGTGTGGACAGGTTATTTCTAACTATTATGCACCATACATACTTTTATTTGTTAGGAGAACTGAGCCTTTTACCTTTTGCAGAATCTCAGTCCTATAAAATGTTTCTGCATTTGTCCAGCAGAGAATTTGTGTGTCGTCACTCCAAGCATAACATTAGGTAATGGACTGTCAAGAGGTCTGTTCTCACTCTCCTGACACCTGACACACAGCACACATGTTTAGGACTGACCCAGGGTTTATTCTCTGACTCACCCTTAATCATTATGAGAAATAGGCTTAACCAGTTCATAAATCCAAGGTAAATTATATTTCTCACGTATTTTGTCACATGTAGATCAGCAAGTTGTTTTCAATTGATTCATATAGTGTGGAATATTTCTCAATATATTTTATAAAGGAAGAAAGATGATACATTTCAGATACACAAACAGATACAAATCTGCACATGCAAGTACCTTAAACGTAGGTTGTTTTTATGAAGTAAACTGTAAAAAATATTCATGTCAACTTTTTCAAAGATATCCCACACTTGGTGAAACAACTGGTGATATAAATACCAATAAAACTCATATTTTATTGATGATTTTTTTTTAGTATTTAAAGCACACATGTCTAACTATGGATACCTCCTTTTTTAGCTAGGGTGTTTTTTTTTTATTGCACTCCCCTTTAGTAACACACTAGTAGGCATGTGCCTACTCTGACTACCTCTATTTTTGGCTCTGCTTATAGATAGATATAGTGGGCACAAAAGGTTGAACTTCTTGAACATAATAATAAAGAAGACTTGTGTGGCTTTGCCTATGCCTTTCTCCTCTGCAGAATTTTTTCCATTAAAGGAACTCTGTCCCCAAAATGAATACTTAAGCAACAGTTGTTTACTGTATATCATTTAAGAAGCATATTAAAGAATCTTACCAACTAAATATTGACCTTTTACATATTTTATCTTGAGATGCCATTTTGTGACTGTAACAGAAACAAGTGTGGAAGCAAAAGACAGAATGTTAATTGGCTCATATGACCTAACATGTTTGGCTTGTTTTGTGTTTGTGAGCACTATGAATCCTAGGATCACAGGGGCGACCCTCAGTTCTTAAAATGGCAAATTTACCCATTTACCCAATGGCTTATACTAATAAAAGTATATTATTATGAAAATGGTTTATTTACATGAAGCAGGGTTTTACATATGATCTGTTTTATGCAGTGCTGGAATTGGGGAGGGATGCATAGGGATGCCATCCCTTCACTTCTTTATTTTTGTGAAATAGCATCCCCTCAGAGGGGATGCAAGAGTTTTGCATCCCAGAACTGTCTTCACTTTTGCATGCAAATAAAATGCAGAGGTAAAATAAAATATAGTTAAATAATAGAAGATAAAAGGAGAGAAAATATTGCTGGGAGAAAAGTAGGGAAGAGATTGATAAGTGTTAAACAGGGGTATAGCTTTCCTTTACGGGTACATACTTACAAAATGCTTTTCATAATGTGTTCCTCCCACAGATCAACTGTACAAAAAACAGAGCTCATCAAATTGCCTTCCCCAAAATTTCTGGGGAATACAAGATCAGTAAATATTGGTCTCAAGTCTTGACATGCATTTTTGGTATCCTCAAACTACATGAAACACACAATAAATGCCTGGGCATATTGTTGTATCAGAAGGGAAAAACAAAGTTGTAGTTTTGTAGTTAAAGTTCAAGCATGTCATGGCAGGCATCAAGGGGAGGTGTAAAAAAGCAATATGGAATCTTGTGACCAGGATGCCTTAACGACAATGGGGAAAATTCACTAAAAGGCGATTGTTTTCCTGTGAAGACTTTTTCACACTTTTTCAGGTGCATATCCATTACCACTTTCACTCAAATTATAATTTTATTGGAGTCAATGGGAAGGCAAAAATTACATGACTTTTTCCTGAATTATACCATTACACACATGCCCTGCATTGTTAGAGAATCTACTATCCACTGTGCTACATCTGCTTTTTCAAAAGAGAAAAACTCCCATGTTACCAGTTTCCATAATTTTTTACATTAACTCTGGTGGACAGTAATAGTAGCTACTGCTACACTTAGGAGCCTGTTTATTAAACCTCAAATATTTCTATTTGGAAAAACTTAAATATTAAGAGGAAAATATAAACTAGAATTTTTTAAGATTTATTGTGCTCTGAAGCTGCTAAAAAGTAGAATGCAAAAAATATTCCAGGAAACAAATGGAAGTCAATGGCAGATGGTCCCCTTAACAATTGGAACATGTTTTATTACCTTCAGGATTTTCAATAATTTTGAGCAGTTTGCACTGGTTTTCCTTTGATAATCCAATAAATTGGGGATTTTTTGTGTGACAACACGAAAAAGTTGTGCAATTTGAGCATCAAATCTATTAAAAATAATTTTTTACTAGAGTGAGAAAAAGTCAAGTTTTAGTAAATAAGCCTCTTAGTAACTCTGTTGTTATTTAAAGGAATTGTTCAATCAATAAAAACTAAATAAATAGTATGTGCAAAATAATAATAAATAAAAAAAATCTAATATACAGATGCAGCCACTTGGATTTGTGTTAAATGCGTCATTGGAGTCAATGGGAAGGCAAAAATCACATGACTTTTTCCTGAAGTATACTAGTACACACATGCCCTGCATTGTTAGAGGATCTACTATCCACTGTGCTACATCTGCTTTTTCAAAAGAGAAAAACTCCCATGTTACCAG
>CM044446.1:70534782-70549741 GCA_024363595.1 Xenopus borealis | reverse complement strand
ATTTTTACCTAACTAACTATATTAGAAACATGATTAATTTTGCACAGCCTATTTATTTACCAAGTTTTTATTTTTACACTTAACTGATCTTTTTTTTTAAAAAAAAGGTGCCATCTATAATTTATATATTACTGGCTTACTAACACAGGCACAACCAACACAAATATCTGGGTGCTCCAATCCCACTTGATCATATCTCATTGGTTAATTTGACAGGAGTATAATACAATGCACAATTTTTTTTATACTGTGTTATATCTTGTCTACTGCGCATCTTTTTTGTCATGCTTGAAACTGACAATGTGCCAAATGTTTGGTGTCTGACGAAGGGGGTTGCCCCTGAAACGTTACATCTGACGAGTAAAGTTGCAGGGATTCGCCCCACTTGAATTGGCCTTCTGAGTCATGGTTTCTACATTGTTCCTGTATTTTGGAGAGTGGCCGATCTCTCTATCCAGTGACCAGGCCGACCTGTTGGAGAGGTAGTGTGAAAGTGGGTAATTGTTTGTTGCAGCCAAATGTTTGGTGCCCTTTTGTGCAACTTCTTGCTGGTGGGTGAAATTGGGAAATTCATGGTGAAATCATTCATAGCAAAAATATTCGCTCATCACTACAAAAAAATGCATTTTTTGAGTTAAACTTAGAGGCTAAATATACTCACATTCCAGAAAATGAACACCTAATTATTTATTACCTTAAATGTAGATTGAAAAAGTATAATGTTTGTAATTATTGCTTTGCTCAGTTAAACAAATATTTGAGGAATAACTAAAATGATGTTATCCTGGTAGTTCATTAAAGTCAATATTAAAATAATGATTTTTAACATATTATGTACCATTTAATACTTAGTAGTTCATTAAGTTCTAGTTTGGGTTACAATTTACAAATTAACTTAATAAATGACATTTTTCTTTAGTTGGCCAGACCCACGTCGTAAATGACAATTTTGTGCAGAAGCATGTGGAACTATTTTAAACCGAAAAGAATAGCTTATATGTAGTTTTCCATTTTTGGTATTATTAAAGTTAGAAAAGCAAATACAGTGGCAAGAACCTTGATTTCTTTATGAACCATGAGCTTCCAGATAATGGATCCTATATCTGTACTTGACTTTCATGGTTCTCTTCATTTGTGGCTCGTTTCTTTTCCAAAGTCAAAGAAATAATGAACTTAGATTGTATGGGAAGGAAAAAATATTTTTTATTGTTTATTCCATCCATATCTCCATATATGTTTTCTGGTTTGCTTGTTTATATACTGTGCATCCACAGAATCATTTGAAACAAGATAAATTACTTAGGGTCCATTTATGTAAAGAAATGAGGAAAGAAATATGGAGCATGACATGTACAGCTTTTTTCTGGAACACACAGAGACAGGAAATGGATTTAGTTAAAAATTACAACCTTTATGCCAAATACAGCCCAGACTGTCATATAAATACTGAGTGTGCTTATACAGTTATCTGGTGGGAGGAGAGGCTTTAATTAGAAGTTACATTAAAGTCATGTGAGATCATTGCCGGCTGGCAGCTACCTCAGTATAACCACAGTCCTCAGGTTCAGATTTATGCTTAAAGGCAAAAAATGCACAAAATACTAGTTTAGAGGGTCCTTGGATATAAGATAAGCAAACTGTTTATGGTGGGCCCTGACATTGGTTCACGATTATTGATTCGGGAGCCTGAATCTAAAGCTACAAGGCCTCAGGTAGGAGCATTTCTGTGTTGAGAATAAATAGATCTGATTCCATTCACAAGTAAAGGTGGCCATACATGGTAAGATCCGCTAGTTTGACCTTGAGGTGGGTGATATCGGGTGATACGATCGTGGTCACTAGGGCCTAATGATCGGATCACAATGGAGGAGGTACGGGCGGTCGGATCGCAGGACTGCATCAACGAACAGATGCGGCTGCAATCCGACGGGATTTTCAGTCCGTCCGATCGACATCTGGCCGACTGATTGGGTAAGCCCGTCGGAGGGCCCCACGCACAGGCCAATAAGCTGCCAACAGTTTTTTTAGCGGCCCGTGTATGGCCACCTTTAGGAGGAAATCTCAACTGAATAAAGTTTGCTGCAATTTTTGAGTGTGCATTTGCGTGCTGCAATAGGAAATACTAGGTATGTGCTGCTCCTGTACTCTCTATGTAATTGCTTGCTCCAATTATTTTTGGAATATGTTTTCTTTTCTATACAGTATGTTTAGTATTTTTAGTTCATAAGTGTATAAGAGCCCCACAGATGTACTGTATAACTGAACATATGGAAAACATGAAAACAAGCAGTAACCACAGATAAGAGAGTCTGAGTATTTGATATTTCATTGGTGCTTTCCATGCATATGTCTACACTTTATGACCCTTTACCAGCAAGTTTTGGTGGAATGTATAGTGGTAACTATGAACTGTAGTGATGGGCGAATTTGTGCCGGCGAAAAATTAGCAAAACGCATATGTCAATGGGAAGTCAAAATATTGATGAGCATCAATTCTGACGCAAGCTTCAATTTTTATACTCACTATTATTTGGTCCAAATGCATTAAAGGACATGTAAAGCCTACATTTTCCTACCCTGTATATAAGTTGGACATATCTTCCGCACCCAAACTACATAATTTGTACTGCATATACCCCCTCTGTTTGCCAGTGCCATCACATTTTCCTAAAACAAATTGCAGCTCTTACCTGGAGGCCATTTTCCCTCTGATACATTATCATCTGAAATAAGACATGTATGCTGTAAAGTCCATGTAATGCAGGTTTACACAGGCACAACATACTTTGATAAAAAAAAGTTCTGCTGGGTTTGAGCACTGTAATTATTACGCTGAGCTCAGGAGAGATGGTTAGGAGAAAAAATTGCATCAGACAGTTTCTATGGGAACCAGTGATGCTCTATCTTCATTGTCTGAAGGGTGTGTTATGTAATCTGAGCTGAGAGGAACTGAGCATGCTCACTGAGCCAAGAGCCAAAGGAAATTCCTGAGGGAGGGGGCAGAGTGGTTTAGTGTAGTAGAAGGATTTGTAGCTGATAAAGGGGATACTGTTAACCTTTTAATAACCAGAGTGGCAGTTATCTAGAGATTTCAGAGACGCTGTTCATTGATTACATTTTTGTGAAAAGGGTTGACATGTCCTTTAAAGTCAATGGCATCCGAATAATTTTAATGTGCAAAATTTTTATGTATGCAACAATTTTTTTTGTCAAGGTGAACGTGGAAATTCAAAGCAAATTTGTGGTGGATTTATTCGCTTGTGAACTGGCTTAAAATTGCAGCATTTTTAAATGCCGTGTTTACCTGGGTGCAAGCGCATAATTGTGTGGGATACTGTGCTGCAGCAGTGCTGGTAGCTACTTTTTAATGCTTGGTAGCATCCAATACATTGGCAATGACCTGAAGTTCCAGTTAAATACTTCTGGTTTGTTGCATCAGATGTGCGCCAAGTCAAAGCCGCGAGTTTGTTTGGCATTATAAAGTTGGCAGATTTTTCACTTTATCTTGGCTTTGAGGCATAAGCATTAAAAACCATAGAGCTCCAAAGAGTTGTGAAAAGAGCAGTGACGGTTTAAAAATTAGCAAACGTGTACTTCATTGGTGCAAATAAAGTGTAAGTGCTATATGGTGTTAGTACTGTTTTATTGCCAACTTAAATTTTAACTCTGTGTCAGGCACCAACATAACATTTTTAGCTTTATGGAACTGGTATTTATTGTGTGTATAAAAATTCTGTAGAAATAATATGAAAGTGTTTATTCTAATCCATTAAAAAGCGTCTACTGTAATCAGAGGATGATGGTTACAAACAGACAAGGTACAAAGTCCATAGAATAGATGGTTAGCACTATGTTTATTGCATTTTGTACTTTGCCCCCCCCCCTTAAGTTACTCCAAGCATCTGTGGATGCAGTTCTCAAAAATGGTGCAAAATGCCACAAAAAAGAATTTAGATTCTCTGCCTCATTTTACAGTGCTACATACAGGTTGGGCCAGACGTGGGCATGAGTGCTGGGCGATGCAATGCGCTAAGAAGTCCTGTACATTGCTCCCTTGCTTCTCTTAGGGGGTTATTTACTACACTCAGAATTTATCTCATATTTTATAAAAAAAAAAAAGAAAATACACAACCAAACTCCCGTGCCTGATTGGACCTTATGTATTAATAAATATTTTTTAAAAATGTGCCCCCAAAATCAACAATATTTTTTTTTAACTCACCAGATATGCTTAGACTAGCTTAGTTTAAGAAAAGAACAAGATAGTGGAAGTATTTGCTTCATTTGGGAGGTAGATGAGTAAGTAAAGTGTATTAATTAAATCCATTTTTAAGGTGTGTGTATAATGACTTTATATGAAGTACGGAGTTTATTGTATATATGTGTTTGAGCAATTTAGCCTTATTACCCAGCTTCTGTATAGTATATTTCTGCTGTTGCTGTATGGTCAAAATGGTTAAAATGAATGCAACGTACACATCACTGTGCAGTGTTATTATGTATAGCAAAGGTTTCCAAAAATCAGTACAACTGTATTCTTGTTCCATGCACTTCCACCTTCAAGACAGGGCCATAAAGTACAGTTATGTTTGACCTTGTGTGCCTGATGATATTTTAAAAGCTCTATTTTTTCCAAATGCACATTCTTTTCTCTCCATCACTGCATTTTCCTGGTAGTGTAAAAAAGTTTTGTATAGAATATTTATAGGCAAAGAGCAATTACTTAGAAAGAATAGCTTGAGTTGCATATAATAAAATATGTTTGTGTGCTTCTATGAAACATCAGTGAAGCAGAACACCCACCTGTGACCGCCCACACATCTCGCTCACAGACTGTTTTGTCTGAGACATAATCTTTCCTGCAAGCTGGAGATTTGAAAATTGATATAAAGAACATTTTCCCCATGTTCAACACTTTGTAAGTAATGTTTTCAAAAATAGTAATTTTTTGGCATTGTACTCTGTAATGACTGAGAATACAGTTTTAAGCCATATACAAAAGTTCTGTAAAATTGACAGGAATGCTACAGACATATAGGGAGGTGGAACCTCTTTCTATATTTATATTCAGTTTATCTCTCTATAAATAAGCATAGAGCTCCCAGAATAGGGGTTTGCATTAAAAATCATTGATTCACTGAGAACTGAGAACCACATCATAATCAGGTCATTCCATTTATCATACTTTGCTGTAATATATATAGTGAAGAAAGTACCCCCTGTTGTAAATTATAAGGATAGTATAAATTACAGAGTTACCGAGGAAGCCGAAGGCAATATTTTTAATTGTAACCAAATAGTGTATGGTTTATCTACAGGTCTAAGAATATCTAGATCAGGAAACAACCCCAAAATCTTATCACAGCTCAACCTTATATGCCTTAGGGCAAAGACGCACGAGGAGATTAGTTGCCCATGATTAATCTACTCTGGATGGGCGACTAATGCTTTCCCAATGGTAACATGCAAATGAAGTTTAAACATTCTGTTAAAGGTATTGTTTACAGTACAGTGGTTTTGAGGTGAGTGGATGAGCCCTGGGTATAAGGTACAACTGATAACTTAGTCAATGAAATTGAGCCTATAAGAAGAGTGAGAAATTGTTAAAGTGGCAATAGATGTTGTACAATCTTTCACAGGAAAGATTGTTTGTTTTCAATACAAACTGAATTGTTAGATTGAAAAAACAGAATTCTACCTGTAGCTGATGATTTAGCACTAACAATGGTCGATGTTCAGGTGCCTTCAAATGGGCCCAATCAAAATGTTATGGTCAGCTGATTGACACTTTGTTTTGTTCCATATTATTGGTATGTCTATGGCCACATTTGGGCTTAGTGATATTGATTTGAGGTTCTGTAGAAATATACACCCTTGCATAGACAGGCAACTTAAGCTTCCTCTAACAGGCCTTATATTTGTACCAATAAATGCATGGTATTATTTTATATATATTATACACCCTTGCATAGACAGGCAACTTAAGCTTCCTCTAACAGGCCTTATATATGTACCAATAAATGCATGGTATTATTTTATATATTCCAATTTTACACAGGCATATTTTTAAGGGTTAAAGTATAATAAAAAGGCACAAAGTTTGCAACATATCTAGTAACCCATAACAGCCAGTCAAGAAGTAACATTTACTGATCATCTGTTGGAAATAAATTTTCTGGTTGACTCTCTGCCCTTGATTTAAACTGTATTTACAGAACTAGCACAGGAACAAGGAGAAATTTGACTCATAATTGTTATTTTTCATCATATAAGACAGTATGCAATAGTGATGGGCGAATTTATTCGCCAGACACGAACTCGCGGCGAACTCCCGTGATTCACCACCTTGCCAAAATTCGCTGGCGTGAAAAATTCGCAATTCGCAAAAATTGGTGAAAAATTCACAAAACGAGTTGCTCTCGTTTTTTCTATGCGCATCTTGTTTTTTTTTTACGCCAGCAAATTTTGGCAAGGTGGTGAATCGCAGGAGTTTTCGCCAAAGAGAAACGGGATAGATTCACCCATCACTATATCCCACCTTATTTCTACTCAACCCTCCACTTTGTGACCACCCAATCTCCATCTTTAGTCAATTGGTATGGAAGCACAAATCAGTACGGTCTCACAATCCAGTGAATACTTAGCCACTACCATTAACTTTCTGTTGGGCCTACAATCTTTTTTGAAGAACGCTAATAAATATTATTGCTCAGTTTATGCTTTATTCATTTGATACTGGTATCATCATATTCTTACAAGGTGTTGGAATAAGTGAAGAAATCTTGCTCAAGTTACTTCAATATGGCATAATTATAAGATGCCTAAGTATATGCCTTCTTTGTGCTGTATCAGTTTCCAACTGTTGCTTACAGTATATAGTCTCTGAAAGGTTTGGACACTGTATTGATTGTGTGCGTTGTTAAGATGGAAGTGATTAACAAGAGATCTACACTTATTGTTTTAAGCTTTCCTGCAAGACTGTTCTCTTACTATGCCATTCTAGTTTACATTGCCTAATTATAATGTTCTGTATCTCCTCTGGTTGGTCACTGCCTTGTCAAAACTGCAGTCAAAATGCATAATGTTTGCAAGGAAACCAGTGGAAAACTAAACACTCACTTGAAGGCTTTTTATTCATATAGCTTCAGAAATATACATATTTTCCATGAAGTTGCTTGGTTTAAACTGCAGGAAGGTTGTTAAATAGTGTGGTGGTGGGTTTATGAAGTACAGACAGCAAATGCATTATATTAGACATTGCTTTTACTTTTAATACCAAAGGTGTTTCTGCAAACTGGATTAATCAATTTGCTTTAAAATTAGATTTTAAGTTTTCCACATGTAAGCAAAGTCTATTAAGGTCACTTATGTCTATGTTATATGCATCTTGTCCCTTGAGCTGCATCCCATATTTTTATTGCTGGAATTGTGCTTTTTTGACTGATCAGATTCAGAGACACTATGTGAGAATTGCTTAGAAATGTAGATTCACTTTAGTTGCTGTGCTATAGTTCCATGTGTACCCATGTAGGGATAAGTAAACAAATTTGCTGCAAAATTCTGCAACATTTGTGCTAGGTTCAACTGTGCTGTTGTGTTGGCTTGAAAGTTGTACAATTTAGAGTCATCATTACTTTCAAGACAGAGGTCCCCAACTGCCTGGTTGCAGACATACCTTAAAAAATAAGGACAGCCTCCTGGGATCCTAGGATCCAACGGTGCACACAAACATACCAAACAAACCATAAAGTTAGGTCACACAAGCCAATTAACAGACTGAGTTGTGTTTTTTGCTTCAGTTTCAGGTGTTGCTGAGACATCCAGGTGGAGACAGCAGAAAGGCAGTCTGTAACTTGGAAAAGGACAGAGGGAGAGAGAAAGTTGGGTGTCATCAGCATATGGTTATACTGAAGTCCAAATGACTGAATATGTTTTCCTAAAGAAGTAATATAGAGTGAGAACAGCAGAAGGCCTAAGAGAGAGCCTTGAGGAACTCAAACAGAGATAGGGAACATAGTAGAAGCTGAGTTAGAGAAGGCAAATTTAAATAATAAGAAAGATAAGATGTAAACCACGAAAGAGCAGTTTCATAAATGCTAGCTGAATATAGAATGTCTAGGAGGAGTGGGTGGTTAACTGTGTCAAAGGCTGCAGTGAGATGAGTATGGAATGGTGAGCAAAAGATTTTGTCAGAAGAAGGTCATACTTTGGAGAGTACAGTTTCAGTTGAGTGTGTTAGGTGGAAGTCAGATTGCAGGGGATCAAGAAGGGAGGTGTGAGTGAGTTGTTGGACCAGGAGTTTTCTAAACAAGCCTCTTCAGCAATGTGGATGCAAATGGAAGAAGGGAAAAGTAGACAATAGTTGTCAGGAGAGCTGGGATCAAGGGAAGGTTTTTTGAGGATAGTAGTGTTTAGTGCTTGTTTGTATAAATATGGAAAAGTACCAGTAGAGAATGAAAGGTTAAATAGATGGGTAAGTGGGGTCAAGGGAGTTGGTGGGGGTTTGAGCTGACTAGAAATTTGCTAACTTCATCTATTTTTTGGGGGGTGAAGCACTGCAAAGTGGATGTGAGGTTGCTGTCAGATGGTATTCTCAGTCTCAGTGAGATGGATTTTTACATTAAAGAAATGTGCAAAATCTTGGCCAGTTACATGAATGAGTGGTGGGTGTAGAGAGGGGCATAGTAGTGAGTTACATAATACTAATTCTGAGTTTCAAGTTAAACTAGTGTGCCAGGGTTGGGGTTTAGCTGGTCTACTGTGAATGGTGGTAGAAGGAGCAAGGGAATCAAGAGCTGTGGGAAGAGACAGCAGAAAGTTGCCATGTTCGGACAGGAAAGGTTGTTAATACGAGAGATTGGCTGTGCCGCTACTATTGATAATTATTGTGGATCAAATGTATGTATTAAGGTATCTGCATTTGTGGGTGGAGAGAGATGGTTGTGATAGCACAGGTGAAAGTGTTACCTGAAAGGAAAGGTGAAAAAGGTGATATTCAGATAGGGATAAGGGAGAGTCAGTCCACTGAGAGAGACCAAATGAAGTTGTTATCAAGAAGTGTTTAGAGGTGACAGGAGAAGCAGAGTTGCCAATGGCAATATTGAAGTCATCTAAAATTGAGAGCAGGTGTCTCCCTGGAGAGAAAGTATGGAAGCCAAGCAGCAAAGTGTTCCAAGAAAGTAGAGTAGGGACCAGGGGGACTATATATGACTGTAACATACATTGAGATTTGACTTCAAATGAAGTAAAGGTAAGAAAAGTTGGTGTGGTTAAACTTTAAAACCTAGATTTGGGGGAGAGAGGAAATGAAAGTACCACTCTGTCACTCTCCTGGTCTAGGGTTATGAGTAAATGAGAAGCCTTCATAGCAGAGGGCAGCAGGTGAAGCAGTGTCAGTGGGAGAGAGTCATGTTTCAGTGATAGCCAGTAGGTGCAGAGATTTGAATATAAAGAGGTCATGAACTGTTGTGACTTTATTTCAGAGTGTGAAATGGTCAGATTTACTTTACTGTGAGAAAAACTTGCAACTTAATGGAAGTTTATGGAGACATTTGGAATTGACAGGTAAAAAATATTAATAAGTAAAAGCTGGCAAGGTTTTATAGAAGTCATTGGGGAATGTTCCATAACAACTTTATTTATTTATTTATTTTCTCGGTTTATTATAACATCCGACATTTTTAACCTTGTTGAAAATGAATGGGATTCTCACTGGTATATGACTTTTTTTCCACAAAAAAACAAATGCAGGAATATTTCTTAAATTAGCTAGTATGCGAGAAAAAAGACATTACTTTTGTCAGTGTTTTTTCCTCATCTGCATTTTTTTCAGACTCATATTTTGATAAATTTACCCTTTAGATTTTTATGCTTTTTATCAAATTGAATATAGACTACAATTCCCATTTAGTGTGATACTACCTAGACCTTATGCATCTAGGTCCCATAAAAAGCTAGATATGTGCAAGTAGACACATTTTAGCCTATTTGGTGCATTTTTCTCCAAACTGCTTGGTTCTTGCACATGCCAGGCTGTGCCGACAGGGTGCCCTAGCCGGTCGGATACCCCCACCACATATGCGCTTGCTTGCAACTGCACACATGAGTGAGTGTGCACGCTCCATAAGAAGGCAGAGTAGCGAAAGGGAGGAGAAGAGGAGGGACGGAGAGAGAGGGGAGTGCTAGACGGGAGGAGGAGGGTGGGAGTGAGCCACTTGGACTAGGGGTAGAAAGAAAACTTTTGAATAGGTACCTGCCCAGTGCCCCCATATATTTACGCCCTAGGCAGGTGCCTCTTCTGTCTACCCTTAATTCCGGCCCTGTGTGTTTCGAACAATTTAATTTCCCGTCAAATTTCTGGACCCAATAAATCTGGTGGCCCATGAATGATTGCAAAAAAGAAAGGTTGTGGGAGCACTCCATAGCTAAATAAAAATGTACTAAAATGCAATGGAAATGCTAGTGGCCAAATTAACTACAGACATAGAGAAAAAGAGGAGAAATTGATCAATGCACATACCCTGGTCCCCTGTCATGTAAGTAATCTATGCAGATGCATGTATACTAAGACAGGGGTTTTTTAGTTGCAAAATTATGATCATAAGATTGATAAGCGACCATACCACATCAAGGTAAAACCCATATGGTGGTCCCTAACTATTTATTTTTGGTCACAATATCAAATTTTAAAGCCTCCCGGCGTAAGAGCATTACCTGAAATAAAGGTCTCCCAACCTGGGCATTGGTTTCATCCATAGGGCTTATTCCTCCCCCACCATTAGCTTTCAAAGGGGAGAGATAACCTAGACCTCATCTTAGGTTCCATTTGATTAATCCTCCCCCGCTTGCGGCTTTAAAGAGAGAGAAACTTCCCAAACCAACACCCATTTCCAAAGGCATTGTTACAGCATTTAAAGGGACGGGTATGGTGGTGCTACAACCACATGGAAGCCTGGCCTACAGCATAGCTGCTAAACTTCTGAATAAAATAGCTCTACTACAATACAAAATGCAAAAAAGAAATTTTGTGGGAGCACTCCATCCTATATAATAAAGTTGAAGTGTCTCTGCGTCCAGTCCCTGTGTCCGTGGAATTTGCTACTGCGCATGTGCCGACAGACCGAATATACCAGTTTTCACCACTAGAGGTCGCCAATCACTAGCTAATGCTATCAGTACCAATACTTCATTCAGACACAGTTAAAGCCTGTAGAGAGGTGTGTAAGGTAATTGTCTTTGACCAGTGCTTTTAGTGTTCAATTCCCATTGAGTGATAATTTATGCTAGCAAAGTAGACGAGCAACTTCGCACCCTTACGCTGTGGTGTGTTTTAGCATTGTGGGTGATAGTCAGAAAAACGTAAATACGTTACCGTTCGCCGACCAGAGTGTAAATTCGCACGTACGGGAATTTGTGTAGCGCAGGCGAAAATTCGCCTACAACAATTCTGTTTTTATAAATGTTTGACTACATATGTTCTAGCGCCCGTTAATTTAACGGGCTTAATGTCTAGTAGCTAAATAAAATGTACTAAAATACAATGGAAGTGCTACTGATCTGGCCAAATTAACTACAGACATAGAGAAAAAGAGGAGAAATGCACATTCCCTGGTCCCCTGTCATATAAGTAGTCTATACAGATGAATGTATACAAATACAGGGGTTTTTCAGTTATCATAAGATTGATAAGCAACAATACCGCTTTAAGGTAAAACCCATATGCAGGGCCGCCATCGGGGGGGGGACAGAGGGGACAAGTGTCCCGGGCCCAGGGCTGAAGGGGGGCCCAGCAGTGCAGCATTTTTCCAATAGCCTGGCTCCCCTTACGAGCACCGAGCCTGTGCGGCTCATGTTCTTATGTTCCCGAAGACACGAAGTCACAAAGAGCCGACACTGAAGCGGTGAAAATACCGGATGTCACGAAAGTAGCTGATGCTGAAGTCCTGAAGCCACGAGCGCAATTCTACTGACACCATTGTTGTTGTTTTTTAATCTCCTGGCCACCAATTTTTCTTTTAATACTCTATAGGCCCCTGCCACTAATTTTTAAAAAAATATTTTATGGGGCCCCAATTTTTTTTACTTGTAAGGGGGGCCCTGCCACCAATGTTTTTTTTTTTTTATATATTTTTGGGACCGCCTGGCGCCAATGTTTTTTTAAAAATATTTTTTGGGGCCCCAATTTTTTTTCACTTGTAAGGGGGGCCCTGGTGCCAATGTTGTTTAAAACAAATGTTTTCTGGGGCCCCAAATTTTTTTAACTTTTAATAGCCATCAATAGCTTTTTAGAACTTGTGTGTGGGGGGTTACTTTTTTAGCACTGATGTCTGTGTGGTATTTTTACTGTGATGTGGAGTGGGCGGGATTAGGGGTGGGGCTTGGCCACCAGGGTGGGCGCGGTCCAGGGGGGCCCAAAAGTTTTGTTGTACGGGCCCCGTGATTTCTAATGGCGGCCCTGCCCATCTGGCGGTCCCTAACTATTTACCTCTGGTCATATTATCAAACTCTGCTGTAATGTTGAACAGGCAATTGTTCTCATATAAGTAATCTATACAGATGCATGTGTACAAATACAGGGGTTTTTTAGTTACACAATTATGATCATAAGATTGATAAGCCACCATACCATGTAAAGGTAAAACCCATATGGCGGTCCCTAACTATTTACCTCTGGTCATATTATCAAATGCTTAAGCCTCCCAGTATAAGAGCATGAACGATTGGCCAATTTTGCCTCCTGCATGTCAATGCATTATTGCCAACTCTGCTGTAATGTTGAACAGGCAACTTTATTCATGTGGATACAGTGCTACATCCAATGTGTAGGTCTTAACATTTAATGGAATATTCTTGTGTTAAACATTTTATGACTTCACATCTCTTCATTTCTTCACCCATTGTAGATACAGCTGGAAAAGAATGATTATTTTGTTCAATATCACATTTTCTCAGCTCCATTGCAGGAAATGAACAGTTTTCTCTGTTTCTATATCTAATTTCATAGCACCTTTTAAGAACCCAAAATCTGAAAGCACTTACTTTAAAGTGCACAAGCATTCCAGTGCTGTGGAGTCCTTGACATGCAGTTCACAGGAGTATAATCTTCTCAATGATTTATGGTCATTTTAAAGTTGTAATTCTTTGTCTGTCATGGGCTTTCCTCAATAGCCAGCTGACAGCTTCAATAGTGTTTAAACATTCCTTTCATAATGTCAGCTTTTGTTTTGTCTCTGTCCTGTGTTGGAATTCCTTCCATTGTATATTAACTGAGTCATAGCAATAAATGAATGCTTTCCTCTTTAGTTCCTAATCAGAATAGAATGGGATGAACCATGTCATGTTTGCAAAAGAGCACTTTTAATTAGCTTTCAGCAGTAGCAAGAGGGGCTTGTCTCACTTGATCAATATAGAACAGAAGGAAGTGATGCACCTCTGTCAACTCTGGATACATATAATGTCCTGCTAGGCACTTTTAGTTGTATTGATCACTCACATCATTCATACACTATATAAATTATCTTCCTACATGATCATGTCTTACTCGCTGATCAAAGTCTTACTCCTGTTTTTCGCTCATGCTTTAGGCAATTTGGATCTTGGACTTCACAGGGGTTTTTGGATTGGTGCCTGTCTGTAACTAAGTTTTCCAATGGTCTTCTCCCCTATGCATCCATATCATTTTAATTGTCTTTCCAAAGGCGTTGTATATTTGGCCACTTGCCATTGTGGAGCCCAAATATGTGGGACAGACCACACGGGCAGCAGGAGTTAGATTTTTGGAACACCTTTCAGCGTCTGAGAGGGGGGATGTGAGATCGGCCATTGCAAATCATATCCAATTGAAGCATTGTGACCCCAGTCAGGTTCGTTTTCAGACTATCGATAAACCCCAATTCGAGATTAGGATATATCATCTTAAAACAACTGAGGAATTTGGGGGTTTAAATTGTGAGTGGGAGGTGTCTTGCTTCTATTGATTAATTTGGTACTATTGTGATGTACAAGGATTTTCTAATTTTGTATTGATTCATTTTACCAATTTGTATTGTATTTATTCTATTAACATGTGACAGTGTGTTTAACTGTGGGATACAATGTATATTGATAATTCCTTAAAGCTTTCTTGATAGATACTATCAACTTGTGACAATATGTTTGATTGCAGGATACTATGTATATTAGTTAAGGGATTTCAGAAGTCCTAACAACTGTCTCAATGTATAAGGGATCCAAGGATAGTAGGGATATATTTAATTACCATGTAGGTGTTATTCCAACTTTAATTATATGTGTTCTTCCCTCCCTTCACTTTATATTCTCATTTCCATCCCTGCAAGGTTTTGAGGATGGTCGGGGGTTAATTTTTTTAGTGGGCGGGTATAATGAGGGTTTAAAAGAATCTGTTTTAATAGAACCGTTAAGCTTTCGAGAAAGTGGCCGGAGGGCTACGAAACGCGTTAAGCGGAAGGTTCTTATATTTTTGTTTGATTCCCGTGTTTGATGATTTTTTGAGAATTATTTTAATCGTAGAATAAACGTCATGTTTTAAACTCCACGTGATGCTCCATATTTTCTACATTTCATTATGGACTTTGTTGCTACCGGGAGCAGTTTTTTATGTGCAGCACACAAGGAGTTAGCCTTTTGAGTGCTCCCCCTGGACATTCTGCTACTGTTTGCTCCAGCAAATTGGCCCGGCCCCGCACTTGCCAGGCCAATAAAATCCATACCCTTTTCTACCTATTTCTACTTACTATAAATGCAAATAGAAGCGACTGGCTGATATTTACTGTATTCAGGAAACTGCTTGGGGCTTGGGGCTAGTGCTCAAACCCTTATATGCAAATTCCTGAAATAAGAGATTGATTCAAAGGGATTCTGTCATGACTTTTATAATGTAATTTTCATTTCTAAATAACACAGTTTACACTGCAAATAATTCACTGTACCATACAAAATT
>CM044446.1:70510378-70534438 GCA_024363595.1 Xenopus borealis | reverse complement strand
ACGTGACTGGGGACAGCTGGGAAACTGACAATATGTCTGACCCCATGTCAAATTTCAAAATTAAATATAAAAAAATCTCTTTTGAAAAATAGATTTCAGTGCAGAATTCTTCTGGAGCAGCACTATTAAAGGAGAAGGAAAGGCTGGATACACACAAGTGATTATAGTGACGTACCTCAAACCCAGGGCCGGTGCTCCTATCAGGAGAAATCTGCACCAGCCCGGGGTTATAGAAGTGAGCACCACGCATCGATCTTACTTCCGTGTTCCGTGGCACCCCCAAGTGTATCCAGCCTTTCCTTCTCCTTTAAATGATGCATTTTTTACCAAGGCAGTATCCCTTTAAGGTGGTTTTGTGGTATGATTTTATTGGTCCCAGTCTTTGCTGTGTGTCCTCTGCCCCACCAGCCACAAAACACGTTATATAATCTGTCCCATTAAAAATATTTATTTTTATGGAACTACTGCCTTCATTTACTTTTTGAGACACTTACATAATTTTTAAAATTGAGGTGGACATTATCAAGACATGTTTCCTTGGCTTTAAGGCCATAACTATGGAGATACAGGCCATCTGGGCAAGGACTGCATCAAGGAGCTGACGAGTCCTCACCACTATGGTTTTTTAAACCCTGTTGGAGGGCCCATGTACATGTACGGATAAGCTGTACACTTGAGGGTATATTTATCAAAAAGGGAAGTTAGAGATAACCACAGTTTGCGTTTGAGTGAAATACTCTCCATTCATGTCTATGGGAATTTTAAAGGCATTTTTATCAAAGGGTCTTGACAAATATGCCTTTAAAAAACCCATATAAATGAATGGAGGAAGGCAGTATTTCACTCTAGCGGACTGTGGTTATCTCTAACTTCACTCTTTGATAAGTATACCCCTGAATGGGAAGAACTGGCAGCTTAAATCTGTCCTTGTACGGGCCCCATTATTTTTGTGATCAATTAATAGCAAAATTGCTGCTTTTTAAGAATTATTTTTGTTATTAGTGCCCTGTGCTATGTAAACCACTAATGACCAAATGCAATGTTTTTCCAAGCAATGTTAAAGTTTTGGTAACTTGACCCACAAAACAAAACCATGTTAAAGGGATTTAATTAGTGTGTAACATAGCAAGATCCCAGAAATGTATCTACCTTGAGAGACTAGTAAAAACGTATAGTTCAAATATCATTAGTAAATATAATACAATATGGTCGTGAATCCAGTTTCAGCTTCAAGTTGCATAGTAATAGATGTTATATAATATTGTAGAACAGTAGAGGTGCCACAAAATCTTAACTGTTTAAATGAAATCTCATGTGCCATAAATAAAACCTGTATAAAAAATTAAACTAGTCTCCTGAGAATCCATGCTGTATTTTACAAGTGTTTCTCAGGATTAACTGTTTGAGAAACGAAGTAAACTTTATGCATCCATTTTAAAAATGTATTAAAAGACCCTTGAATTCTTATATTTATTGCTTGATCTCGGCTGCACATGTAGTATTGTACACAATTTCAACATTCTCAGTCACTAGTAACTATCGTTTGTTGTTCCCAATAAGGCTACAAGTGTAGTGCTGTATTACTTCATGGTTTTACTTCTGAAAACTAAGCAGTGTTTTTTTTTTTGTTTTGTTTTTTTAAGAATCATCATTAAAAAAAAAAAAATTGAAATGAAAAAGACATTCTTTTTAAAGGGAACCTGTCATCTACACATAAAGATCTGTATAATAAAAGTGCTTTGCAAATTAAACTTAAACCCGTTTTTTTTAAATTAAAACATTCATACCTGTCATAAATCTATTTAAAAATCCAAACTGTCAATCATATATTGCCTGCCCTGCTTCTATGCCTCTGGCATTTACTTTCACTTTCCATTCAGCACTTCCTAAATGTTACTTTAGTTTTCAACCCCCCACCCTCCTCATGGTAGCCTGTGCAAAGGCATTAGCCCCCTATTCTGGTGCATTCACAAGATTTTGGCATGATACCAAGTTTATCTTAACAGTGTTAACAAAATGGCACCTTCCTTTGATTGTGAATTCCAAGACTGAAAGAAAAAAGATTTAAAAAATTTAGTGTAAGTATTAGTAAGTAAGTAAGCTATTTTGCTCAACTAAAAAATAACTAGAAAATAGTTTGGAATGATTTCTTACAGTGACAGGTCAAATTCAATTAAAATATTGAATCATTGGTGTATAGCATCAGAAATGGTCAAAAGTGACCTCCATTAGAACTTCACCCATAGAGATGAATCTTGAATAAGATAAATATCACACATAAGATTATTCACAGGTTTTTGAAGTGAGAGTTGAAGTACTCAAAGGGAAGCCACAAAGACATGGGGAGAACTAATAAACTTTCAAATAGTTTCCAAGCTAAACATTGAACCCCAACACTGCAATTACAAAACAACATAATTTCTTATCCAAACCTGAACCTTGTCACTTAAACTAGGTCCTTCTTTCTGATTTCATCCTTTTTACAACAGTGGTTATAAAGGTATAGTGTCTATTTATCCATAATGCTTGGGACCTGGGGTATTTCAGATAAGGGATCTTTCGAATTTGGATATCTACTCCATGAGTCTTCTAGAAACATCCAAACATTAAATAAACCCAGTAGGATTGTTTTACTACCAATTTGGATTCCTGCAGCTTGTTGATGATCAAGTACAAAGTACTGTTTTATTTTTACGGAGAAAAGAGGAATGAATTTTAAAGAATTATACTTATTTACTTGACATTGATTCTACGTGAGAAGGCCTTTCTGTAACTCAGTGCTCTCTGGATAATGGGTTTTTGCAAAAGTGGTAACATAAAAAACAGTGATTCCCAACCAGTGGCTTGTGGGCAGCATGTTGCTCTCTGACCCCTTGGATGTTGCTTCCAATGACCTCAAAGCAGGTGCTTATTTTTAAATTCCTGGCTTGGAAGCAAGTTTTGGTTTCCTAAACACCAAATGTACAGCCAAACAGTGCCTTCTGACCACATAGGAGCTAGAAGAAGCAAATCACAGACATATTTGGCACCCCCAATGAGATTTTTCATGCTTATGTTGCTCTCCAGTTGTTCTTATATTTGAATGTGGCTCACAGGTAAAAAAAGGCTGGGGGGCTTTGTTCTAAGGTACCAGAGAGAGATACAATACCATTTTTGGTAAATGTGGAAGATATTTCAGCATGAGCCTCAATCTGAGTTCTACAATCTCTTGAAGTTGTATTTATAAGAGATTATAACAGCACTTCTTTAGTCATGTTTAATGTCCCAGAAGAAACTAAGCTTCTTACAACTTGCATGAGAATGACATGGTTTGCAACCATGTACTGTGTAATCATTCCAGCAGATGTTGGAGGTCTGTTTGGGTTTTAGTTATTGGGTTGTATCAGATCCTATTAGACTAGCCATTTTAGCTTATGATTGTTAGATAATCAATTGCTTTAGGGACAAATAGAATAGGTTTAGCTCTTTAAGTAAAACAGCTGCAAGATGTTTTCTTTCCAGACAGTGTGCAACACAATTTAAATGTTTTACAAAGAAACATACAGCAGACAGCTTTGAAAAGCATGCTAATTGACCCATTTAGCATTCTTTTGTCTTTAGCACACATATTAGTGAAATGATTAGATTGAATTAAAGTATTAAATGAATCTTTGCCAAAGAATTTAGACATTTCAATGTTTCCTCATAGGTGGCTAGTCTGAAAACAAGACAATAGACCAGAAGAGAAAAAACTTGGCAGCTAAAGCTCTTTCGACGGGAATAGATTCCAATGTTACAGAAAAGGAAATGTACTACTTGGATAGATATGTCAATGTAAGTTACACCAAACTGGGAGCCAAGTCGGCAATAGATCACTTGAAAGTTAAGTGACCCTGTTATGTTGATTAACGTGACAATAAAAGACCCAAAGAAAAAAAAATACTTATTCTGTATGTTGCCAAAGACATCAGTATTTCCTTGCTCTACAGTAAACAGGCTTTAAATATGAATAAAATGTGCTGAAAATATAGTAGAAGTTATCATAAGAACGTGGGAGAATTTTCATTTTTGCAGCTTGATGGGCAGGTTAATGGTCATAACAGAAATCTATCACCTGGCAGAGATTACAAATTTAGCTCATTTGCTTGACTGGTGTGTTCATAAATAAAGTTTTACTATCCGTGCATGTAGAAGTGTAAGGGTTATTCAAACAGGCAAATTCTGAAAAGGGCTACACTGGACCCATCCTGTTTGTCTAATTACCACCCTGGCTCCCTCTTACCACTAGCCTATAAACTTCTGGAATGTCTTCTCTTTGCACATATTGCTAAATTTCTTTGCTCCAATAATCTGCTTCACCCTGTGCAGTCTGGCTTTTGACCTGTACACTCCACTGAGACTGCCATATGTAAAGTTGCAAATAATCTATAGACTGCTAAGGCCAAAGGACATCACTCAATTATCATTCTTCCAGACTTATTGTCTGCTTTGATACTGTTAAAAATTCTGTCTTAATGCAAATTTTCAATTCAAACTGGTATCTGGGATTGAGTTGTATCTTAGTTCTCTTCCTACCTTTCTGACTTCTCATTCTCTGTTACTTTTGCTAACAAATCATTTCCCCAATTCATCTTAGTGTTGGGGTGGCACAGTGATGTTCTCCTTTTGCTCTCTCCTTAGAAGACCTTATATCTTCATTTGGCCTTAAATATCACCTCTACGTCAATGGCATCCATATATACTTAGATACCCCTTCACAAACCGCTGAAATTCCTTCACGAACAGCTGACATTCAGACCCAGAACACAGTCTGCCTAATAACTATCTCTACCTGGATGAACCAATGCCCCCTAAAGCTCAACTTGGCCAAAACTAAGCTTGTGGTCTTTCCTCCCAAATAAAGCCCATGTCTTCCTTTCACCATTGCTTCTGATGGCAAGATCAGTAACCCTTTTAACTTAGCATGCTGCTGGGGAGTCATCTTTGACCAGTGTCTCTCCTTCTCTAATCATATTAACACTATTGAAAATACCTCTTGCTCCTTCCTCCACAATATAGCCTAGATATGCCCCTTTCTTTCAGAAACAACAGCCAAAACAGTGACCTGTGCCCTTATCCAATTATACTATTGGAATTCCTACTAACCTGTCTTCCTGACTCCCATTTCTTTCCCCTCCAATCAATCATAAACTCTGCTACCATGATCCTCCTGCTCTCTCCTAAGAGGGAATTTGTTCAACCACAACTAAAATCCTTAGCATGGCTGCTTGTTAGGCAATGGATAGCATATAATCCCTTCTGCTAACATTCCAAGCCTTTCACTCCTCTGCTCCTCACTACATTTCTTCACTTGTCTCACTGTATGTTCCTGGATGTCTTCTCTGCACTTCTCAGAGCTACCTTCATTTCACACCATCAACATCCACTGACACCTCTATCTTGCTGCTCCTTAACCTCTGGAAATCCATCCCTGAATTCCTCCTTAAGAAATGCTCTCACAATCTCTTCCAAGAAAAGAGTCTTCATTTGGAGCACTAGAACATTAGTCTAGTCTTGCTACCTATCGGACAATGCTTTTTCGCCTGTATGTTAGCCACCAACCTCCTGTATCCTGTACAGGGCAGGGACCTCCTTCTCACTGTGTTTCTTACCACTTTACTTTCCTACCACATAACACTTTACAAAACACTTTACAAAATTTACGTGAATAATTCGAAGTTCGATTGAATTCGATCGAATTCCGATCGTACGATTTTATCGGACATTTGAATATGCAAATTTAGCCACTTCGATCATCGAATACGCAAAATTCGAGCGTATAGAATAGATCAAATAGATCGAATGATCGGATATTCGATAATTCGACCATTCGATGATCGAAGTACTTTAACTTGAAAATTTTATTCGACTGCCTACTTCGCCAGATTGGACCTACCGAATTGCAATAGAAGCTTATGGGAATCCCCCCATAGGCTTTTTTTTCCTATCACCTGCTCGAATACCATTCGTACGATCGAACACCTCGATCGTTCGAATCGTATGAATTTTTCAAACGATCAGAGGAAATTTCATGACTTTTTTCGTGAAATCAAATAGCAAAGTAAAAATAGCCTAAAACTATTCGATAAGCATCCAATAGTCGAATGCATATCGAATTTCGGCCGAATTCGAGGGCTTTTAGCCCTTGAATAATGGAATAATGATAAATTTGCCCCTTAAGCTCCGTGTACTTATATTAGCTTTATGTGTGTATATGTACTGTTTTTGTGTGACTTGTCCTCCTTGTGTGTACTTTTATATATTGTACTTTTATTTATATTGTACTTTTATACATTGTACTGTAATGCGGCTCGTCAACAGCACTTTACAAATAATGCTATATTTACAGACATACATTTATGCCATTGACAGTAGGTATTGGGCATTTTCTGCCAGCTGAAATACTCTGGTGGGAAATCCTAACATGTTGTTAACCATGTTATTAACTATGTTATTGATGACTGTAACTGTTTCCGTAAGCGTATAAGCATTGGCATAACAATTGACATATCTTGGAGGATCAAGGGTGAAGAAGTTTTTTATTTTAGCTCACTTTGACCCTTTTGTACACTTATTTACATGTATTTGCACACAACTTTTATTAGTGCATAAACATGTATACACAAAAACTCACAAACTGCTGTTTTTTTTTCTTATTCACTGTACTGTTATCTTTGCCTAAAAACTTGTTATTTCAACAGCATGACTATTGGATAATCGATTTGGGCCACTAATTAGGCTGTCGGATCAATTATTTTGTTATTTCATTGATTTATGCTATTTTTGTGGTTTTATTGCAATTTTATCCCTGCATTATTGTTCCTTATGTATCTTTAGTATAGTTTTGCTGTTTGGTTCTTTGGTATAGAAAGATATATTTTACTTAGTTTGATCTGCTAGAATATATGCTTTCCAAAAATGTATGGTGTTCTGGTGATCTTTTTACAATTTGGGGGTCTTACGGCACATAACGCACAGTTTGGGCTTTCTTTTCTGCAGCTTAATTGGTTAGCATGAAAATTCATATGCACGTTTTTATGAACCACGTACTTTGGTAAATCTATGCATATTGGGCATCAAACTATTCATTAGACCTCCCCAAACTATGTAAATATGTTGATTTTGCAGTACCTGAAATGACAGACCATATGGGGGTCTTCCTTTTGGGGCCCCTATATGCCATGTGCTTGGGTACACCTATACATATTGCACATCAAACTGTTCAGAGGACCCTAGGCTTTCCTATTTGGGGTGATTTTAGAAAATGTCACCAAAATTGCTGCTTCGTGCTTTGGAGTAGACAGACATACATACCCAATTTTGATTCGGGGGAATGTGTACTTTCCGAAAATGTATAGTTTTCTCGGGTGAATGTAATTTTTTCTAACTTTGCCCCTCCCAAACTAAGTAAATGTGTTGATTTTGCAGTATCTGGAATTACAGAACTGATAGCTCAAATGGGGTGGCTACCACATGCTTAGGTAAATCTATACATATTGGGATTCAAACTGTTCAGTGGACCCCAGGCTTTCATATTTTAGATTGATACCTAATGATGTGTGGGAGATATGATGCTGTAGAGTGGAAACTTTGAGGTAATTTTTTTTAAAAATCACCAATTTCTATAAACCATTATAACTTTAGGAAACAATTGCAGCATGGTAGTTTGGAGTACTTAGATATAGTTACCCATTTTTTATGTTTGGCTTTGAAATCAGAAGTATGCCATTTGTTGAGCGGTGCTTTGGAAATTTGGTAGTGTACTGCTAGTAGATTTTGATCTATACAATTGAGAAATCTCCATAAAACTATATATATATTTGGTATTGCCGCATTCAGGAGACATAGACCTTTCCAAATCAGGTGTACATAAAATTAGTACATAAAATAAATGATGTTTCTGTTATTTATGATTGTTCTTTGTGAAACATGATTTTTTATAGTGTATTGCAAAAAGAATACCATTAACTGTCAGGGGGCCTACGGCTCCCACAGGGAGGTAGTCAGGATCAAAGGAGGAAGCCTTCCAGTGAGTCCAAGGCAAAGTACAGTTCAGGGATAATACAAGAGAGTAGTCAAAGTCCAGGCAATAATCGAGAGGCAGGCATCACAGGATCAGGGTCAAGCCCAGGCAAAAGTCAATGACAGGATTCAGGAAACAGAATAAAGCACACCCAGGTTCACAGCAAGAAAAACCTATACTCGGGCGCCGTTTTGGCGTCCTGGACGCCTTTAAAGATTTAAATTTGGCACCAAAACGCGCACCTGGGCGCCGTCATTGTGGGAGCGACGCCGGACAGTTAACACGTGCCGCCAGGAGCTCCTGACACAGCTCCAGGTGGCGTTCGTGACATAATCTTGACTCTTTATTGCGCTGCCCTTGATTTTCTGTTCCTTAGGGAATGTGTGTTTTTGCAAATGCTATATCAAATGAAGCAGAAAATAAACATTATTTAGGCATTCAATAAAACTGAAGTTGTATCTTGACTGGCTCCTGTATACACAAGTAAAAGGCAAATAGGATCACCTACTCCACTTGAAGTGCAACTTCACCTGCAGACTAAAATTCAGCATTTAGTTATGCTTACATTTGATCTTACATACAGTATACTTAGCAGTGTGCCACAGATAAATAAACCAAATATATTTTGGTATTTGCCAAAACTTATTTGCTTCCATCTGAGTATATAATGGGAAGCAGTTCTCAGAAAGTCCACGTATTTTAGGCACTGTGTTTTCCCCAGGGAAATATCGGTTTGCCAATTGCCTTATAGTAGGGTTATACAAACAAATTAAAATTATATTTCAAGGTTGAGTTAATCAATCATATAATTTCTATGAGATATATGCCTTGATTGTATTCCTGAGCATTCCTTTGCTGCATTGGTGCTTGCTTCTATTGAAACTAATTAAAAATCCTTCACATTTCATAATGCAACATATAATGGCCACAAATGTATCATACTTTTGCTAGAATTGTCACCAATGAATATCTTCTCTGTGGCACCAAATTTGATTAATTACACTATTCTGTAAACATTCTATTATGCAGGAAAATTACATTTTCAGTACAATATTCGCTACAATCTGCACCTAGGAGTGTAAGAGCACAGCCTGTTCAGTTATGCCCATAAATAAAATAGTATTTTCCTTAAAGTAGTGCTTAGAAAGTACTTTATATCCATCTATGTACCACATAAAGAGAGAAGGTTGCAGGCTGCATATTGTACACTTCCATCTAAAACCCTATTACAGAAACAAAGTGTAAGGTTCCATAAACATTCAAAGCTACAGTGCACAGATGTTGCAATAGTATAAAAGGTATGTTCATTCTCTGTGTCAAGCATTCCTAAAAATGCATTGCTTTATTTTGGTCCGTCCCAAGTTTCATCTACTGTATTTTTCAGAAGTCACTTTAAATTAAACATATAGACGTGCTTTGAAATAAAAGACTACTTTATTTGGCACACAAACTTCTGTTTCACTTGTAACAGTTTTTCAATGCCTGTGTTTAACAGTTGCTATTCATCTAAGTAATTAAAGTATTTTGAAATGTTTCCTAGGTAACCAGCCACATGGACCGTAAATCAGTAGTTAAATACAAATTTCAAGCATCAATGGTTACATAAGGCATATTTCTCTGTCACGTGATGGCCACCCACAGTTACATTTTGGTAGTATGTTTGCCTACTAGAAAATAAAGTGAGGCTTCCTGCTCAACAGGAACTAGCTCAGATTTGAAAAATATGCAGAGATCATTAACAAAATTTAAAAATAACACTGACCAATTCACTGGAAGACATTTCAACAAGTGTTGAATGCATTTCACTACCTTATCCATTTCATGTGTCTGATATTTTTCTTCTTCATCTTTTTTTCAGGCTATTGTTTAATATTTTACAGCATAGACTCCAGCAGCTGCACATGTTTTCAGGAATCTGTAGCAGCCCATGTTAATCATTAACATAGTAATATAGTAAGTTAGGCTAAAAAAAGACACACATCCATCAAGTTCAACCTTTTAACTTTCTTTTTTTTAAACTGCCTAGCTGCTAGGTGATCCAGAGGAAAGCAAAAAACCCCATCTGAAGCCTCTCCAATTTGCCTCAGAGGGGGAAAAAAATTCTTCCTGACTCCAAAATGACATCCAACCCCTTCTCAAAGCTATCTAATGTATCAGCCTTTACAACCAATTCAGGGAGAGAATTTCACATATTCACGGCTCTTACGGTAAAAAAACCCTTCCAAATATTTAGGCGGAACCTCTAATCGAAATAGGTAATCTTGTGTCAGCTGGAAAGACCTACTGGAGAATAAAGCATTAGAGAGATTATTATATGATCCTCTTATATATTTATACATACAGATGTAGCCACTTGGATTTGTGTGTTAAATGCATTGTGTAGGTAAATCCAGCCCTGTTCATATGTCAGCCCCATAATGATTTCTATCTCAGTATATGTTTGTGATCAACTCTCAAAGCTGGCTGGCTCAAAAATTTCCTAATTTGTGCTTCGGAGGTGTTGATAGCTTCTTTGAAGAGATTCTTTCATGGTTTTTATGATCTAGTTTTTATTTTTCAATTACACTGTTTGCACTGCAGGCTGTTATTTCTCCTACTCAATGTAACTGTATGTGTCACAGTGGGACTTGGGATTTTATTATTGAGTGCTCTTGTTGGAACTACCAGGCAGCTGTTATCTGGTTACCTTCCCATTGTTCTGTTGTTAAATTGCTGGGGGTGGGGGGTGGAAGGGAATGAGATCACTCCAACTTGCAGGGCAGCAGTAAAGAATGACTGAAGTTTATCAGAGCACAGGTCACATTACTGGGGACAGCTGTCAGATTTCAAAATTAAATATGAAAAAAAAAATCTTTTTACTCTTTTGAGAAACAATTTCAATGCAGAAGTCTACTGGAGCAGCACTATTGCATTTTGAAAAATTTTTTTTTGCCATGACAATATCCCTTTAAAGCCCCAAGTGCCTAGAGAGTGTTATTAATTGCAACTGAATTGCAGTTCAGTTATTGCAAATGTCTTCAATCCATTTTTTGAAGAATTTGAAAAGCAGCAATGCCCATTGAAAGTGGTTAATTACACCTGGGGCTCTGGGTAAATGACTGGGCATGTTACCAGGGTTTATAGGTCTAACAATAGAATGGAATGTTATCCTATGACCGTCCACTGTTTAGGTTATATACCAGGAACATTTTTCTACCGAACAGACAAAATATGTTGAGTTTGGTGAATGTTCAATCTGTTATAAAATAATTGGAGAGATTCAGTAATTTTCAGTGCAAATTAACTGAAAATATTTTTTGTAAGTTTACCTGTATAATGTGTTTTAAGTCAGGGGCGTAACTATAGAGGAAGCAGACCTTGTAACAATCCAATGTATAGTTGTTCAGTCTTACTGGTTTTATTATCTGTGGCAAAAGGCTATGGACATTTAATCACCAGCATTTACTTCCTATTCACTGTATTCTAGTTTCAGAAGCCCATGTGCCAGTGCTAACACACTGGGTTGATCCTTAATTAATTAAAACCATTTCTTATGATTCATTTGATATTTCCCTAAAAATCATAATGTGCTGTAGGTGTTAAAAAATGTGGGAAGTGAAATAGTATTTTACTGCAATGTCTTATTTTCAGAACAAAATGTTCAATTATTAAGCAGGGTTTACCTCATTTTCCAATTGCATAACTGAGTTTATATATATTTGTAAATACAGTTCAGCTCAGTGTCAGGCTTGCTCAGTGCAACATGTTAATCCATCCCCTTTGTATGCTATTTGCAGACACACTAGTCCTCAAAACCCTCCATATGCTTGAGCTGGTATGTCTTGGAGCATGTCCATTGCCCTTATCTGTAATCATGAACAATGCTTCAGTTTAAATGATCTACTCTCTCAACCCAAACCTGGCTTGACCTTCTGATGGTTCATCTCATGAAAATTCCATAAAATTATAGGGCATTAAATTAGGAGATAATCTGTGGTGATTATCCTTGCAAATTCTATTTTTTAACCCCTCTCATCCCCATTTACTTTTTATTTTTGTTTATTTTTTATCAATGTGCTTGTGAACATGAAAATTTTAGGATGGGTCCATAATCCTCAAATTTGTTTTTGACTTTAAAATACTGAAGATTGCATACATGGATATTGCTTAGAATGTATCTCACTCATTATACACCCTGAACAACTTAAAAAAATATAGTTAGTATTTATATTTTCATGCTATACTATGACATTCTATACTCAGCTGGCATTCGTGAAACTGATCTTTCAAGGTTCACATGTAATCTGTCTGACCATTCCTTAAAAGTTGCCTTCTCTAATTCTATGTCTACTACGTCCCTCTCTCTGTTGGAGTTCCTCAAGGCTCTGTTGTAGGTCCTCTGCTGTTCACCCTCTATACTACTTCACTAGGAAAACGTATTAAGTCGTTTGGACTTCAGTATCACCTTTATGCTGATGACACCCAACTCTTGTCTACTACTGACCTCTCTCCTTCTGTCCTGTCCTTTGCTGTCTCTTCCTGGATGTCACAGCATCACCTGAAACTGAATCTTTCAAAAACAGAACTAATCTTATTTTCTCCAAGATCTTCCCCTGTCCCTCAGATATCACTCACAGTAAACAACACTACCTTTCATTCCACAGCTCAGGAGTTATACTAGACTCACATCGGTCTTATTCAGCACACATCCAAACACTTGCAAAATCTTGTTGTATTCAGCTGTGCAACATTTCCCGAACATAACCATATCTCAGTTCAGAATCAACCAAAACACTTGTTCAGTTTCTTATGATCTTCTGCCTTGATTACTGCAATCTACTCCTCACAGGTATTCCAACAAGTCACCTTTCACAACTCCTCTCTGAATGTGGTTGCTAGACTCATTTATCTATCTCACCACTCAGCATCAGCTGCTCCTATATGCATATCCCTTCACTGGCTCCTAATCTCTTCTAGAATCAAATTCAGATTACTAACACTCACATTCAAAGCCCTTAATATTGAAGCCCCTCCATATATTTTATCTCTGATCTCCAAATACACTCCTTCATGCCAACATTCACTCTGCTTCTAACCTTCGCCTCTTCTCATCACTTCTGCCCATTCTTGTCTAAAAGACTTTTCTCGGGCTTCTGCTTTTCTCCAGAACTCTCTGCCTTGAGCTGCCAGACTTTCTCCTTCTTTCCAAACTTTTGAAAGCTCCTTAAAGACCCACCTGTTTAAAAAAGTTTTTTCAATATACCTTAATTAATCAATCAATCATTGCTGTATCATAAATCACAAAATTGTTTCTAAAATCCTTAAGTCTGAATTTTACTCAAACCTTTAGTTTGTAAACTCAAATTTGTAGGGCCCTCTAATCCTATTGTACTCTGTAAACACTTTTTGTTATCCACCATTTATTCCTTATTTGGTATCAATAGTAAAGCAATGTGTATCTTGAGGCGCTATATAAATAGATGATGATGATGCTGACTATATTATGACTATGATGATGCTGACTATATTATGCTCTAATAGTCTATTGTTTCTTGATTAGGGTTTACATATGTATCCTTTTGGGGTGTTTTTAATTAAGTACAGTATGATTAGAATTTTATTTCATTTTCAATAGTGATGCTTTAATTATCTTATTCAAAGTTTGGGTGTATTCCAATGTTCTAGTATTGTATTGTTGTAGTGTTGTTGAGTTTACACACTACAAGAAGAAGGAGCTCACACTGGTCCACCCATACAATGATATCATAAGTTCAGAGTAGGGATGGGACGAGTTTGAGTTTTTCTTTTCCGAAAATGTGGGCGTCAATAATTTTTTGACGCAAGTCTTTTTTTTTTCTCCCATTGCAGTCTATGGGCATCATTTGTGTGGCGAAACTTTTATGAAAAAATTTGCTCATCCCTAGTTCAGAGTAACAAGTGATATTTCATGTAACACAATATAAGAACAAGAAATAAGATTTTGTAGGTCACAATAAAAACTGGTTCACTTCTTGGCAGTAGTCCATATATATAATGAAGTGGTTCATCCATATTTAAAACTTCTATAGCCCAATAAAAAGGATGACAAAATGACTTAGCAAGAACATGCAATAATTGACAACACTTATAACGTGACAATTTATCACCCTTTTAATGGTGCATCCCCATCCCTTTGTTTAATAGAGGAATGTGTTGTATACACAAAAAGTAAAATGTTAATTATCGCAGGTCTGACAAAATAATGACTAGACATGATATTCATCATTCTTAGCTATCCCCCAGGAAAGAAGACTATATTTTATTTCTGATCCACCCAAAAGAAACCACAATGCCCACAGCTGCAGTTCTAAAAAAAAGCACATTGGCAGTCTTGCTGCATTCTTTAGAAAACTTATTTGCTATGTTTAGAATAACAAATGATTTAAATAAGAAGCACAAAAAGATTTTCTGCATAGATTATATTAACTTTGATAGCATGGCCGCTATGGCTGGGATATGATGCTAAATATGAATGTGCTTATGGCCACATTACATTCAATTACATATATTTTAAAAAAATCAAGGGGCCTATTTATCAATGGTCGAGTTAGAGAGTTTTTTCACATCAAATGAACTAATTGGGCCTTGAAACTCAAAAAGTATCTTATTTAACAAAAACTTGAATCGAATTTGACTTAACTCAAATTAAGTTTTTTTTCTGAAACAAATTTGATTGTCAGGAAGGCTATTAACATCTTCAAATTGGTCACTAGACCTCTGCCTCTGATTTCTACATGGACTCAGCAGGTCTTTTTGATTTGCTCACAGGGTCAAGGTATAATAAATCTGGTATTCTAGGAGTTTGGATTATCCCCAATTCAAATTAGTGCGTTTTGACCAAAAATCCAACTCGAAAATTGGAATTTGATTTTACAATTTTAACTTTAATAAATATGCCAAATTATTACTGTTGCTTGTGAGGATTTTCTAAATACAAACACTGCTAACAATGTATATATTTATATATGTAGGGGACTGAAGAATTAGTTACCATTTATTTGTGCAGTTGGCTTAAGCTTTTGGCCAACTAATTTTAAATATACAGATAGATAGAAAGATAGATCATTTTTTTCCTGAATGGGTTGAATGTGTGAAACGTGGAATGGATGAAATGTGTTTGTGAAATATTTGCAGTGGGAATAATAATAGAGGCTGTTCTCAGTATTAATTGTTTTTGGCTAGGAATAAAGAAAGGAAGATTCTGAAATGCTATCTCAGTGAAACATGTTGCCATTAATTTTCTGCCTCAGCATTTTTCTTGGTCTTTGCACTAAAAGGAATGTTCACAGGAACACAAAATGTTTTGTCAGATTAAAGATGATGAGTGGTTATAATTTGTTTTAAAACATAACTGGTATCCTCTTCCAACTATTACTGCAATTACATTTTATGGGAGCCACATGACAGTTAAAAATATGAGACAAGGAATACAAAGGTTATGGTATTTATGATCTTGCAACTACTTTTACTTTAAAAATGCGATAGCAAACCCATTACATTTAAAAATGTACAGCAAATTTTACACTGAAAGCCTAATGTAAGTGATCCAATACAATTAATAAAGCTGCCAAGAAAGAACACAATTGGGATAATGTACATATAATAACATTCTTGGCCAATCCAGATTTTTTCTTTTATATCAAATGGTCAGCATAAATTGCAGATCTTGCTCATTAAAATGTTCTTGTATTTGTAATGAGATAGTTACTTGGTAGATGAAATTTAATCAAGAGGAAAGTACAGGAACAGGGTTTGATTTAGGGTAGTCCAGAGTGAGCATTCGCCTTAGGCCCCCTTGCATCAATTGCACCCCTTGAGGTGAATAAAGTGGGCATATTGTATTTAGTAACATTTTTAGATATTTATAAGGGTGTCCAATCTGCAGCCCTGCAGTTGTGGTTCAACTACAACACATAGAACAACCCCTTAAAGCCAAACAGCCAGAGAGTTGAAAGTTGGGAATTGATATTCCATCATGCAATATCCAGGACCTCCTCATCTTCAGCTCTAATGTAGGTCATCATTAGTAATGAGCAAATCTGTGTGCTTCATTGAAAAATTTGCAAAAACACAAAATAAAAATCATCAACAAATTCACAAAACACATTGAAGTCAATGGGCACTGTTTTTTTAACCTGGTTAGAATAAGTACAATTGTGCTTGTTCATCCATTCATCAGTAAAGTAGTTCTGATTCTCATTATTCTTTGGAGGTAATTCTGCTGGGCTGATTTACATAGGCCACTTGGAGGTGATGGTAGCTGCAGGGTTTACCTGTTAAATAGGCACTCTTCATTTAATTCAGAACAGGATGTACAATGAGAGGCTATGATGCACTGAGCAATAACTGCGGGCAAATTTGCCTGAATACAGCTATGGAATGTCTCATAATCAACTATTTTACTACGCCTTATAATTTTGATTTTCATATATTCATGATTTCCATAGGTCCAAACCAATTCATATCAATCACCACTGCAACTTCAGCAATTTACAGAATACATCACATGATTGTCACTGCTGCCATAATGTAATTAATGAAGGGGGATAGCAGCATAAATTACAAAGTACTAGCAGTTGGAGATGGTTGAAAGCTAATCTGTAGTGATGGGCGAATTTATTCGCCAGGGTCGAATTTGCGGCGAATTCCCACGATTCGTCGGCTGCGAATAAATTCGCGAAATACCAGCGAAAATCCGCCTGACAAAAATTCTGTGGCGTCAAAAAAACCCAAGATGTGCGTCGAAAAAACCACAACGCTCGCTGAAAACGATGCAACGAAAATGACGCAATGCATGTCAAAAAACTACGGGACGAGCATCAAATATGTGACGCGACTCGTTTCGCGAATTTTTGCCAATTTGCGAATTTTGATGGATAGATTCGCCCATCACTACTAATCTGTGTTTGCTGTATTATGTATACTGAGAGGGAGTTAAATGACTAGAGAATTTAAGAAAGTATAGCTGTTTGAATTTTAAAGGTGTTGCATTATTGGAAAATACAATAGACAGGCAAAAGTATAAAATTGATTGCAGGAACAGATGTAAATTAAAGCATGCTGTGTAATCATAGCACCAACTAAGCACAACAAATACCGTTTTGCAGACTGAAAACAGGTGCAGAAAATGTATGCATTCAAATATAAATGTCAAACCTTGTTTGAAGAAGTTTGACCAACCCTTTCAATTCTATTTTTGCATACTAATAGTCAAATACTTGATAAATACAACTAGGTGGTCCTGGCAGCTTTAATATGTGAAACAAGAGTCCTAATTTGACATATATTTACCTATCATTTTTGTTCCAAACATAATCTACTGCATAAAGTGAGTGGAATGGGCACTTGTTTCTTTAGCCAAATGATTTCCTCATTCTCTTTCAATGATGCTTCAAAGCATCGCTGAAGGTTTATCTCTCCTCACTTTAACACAGACAAGTGGGTGGCAAAACTCCAACCCTAACCTGCTAGGGAGCATCGATAAGAGTCCATGACCTCCTGGTTTGATCTGCCTCTGAAAAACAAGCAAGAGGTCTGGCAGAAAACAAGATTTAGCATGGCTTTTTACTGGAAAGTGATAGGATGTCTCATGGCAAGCATCCAGTATGTGGTGGCAAGCTTTACTTTCCATCTTTATTTTTGTATCCCACAATTTATTTGATATAAATTGTACTAGCACTAGATCAAGCAAGGTTGTGTCGTAGATTTCTGAGGGTGGACAGAGATGCAAAATTTGTAAATACTATAGAAAGTATTTATATAATAGATATGGGGATCTATTAGGGATCATCCTTTAATGTTATACAGATGCCGCAGCAGCCATGTTGCGAGAGTGGCTTTGAATGAAAGATTTACAGTATGCTGGTATATCTATACATCTGTACCACCCATTTCTTACCTTATACCATTTAAACATCTACAAAGCAAAGCATGGCTGGTGTAAATTGCAAATTACAGTACTTCACAACACCTAGCAAAATGAAAAAACAAAGCAGGAAAAACCAATGGCTGTTGCAAATGGGAGCTACGTGGATAAGACAATACGATACCTGACGTTATTATCAAACAATAGGATTTTAAGTTTTTTAAGCATTTGCTCATAGCAGTAACATTCCCTTTCTCTTTGCATGTATTTTTAAAGTCAGCTAGATAGGAAAACCCTGGAGCTGTAAACGCAGGGGCTCCATGACAATGGATCTGAATGAACAGCAGCCAGATTACACTGGTTTGTATTTAAAGATTGGCAGAATCAGATGTAGCTGTGAGTGAGAAGGAATGAGGGAAAAGCCAGGCTGGGGGTGGAGAAAGACAGGGATGTGATGTTGGTCATGAAGCAGTTATCTTCTGAGCAGGTAGAAACATGAGGTAGAGCTCTCTCTGTAATATAATGTTATTAGCTGCAGTATGTACACATTAACTCCTCAGTAAACTGCTGGATGTGGGGGTAAAACTATTGGTGGGAACTGCTTGTTAGTTTCTTGCTTGCTCGTTTCTTGAATATATATATTCCATAAGATTGATGGCTAATTTTATTCTATCCTGTGGTACATAATGTGTGATAAAAAGGAAATGCTTGGATATTTTGTGAATATTTAATTTTCATTCTTTTTCTATGTTGTTTTAACTAATAACCAGTGCACCAGCCCCAGCCCCTCAGCTTAGGAAGTGGATAAACCAGCAACATACAAAAAGAGGGGGCACGCGAAAAGACTTCACAAGGGCTGCCAAGAATAAAGTTAAAAAGAAACAGTATCTCCCCATGATTGATAGACTACAGAAACAGTATCTCCCCATGATTGATAGACTACATTTACACTTGTTTTTTATGTAGTCTCATTGTTTTATTTATAATGAACAGAACAACAAAGAAACTCAAGATTGCAAGCTCCTTTGAGAAGCACCCTCTGTACCTTCTGTATTGTTTATCAACTATATTTTGTATATTTTATGTTTACACCCATTTATTGCTCTGTGCAATATGTTGGTGCTTTATAAATATATTAATAATAATAGACTTTACCTGATACAATTCTTTTGTGTGGGCATTAATAGTCATGGATTGTGGCATGAGTCTAGGGCATATGTTCTTTTTATTTATATTTACCCACTATTGAATTCTCTATGTTCTTAGTATCTGAGATTAAGGCATGCTGAGTTTTTATTATGTGAATAAGTTGAAATAAATTACATCGGGATCTCAGTGTATTTTCAATTTTAAACCACAGTAGTATAAATCAAACTAAGAGTACTGGTATGTATTGAAGCCTTCACTTAACTGACAGCAGTTCTATACATGGTGGTCTTACATTTCAATAAGGAAGTTACGTACATATGACATTTGTTACAAATTCAGTGATTGGCCTCAGTTTATTCTTAAAAAAGCAGGGCTTTCTAAAAACCTCACATATTTTACCAAAACCACAAATAAGTATATGATCTCAGCTGTCCAGTTCAATCTAGTCCTCATTTGTTATTGTTAAAAACAAAAGGCACAGGACATAGTTCAGGCAGCCAAGTGATAGTTTAAATATCCTGCAGAAATACTGTGTATGACTGGTGACAAGAGGTTTTATTTCATTGGAGAATAAACATAGTTTCTAATTTAAAAGTTGTTTAAATATAGAATTCATTAAATTTACCATTTATATTTGATACTTCATTAAAAGTGTGTAACGTTTCTCTTTTTTATGTTTTTAACATTGTGACAAGTTGGTAAGGCCTCCTGTAATTGTGCCAACCCTATGTTGTAGGGTAGCTAGAGGTATATTTTTTGTCAGGTGTATTTATCAGCAAGTCCCATAGCTTTTTCAAGGGCTTTATGATAAAACTTTTCACAGCAACTTTGGAGTCCATGATAAATGTTCTGCAATCAAAGAAACACCAGGTTTTTATATGTATTTGTCAGACTTGAAGCCCAGAAAAGTTTCAGTAGATTGCAATTCCTCCCATCATGAATTATGTCCATAGGTATTATGTTTTATGTATGGAAATAATAAAGTATTCACTTTTCAGATATACAATTTTTTTTCTTATCTTTCTTGGTATCCATGATTACTTCCCTAAAAGAGATGTTTCTGAAAAGCACACAGAGATTTCAGGTTTACATCATAATATAAGTGGTCATGGTTCAGTTGTGTTCTGCATGGTAATACAGATGTCTGCTCCCTCACAGAAGAGTCACATCTCTGCAAATAAGTTCATGTCCATCTAAAAAGATTGATTTATATGCTACAGGTATGGGATCCATTATCCAGAAGGTTCCAAATTACAGACAGACCATCTCTCATAGGGGCAGATTCACTTAAGGGCAAAGTGACTAATGTTAGCGAAAATTCACCAGTGTTACGTCATTTCATTACTTCGCCAATTTACTAAAGAGTGCAAGTGCCTCTTCGCTAGCGAAGGCGATGTACACGAGCATTGTTTTGCACTCTAACGCCAGGCAAATTTTTTGCTCTGGCAAATGTGCGTAGCTCCGCAAATTCAGCAAGATGTGGATTTTACTGAACGTTACCTCTTTCACCAGACTTTCCTTCGCCAGCTCTGACCTGATAAAGTGCATTGGAGTGCATAGAACATCCACAATCTTCAGTTATTTACATAATCATTTTTGACCGTAATATCTTCTAAGTACCAAAAATGCTGGCACCTTTTAAATTTTACAGGGTGATAGGCTGCAAAAGGCATAAACAAATTTTCGGGGTCCCAGTTTTCCCCACACATTTTCTACCATATGGCGCATTATTTAACTGTGGGCTTATGTGTAGGACATTAAAACAACTATATTGACTTTATTAAGGTGCCCTTGGAATGGCTAGTTATCAGTGTAAATCTACTGTATTAGATTCACCATGTAACATAAATAGCTCCATCCCACTTTAAATTGCCCGCCGTATGCAAATTAGCCTGAGTGCAAGATCTCTAGTGAAGTTGCACTAGGCAAAATTGAACATTAGCGCAGCTTCGCTTTTATTTTGCTCACTCTACGGAAATAATGCTAGAGAAAATTTGCCAGCCCTCAGCGCCATGGACGTAACTTCCCACTTGATGTGAGTTGATGAGTTAGCATTGTCTAAGCGAACTTTCGCAAGAGTTGAGATGGCGGCAAAGCCATCGCTGGTGAAATTGCACTCTTTAGTGAATTTGCCCCATAGACTCCATTTTACCCAAATCCTTTAAAAAAATTATTTCATTTTTCTCTCTAACTGTAGCTTGTACATGAGCCATAGCAAGATAAAATGAATCCTTATTGAAAGCATAACCTGCCTATTGGGTTTATTTAATGTTTTCATTATATTCTGGTAGATTTAAGGTATGAAGATCCATATTACAGAAAGAGCCATTATTTGTAAAGCCCCAGGTCCCAAGCACTCTGGACAATTGTTCCCATATTTGTATTTGATTTCAATGGTTACTTATGTTATTTTACTTTTATTATTTTGTGTGTTATTGTTAAAAAAAAAAAGCACACAGACTTTAATACTTTAAAATGTTAAAATACTTCTGCAGATAGACTGCAATAATCATACCGGAGAAAGTTGTCACAAATGATTATTTGAAATACTTGGTTGAGAGAATTTTGTGTAAGCCCTTCTTAAACTAATTCTGAATGTGCGTAACAGCGGAGGCTCTAATACTATAGGTCACTTGCGGTAGCTGTTCGCTAAATTCCAGTCCTCTTACAGCATGAGGAAACTTCCTGTTTTGTCGTGATTTTTTGGTACAAAAGCTTTCATCATACATCACAATCTCCTTTGGTTTATGGCTTGTTTCCTCGCCTAGTGAAAAATACTTTCATCAAACAGTTCACGAGTTCCCTATTCATTGTTTTCCAAGCTTTCTGCCCTGAATTTAAGAATTATGACTAGGTGCAATAATCCTTTGAAACGCTAGCTCATGCACTGAAGGAACAGATTTGCTGATTATATTTAACATACTCAAGATTGGCTATGCTATGCAGAATGCATTTTTGGCAAGAAAATGCATTTTAATTGTGAAAAGTATGTTCAAGTGACTGGCTTCCAGTGTTCTTACTTAGAGAATGTTAAAATGGGTCAATTGTTCCCATGTATGTACACAGTCCACAGTTAGTAGCTCATCCTGTTATAAAGCTTTTTATCCACTTCTGCATTTGCAGAGTGTACGATTTTGCTGGAGACACCACAAGGGTTCCAGACACAAAAGAAGAAGAGGATACTGCTCTAATTGAGGGGCTGATTTCAGCCCTGTCTGGCCATAGCTTGTCTCAGTTAACAGAGCCCTTCCCTCTGAGATTCTTTTATCTCATAATAAATTGACCACAGTACACTATAGTAGTATATAGTAGTTGAGTAGGAGAAGTGGTCTCTTTTATTAATTTTGAAATAGGTGTCCAAAGTCAAGTGGACAGAAGAAACAGAGATGTTAAGACAAGGTGGGCTTAAATATGCCAAAATGTCTGCCAAAATAAGGACAACTTGCATGTCTCCACACATGTGCCAAATCAGGTCATTGTTTGGACCAGTTTTTGGTTTGTGCATTCACACTTTGATGTATTCCATTATGCACAAAAAATCGTATGTGATTAGACATCCTGACAATTGCATGAATAATCTGTGTGTAGCCTCACCAAACCTGCATTTTCTTTGCTTTCCTTATTGTTACAAACTATTTGTTGCATTTTGGTGTTGCTATCCCTGAACTTTTATGTTGGCAAAGCCAAAAAGTATAGAAAGGGTTTCATGATCCTGCATAGTATAATAAACCAAAGACATTTTGTTACATTGCCTCAAATTTTGAAAACTGAGAAGATCCAAGAAGCAGAATAGAAAAAATAGAGCGATCTCTCAGCAGCAGAAGCAGCATTTAGCTATTTTCAGTTACGTTACAGCAAACATTAAGCTTGTCTATTCTCTTTGGAAAATATCTTAATGCAGCTTCCAGCTTAACTCACATGTCACGGAATCTATCACAGAGAGACTGTTTATACGTATGTACCTGATAACAGCCAGGAAACCATCTGCAGAACAACTTCAGCTAATTATCTTGCCACCTACAACACAAGCAATGTACTCAAATGAATGATCTTCCTTTCAGTGGCAGAATCTGCAGACAGCAGTGGCCTCAAGCCAAGTACTAATGGTTAGTGTTGGCACAAAAAAAAAACTAGCGCAGAATAATCTCTCTTTGGTGGAAAAAATATTTTAAGTATTCTAAGTATAAATCTTGCTAAGCACCTGCATCCAGAGAGCTTCCAAGATATTTATCCCAGGAATTCACTTTTACCAGAGTACTGCTGATTATCTCCTTTTATTATTTCATTTTATTTTTATCTGGCATACCAATTACTTTATATAAACAAACAAGCTTTTTTCTAATATGTTCTAGAGGGGGCTGATCAGAAGAGATAATATGTACATTTTTCACCCTTAATAATCTTGCAAGAGTTCTTATATTTATTGTAAATATATTTACAACAGACAATCCTTTGGAAACTATGTTGAAGTCTATGGGAAAAAGTGGAATTGAATTGAATCTCACCTATTTTCATGTGATCAAACCAGTCATTTGAATCTGGTCGATTAAAGTGTAAAAGTGTACAAAACTGAGATTATTCATCTACAAAATAGTGTGTTGTAATGGTCCTGTCACTGCATGTTCCTTATAAACAAATTCTGGTCCAAACTGACACAAACTTGAAACTACTATAATCCACACACTGTACAAGCAATAACCTCTGTTCTGCACTCCAGGCTGCCCTGGACTTCTGGCTTACAGTTGTTCTTATTAGCTGTTGATTAGGATCCTCTTGAACGCCATGCACAAACAATACAAACAAGGGAAAATCTTGGCTGCAGAAGTAATTATATTCTGTAACAATCACTTACAAAAGCAGCTTTATCAGTGAAAAACAATTAACATGAGCTATAGGTAACTTCTGATGTGATTTAATATTTTGAATATTTTCAGGATTCATTGAGGTCTGGCATGGTGCAGAGGGACTGGCAAATTGCTAATGTGGT
>CM044446.1:70459343-70507552 GCA_024363595.1 Xenopus borealis | reverse complement strand
TCAAAGGCAATTGTGATACTAGTAAAGCTATGGGGATATATGGTTTATGTGAGTGTGGAGGGGTGTTTGTATGCTGGGTTTTAATTTGGAGGGGTTGTACTTGATGGGTTTTGTATTTTTTCAACCCAATTTAACCATGTAACTATGTAACTGTGAATAATAATTTTTTAGTGTCAGTATCACTTTAATGCCCCCATAAATGTGCCGATAAAAGCTGCTGACAGAGTTGGCAGCTTATCGCCCCCTGTGTAGTGCCCTCTGACATGCTTTCCCAATCAACATCCGAAATTTGACCAGATGTTGATCAGGCAGGGTAAAAATTTGCAGCCGCATCTGTTCATTGATGCGGTCCCGCGACCCAGTATAGCCTCCTGTTGGGCCCTAAGGCTCATGATCGGATCAGCTCCATAACACCCACCTCAATGTGGGCATATCGGGGAGTGATCGGCTCATTTGGCGACATCTCCAAACGAGTGGATCTCCCTGTGTATGGCTACCTTTAGTCAGTTTATGCTAATAGGAGTTTGGGACATAAAGTGAGTGCCATACAATCCAAAGGATAGCATCAACATACCACTATATATGTGATGGAGTCCTTGCATATGTTAGGTAATTGACTAGACACACAGAGAATGCAATTACACAAACAATTTATAGTCTTCAGTAAACCAAAAGTTCATAAAAAGCTGCAGAGGGGTTCATCCAGGTCACCATCTGTGGTGATATGGATTGGAGTGACTATACAGGCATTAGCTCTAAGTGCTGTTTGAATATTGTTTTGAGGCAGTGGTTATAGCTCTAAGCTACAGATTGTGACTAAGAGAACCTGTATGTGACCCTCCAGACTTTGTTTAAAATATTTTCCAGAGTACAGCATCTGGGACCTGAAGCAAACAAACACTTTGGACGCTAGATTTATTTTTGGCTGGAGTTTTGGTCCACCTACAGGAGGTGGGTTAAAAGGGAGAGGTTTTGAAGCTGTCAGCAGTGATAGTAAGAAGCCAAAGTGATCTGGCCAAATAATGTGCAAAAGTCTTAGCGGTTCCAGAGAGACAGTTACATTTTTCGTTTCTTGTGGACTGTTGAATTTTAACAATGCTTTAATTTAATTTAAGACTGTCAGCTTTCCCTGTTCTTTGCTGCCCCACTAACATCTGAGGCTGAGAAATGATCAAAATATGTTAGATGATTCCAAAAATTTCATTTGCAATAACATTTTCCCTATGCTGTTTTACTTTGTAAGCAAAAACAAAGTCAAATACTGTGACAAAATCTAATAATGAAATTTATTGTTAATTGAAAGCAGGTTCAGGGGCTATCTTAGAGGTCATCTTAGTCTATATGGACCAGTGTTAGGATATGCAGTGTTGGGAAAAATTCATTTGTCCACTTGAAATGATCACTGCTTCAGGGCTCTGTATAAGTTAAAGATGCCAATTGACATTCTCTTTTGTGGAATATTGCATCTCATTAAAGGGGTGGTTCACCTTCAAGTTAACTTTTAGTATATTGTAGAAGGGCCAATTCTAAGAAACTTTTCAATTAGTCTTCATTATTTATTTTTCATAGTTTTTTAATGATTTACAATTTTCTTCGGTTTCTTTGCAGCTTTCAAATGGGGGTCACTGACACCATCTAAAAACAAATGCTCTGTAAGGCTAAAAATTTATTGTTATTGTTACTTTTTATTACTTATCATTCTATTCAGGCCATCTCCTATTAATATTCCAGTCTCTTATTCAAATCAGTGCAGGGTTGCTAGGGTAATTTGTACCCTAGAAACCAAATTGCTGACACTGCAAACTAGTGAGCTGCTGAATAAAAAGATAAATAACTATTAAACCACAAACAATAAAAAATGAAAACCAATTGCAAATTGTCTAAGAACATCACACTGTATCATTAATTTTTAGTGGGGTGAATTGCATTTCTGAGCAGCTTATGCAAATTGCATCTGATTTTGAGTTCCATTTTTATAAAAGGGAATAAACACTGGATGCTCATTCACTGGAAGATCCTTTGCCATTACAAAAAAGGAGATATCAGCTGAAGGTGGGGAAAAGACTTTTTGCTTTACAGTGACGCTATTAAATTTGTAAAATTCTCTCCCTGGGGCAAATCATAAAGGGGGTATTTTCATTTCTCACTCTGCAATAAATTGGCAACAGTTTTCATTTTGTTTTTAGTGTTTTTTTTTTTAATCTTCCTCTGGATGAGTTAGAAGTCTAATTAGAGTCATTTTTAACCCTTATAAACTCCATTACACTGTGTGTTCACTCTCACACCCTTTCTGATAGCATCTTTGTTCAATCTTATTGTTTACATTGGGGTTGTCCTTGGTCCTGGAAGTAGTTGTATGCTTCTTAGTTACAAAGCAATCATGGAATTTCAGTGCACTGTTTGATAAATATATATAAATGATTTAAATGGTATTTGTCCACCGGTTTTGTTCTTTTGCCTGACATTTTTGATGAAGGTCACAATAGTGACCACAATGTTATATATGCTATGCATTTATAACATTTGTTCTCTTTTCATTTAGTCCTGTACTGTCTAGTACCATTTTTCATTTAATTAGGACATACAGCCAAGCACTATAGTTCCATAAGCTTACAGAAATGCTTCTTCCTGAGATGCATTATGTATATATCCATATATATATATACATATATATCAAGAGAGAGACAGGAACTCACCATGTTTCAACTAAATCCCGGGTGCTTCCCAATAAATCAAACTACCAAAAGTACTGGAGACACTCATTGGCACATTAGTATGTGAATTTATTGTAGCTTCATATAGCTTCATAGATGCGGGGATTATATGAAGCTACAATAAATTCACATACTAATATGCCCATGAGTGCCTCAGGTACATTTGGCCAATTGCATATATATGTATATATATAGCTCTACATAGTACATAATTTACATACTGTATAGTGGGCTCTGTCATCTGAGCCAGGAGCAGTTCACAGAAAGTCTTTCTGGATAAAAAAATCCTATACATGTATTGTTTATTTTATAGCTATAACTGGTTACATTTCATGCATTGGACAAATTGGACTATTGGCAAAAATGTTTGCACTGAATGTGTTTCTGTTATTTGGGTCTTTTCAAGGGTGTGGTATGGCAAAACACATTACATTTGAAACCTTCAAGGACTCTACTACTTTACATTCAACTCAACCTTTTAATGAGGAAATTCTAGAATGAATATCATTAGAGTAGCTGCATTATTTTTTTGTAATGTATTTCAGAAATATTAGAGTGCATGCTTTACGAAATCACATTGAATTGCATACATATAACTGTATGTAATGGCCCTAGCACCTGCCAATTCTATCATTTCTGCCCCCACTCCTCCTCATGCCTGAGTGATTAAAGTATTGCTTGTTAAGAAGTAAATAATCAAGGTAATAATACATGGTTGTTTTGACTGTCATATAAATAAAGTAATATTTATGACACGGTTTCACTCCAATCATCTTTTGACAGAATATGCATATTGGTTAAGGTAATTCTGCCATAGAATGTTATTCAGCTGTATATTTTGTATTATTATTATTATGGTTGGCAATTGCCACCTCTCAGGGTATCCAGTTAATTCTTATTCATAGTATACAGTGAAATGTAGTTGTTTAATTATTGACCCAGTGGCTGAGCTGAGTGTTGGCATATTTGTATTCTAAACTAGTATACACAGCCCTGTACAAATTTAATTTATATAAAAGTACACACAGAGAAGACCATAAGAACATAATTATATAAAAATAACAGACACAACTTACAAAAATTCTAGTAATGTGTAGGCCAGGAGCTGCATACAAAGGGGAACAATACACACCTATATAAAAATATGCGTACAGTAATATACATGCATATACATCCATATTTATCCATACTGACCTCACGGGCATCAGAATTTATAGTTCAACTTTTGGTAGCACGGTTACCTTGAGGTAGTGGTACCTTTGTAGAAACCAGACAAACACGTTTATTGCCCTGACTGCAGTAAACCAGTAAAATGTAATTGCAATTTGCTGCAACTGTTGTTAGTAATGCATGTCCTTCAATTTAGTAAACTGTCAATTACAATCTATTACATTCTATTTTTATATAGAACAAGGCTGATTCAAGAAAGTAATCATAAGTTAATCAAACTTTACAGGTCATAAATTGGTATTCATTCTTTATTTATAAGTTAGACAAACTGTTACAAAATATTACAAAATAATATCTTCTATAATATCATAACACGAAGGCAAAGGGCAGAAAAAATTGCAAAAGATTCCAGGTTTGTGTGTTAAGGTTAATAGATGACTTTCACAGTTTTTAGCAGATGTATTTCAAGTAGGTAGATACTGCCTATGTAGATTATATAATCGTTTTAACTGAGATGATTAGAAAATGTGCACCCATATTTGTATTTGCCAATATTCATGGGTCAAGAGTGGGAAGCATGATAGACATTTAACAGCTGTTAAAATCTTTGTGACCTCTGTTTCTGTACATAGTGCAATAAGTAATATCACATTTTTAAACATTTGTTAAACAGAATATATTCTGGTCTTATTTAGAAAGCCAATAATTTTCAGCTTGGCTAATTCATTTTACATAATTTGGCAGACATTATGAGTGCATATTTAATTACATATCCACCAGTCTGTTTTTCACAGATCTTTTACTTCTGCGTGAAGCATTGGTTACATTGAGCATAATTATGCCAATATTCATCCCTTGGTGATGAAGACCGCCTAGCATCTCCCCACTTTGAGGATCTCATTACAAACAGTCTCACATTATTACAGCAGTACAAGGATGTTATATATGTGAGCTCTTTATTCCCGACTGTTTTCTCTTCCTGGAAAATTTGATTGAGTAGGCTAGAAGGTTGGCTTAATGGAGTTTATAAAGCCAGACAGACAAACATCCCCACCAACTTCCCGTACTTTAGGAATCATGGAAAATCTGTTATTCAAGGGTTCTTAACTTAATCCATATTTCTTTTACCTAATTGTTCTCGTTCATTCTTCTGTTAACCTTAGACAATGCCTTTAGTTCATGAATTGCAAACAGCATGTTGAACGTCTTTGTGATAATCAATTCCTGTAACCATATTGTGTGGTTTTGACAAAGATACACTGGAAAGGGTAGAATTAATGCTTTACAAAATAAAGCCTGCGGCTGAACAGAATGTACAGGCTGAGTCCTGCAGGACTGAAGACACTTAGTGGCACAACACAATGGTATTAAGCACATGGTGTGGGTAGATCCTCTGGACTACTATTTCTATTGGACTAAATTCACGCTCTGTGTGTGGTCTTGATGCTTTGAAAGCATTTGCAGGCCATTTTCATTAAGCTTATTCAGCCTTGGCATGACTCTTACTGGAATAAAGCAGAGATGGGTAAACTGACTCACGGAGCTGGGAGTTGTAGCTCAGTGACAATCGATGTTCTTGTCCAATAAATCACATTTACCACTATGTAATTATGTTTTTTATTTTTGAATCCTTCTCTTGTGTAGTCATTGTTCAGATATAGAATGGTCAGCACAAAAGAAGCCAAATGGATTCAAGCCCATCAGTTTCCCCATAGATAATAATTTTATGAAGAAGTGCAATTAAAATCAGGACATATGATAAACAGTACTTTTAGGGGCAGATTTACTAAATTCACATGAAGGACTCAAAGTTCAATCAAATTTTCAAAAAGATTCAAATTCCAATTTTTTATTGTTTTTGAAGACCACTTTGACCAGTGAATTTTGAAAATTCCGTTGAATCGAATGATTCGAATATTCGACTATTCGACAGTCGAATTACTTCCCCTTTAAAAAGAATTTTGACTGCCTAGTTCCGTTATCAAAGCTACCTGATTGGGTGTCATTATTTGATCGAATGGTTAAAATCGTTTGAATCGATCGATCCAAACTATTTTATCGATCGATTGAATATTTGCTATTCGATTGTTTGACCGATTGAATTGCGGTACAATTCCCATCTATTCACATGGTCGAATTCAAGGGTTTTTTACCCACGAATTTGACCAATAGTAAATCTGCCCCTTAATTGAAAACTTCATGAAAACTGCAAATGGCTTATTGGAAGTGCTACACAGGTTGGGTATTAATGGCAAAATATATTTTAGTTCCAGACAAGGATATGATCCATACATTTTAATCAAAAAAATCTAAAATACTAACATTCTTTTTAAGACAATGTAATAGCTTAACAGTTTGGAAAATAATTAGCCTATTGCTGGTTAGAGTATTAATTTTGTAGAGCCACAACCTCCAATGCACTAAAATTACAGCTACTATAGTACTGTATCACAGGCCTTCAATACTTTCTGGTTGTGCTATCCAGGTTTTCTTGATAGAATTACATGATTATTTCACTGGTTGAGTCACTGGGTATGGGGTTCAATCACCTTTACTCAAAAGCCCAAGCAAAAGAACACTGTAATCTAATAATATGAATGTGCTATGTAGAGCATGAACATAGTGTCCATGCTTGCTTAAGGAAGTGATATGGTGTAGAGATTTGTGGGTTTAAATAAAGAGTATTTGCCAAAGGTAAGCCGTGTTCTCTACAATTGTTTATTCAGTATGTTTATTTAAATCTAGTACATAACAACAGTTTATAGAATAAAAAAACAAGAAAATATACTGGAAATTTTCAGTTGTGACCCCTGGTAAACTGCCTTTCAAAGATATGGTGGGAATAAGAGAAATGAGTAGAGAAAAACTTAAGTTGGGGATATAATTGTGTATGCATGTTTTAAGCAAGTTCCAATAAAATGAGAAGTTTTATATGATACTCCTATGAATGGTGGTCTGTTGAATGCACACCCATTTAGGATAAGATGTTGGAATTCTCCCCTTGCTACAGGCTCAGGGGTACAGCACCAGGGCCACCAACAGCTCTCATTTAGTGATCGGAGGCTTATAACTGTTTATTGTAAACGTTGGTGAGCTGTGATTTAAAGAGATGGGCTTGAGCACCTTAGCCACATTTCTAATTTGGTCTGTATATCTAAATAATATATATCACCTGCAGCAGTGGTTTGATTAATAAGAGGCATATAACTGCAGATAAAAATGTGAGATCATGTCCAGAAATACTTGGCCCGTGTTCACACAGACCAACACGTTATAGCACTGCATGCAAGTTGAAGTATTGCAATTGCATGTAGATCGCTCTGGAAGTCAAAGTATATTCCATCACAGGTATCTTTGGTGAGGATCTAACAGTCTGTAGGTCCTAAACAGCCTTTGTTAAAGGGGAACAAAATTCTAAAATAGAATACTGCTATAAATGCTGTATTTTTTATACTAAACATAAACATGAATTTACTGCACCACAAGCCTAATCAAATAAATGATCGCTACAGGGGGCTGTCATCTTGTAACTTTGTTATACATCTTTGCAAGACCAAGACTGTGGACATGCTCAGTGTGGTCTGGGCTGCTTAGGGATCATCATAAAGTATCAAAACAGAACAAGTCAAATAATATCTGAATTTCTACTCAGTAACCAGCTGCTTTACAGGGAAACAAACGAAGCTGCTTGAGGTTAGAGAAGTAAGGTGGGGGCTACCCTCTGCCATTTGATTGCTAGGGACCATCCTATCTGCAGCTGTCAGAGCAAGTAAACTGAAGGGGGAATTTCAAGTTCATTATAAAAATGGTAAACATTTTTTAATTAAAGTATATTGGAGATAGCTTCCTTTTTTATTAAAGAAAGTAAAAATGGGATTTAATTTTTTTGCCTTTACATCCCTTTAATGTTAATTTTATTGTCACATTAAATTATTGTTTCAAAAGCACTATACAGTAGTGCTTTAGTTCCCCTTGAAATATATGGCCCAATTACTAGCAACCTACAGTATGCCAAGCCTGTGGGTCCAGGGCAAATATTTCCCATTTAAATCTGAGAATGACTTTTTATTTCTGCAAATGTTCAGTCCATGATGTGGTAATAGATTATTCGATAATATATATCATTAGTACACATCCCTCTTTATTAAAATATGCAGTTGCCAGCATTTTGTCCATGTTTAAATTACCGTGGAAATGTCAGAATAGATTTTCATGCCCCTGCCAATAACATTGCAAGAAAGTATCTTACAGACCCGAGAAGCATTGTTTCAGCCTGCAGTGATGCTAGTATTATTTGTCATGTGAACACAGGTGTCTCACTAAGCTGAGTAGAGAGGTAATCAGAGCAGCATTTTCAGCATAGCGTTTCAACCAGGGAAAATGTGAAATTGAAAACAAAAGCCAATGAAATGTATCTGAATTATCTGGGTACTGCCATAACTCCTAAATGTATTTATTGCATTACTGTGTCAGAGATGGAAATAACCAAAAATACTCCTGTTTCAGTTTTACCTGGTGGCTTTCATTTTCCTCAGAATCAAGATGGGGTGAAGCAAAGTAATAGAAAAATAGAAAACATCTTTGTAGGAAAATGAGATTGCAGCTGTGTAAGTGAAGCTCAAACCACAAATCAGAAAGTCAAATGCAAAACACATGACATTTGCAAGTTCTCCATGTGTGCTATAATGTGCTTACAGCCTGGATATTATTATGATTTAAAACAAAGTCTTTCATGCTAGGAACAAAATGGGGAATGTGGTCAGCTAACAGAAGGGAACACAGAAATTCATACAGAACTCAAATGTTGCTGAAAAGTTGGTTGCTGAGAGGGAACTCCAGAAAGTCTGCCTGAGAATGATGGGAGTTGTAGTTGAGCTACATCATAAGGGTTGCAGTTATCAGGTGTGATATGGCCGGCCCTTTAGTCTGGCCCAGACGTAATGCTACAAAACATAACAACATAAGGGACAAATGAGTCATTGTTGCTAAGCATTGCCTGACAAGCTGAAATTAGTTTCTTTTTTTCCCCCTTCTAATATAATGTCTCAAAGCCAAAACCAAAGATTACAGAAGTCATTTTTTCCTGTCCATCACATAAACAAATAGCCCAGCTGCTCATGCTAAGATTCCAGTTTTAGACTCTGACTTTGTAGCATAAACTTTGCTGTAATGGTATTTAAATTGTCATAGGCAATAAGCATCTAAGGCTAGTCAATAAATTGTAGACTGGTTTCATGCACACTTAAAGCTGCTAAAGACAGCTGTTCTTTCCTTATATGTTCAGTCATTTCTACAGATGGGCAGCCATCCAGGTATATTTTCAGACAAATAATTGGGACAAGAGGATTTATCAAAAACGTCAGGTTTATTTTTTTCACCACAGGCAGACATTATATATCTCATCTTATTTGAGTCTTGAAGATAATAAACCACTGAATGTTATTCTTCTGTCTTATGAAATGGTGTGCGCTAGTTACTATGAAGCCTCAGTCATAAATTATATTAGCGGGTGCCCTGTATTTTACACCTTCATAAACCAAACATTAATGTCATGGCTGTTATGGCTATATAAGTTGATAAAATAACAGGACACCAGCTGGAAAAGAATGTTAAATCTGAAGTGACTAAATCACAATGACAAAGACAGCTACACTGATGAGTCATATTGGATTGATTGAATTAGCAGTATGTGTCAGCTATAACGGAAGTCTGACAAGCAGCATTTGAATATGTGTTTCAAACTTTAATGCAACTAACAGAGTTGTATAGAGTTGTAGGACAAATTAAACATTCATTGGCCACAAAACTACAAAGTGATGTGTGAAGGGGGGAGCAATCACAATGGTCATGATAGGATATACCAAGACAATGAGATCAGCATCGAAAAGCACTGGTAACAAATCAAAATTAGTTGACAGTGACGGTGATGGTGAATATTTAGGTTAGTGACACACAGGCAGATTCAGGGAGATTTAGTCGCCTGGCGACTAATCGCTTGTTCTTCTGAGTGACAATCTCCCCGAACTGCCTTCCCTTCCTGTATAATGAAGAGTCACATGCGCTAACTACACGCAGCACTTTGTTTCTTTTAATAATGAGGTAAAAACTGCGCTTAGTCCAAATGTAGCAAGGTAAATGAGCTGCACCAATATTCAGTTAATGGATCCACTTATCCACGTTTCAAGAAAGTTCATAGGGGTGATGGAGGTGCGCTGGAGATACACGGGGAAATCCTATAGGAACAAGATAGACAGAGCCTCTATGGTGTAATATCCTTTGTATGCAAAGCTACTTGTTACATAGCAAATCTACTCACACTTGGGAAGAGATCATATCTCAGGAAATAAAGGTTCGTCGGATCTGTTACCGGTCGTTCATGTGCCTGTTAGGTTAAGAGGGCAGAATAGTGTAGTACCTCACAAACCTCACAAAATACTTGGTACTGACATACAACAGACAATAATCAAGAGCAAACTGATTTAGTGAATGGTACAGAGATAGACGATAGTAGAGGCTGACTGATTTACACATTTCCATTATAATAAGCATAGGCTGTGATTCATTTCAGTTAATTAATGATTTTTCAAATAAAATAATCTATTTAATAGGCATAGGCTGTGATTGATTAATATTAAGAACTGAATTATTATAGCAGGGGTGTCACTAATTTAGTTGATTTAACAGGAGTGGGCAACAATTTTACACAATTCATTCATGTGTGGCACCTCTTTCTTTTGACATCCCCAGAGCAACATCATTGGTGTCTGTCTCCCTCATTCCCTGATGTTCTTATAGACAAATGGACAGCCATCCATTTAAAGCTATGACAGGCAGATGCTTTGATTTGCAAGCTGAGGCTCACTTGCTTTAAATGACCCCTTGATGGATGGTAAGATGCCACACAGACACAGCCAATCCACTCGCTGCTTCTTTTCTGTCAACTCTGATTGGATCTTGATCATATTCCATTCGCCCCCACGGTATTAACCAATTTTCTGTTGTTACACAAACATTCCAGGCAATGTCTTTATTGTTGAGATAAGAGTGTGTTTGAAAGAGTGGATATGTGTGTGTGTGTGTGTGTGTGTGTATGCTGGGTTTTTAATTTGGAGGGGTTGAACTTGATGGACTCTGTCTTTTTTCAACCCAATTTAACTATGTAACTATGTAACTATGAGATATTTATTTGCTATTGTTGTTCTTTTGGTGGAGGGGGATGATATTGTTTACACTTGACATTAGTAGGGGCTGCCTCCTGCTTGTTTGTTAGAAGTGCATAAGAAAAAAAAGAGGAGTTGCTATGTACCTGGAACACAATTTCAAGTCATTTAATGCCGAGTTGTTTCCTTTGGAAGATAAATATGCTCTGGAGATTACATCTGGTAGAAAAGAAAACATTCTGCCTTTGCTGTTAGTTTATTAGCACTTGAATGTCCAAAATCCAACAATCCCAGGACAAATACACATTGCACACCTGCAGATCCAAAGCTAAACCATTCCCTTTTTATTATCATCAGAAGAATTGAAATACAGAAGCTCCGTTTCTATTTGTAAAGTGTTTTTCTCTGGTATTTGCCATCTGTCATTTTTTGCATATATCAAATATCCTCCTCATTGTCAGTGGTGTGAAAAAAACTGGCAGATCATAATGAAAATCTAAATCGCAGACCTGCAACGTATTGCATGAGTGCATGAACTCTTCACGGGAGGCTGTGCTTCACTGCAGTAAACTGAGATCCAACAAAGGCTTTTGTGAGCAAAGGAAGCTTAAAGTGATACTGTCAACTCATAAATTTCACTTTTTAATAATCCCATTTATATTTATAGACAGACTTAAATAGCAATGTCTTTTTCTGCTATCTTGGAGGAGCTCTGGTTTTGAGGATTCCTGCCTTTTGTCAGGATAAAAAAAACCACAGATTCATATAAGTACTATCAAGAGACAAACTCCTAAATGCATGCAGAAAACGTATGCTAAAAATACATTTTACAGACACAAAATATAGAATTTGCAGCTCTGGGCAAATATCAGTGCTCCATATTGTCTTCCGTCATAAAATTATATTTTAAAAATGTTTATTTTCGTGATAGAATTCCTTTGGATGAAACTTAATTTACACTTTGGCGCAATGCTTGGGTATTATGCCAAGATAATGTATGTTTTGTACAGTTAGAAGCTTGATCACTACTAACTTTTGGAAACTGTTTAATTACATTGGGTTGTAAATTGAAACATAACCGAAGTCTGACCTTTGGTCGAAAAAATACCTTGGGGATGTTTCCGTATGGTTAGATCTTTTGCTGTGCTTGGTCATAGCCAGAGACCACAAAAGCCAAGAAAGGAAAAATAACCTGGTGAGGTGAAAAGAAATTGCTTTCACTAGAAAAATAATGGATGGGAAAAGCACATCAGTTAATACTGACGTAAAATGTGCAAACAAACGGGATGTTAATACTTATTCCACATTCACTAGTTTATGAATAATAGTTAGGTAGTTAACTATAGGGAAAGGGAGAGAAGGGAGGAGAAAAAAAAAAAAAAAGGTCAACTAGCCCAAGGGTATCAATGTTAGTCCAATTGGTTTCCTGCTGGTCTCCTCGTAGTCTCCCCACTACGTGTGTTAATCCAGATCAAGAAGAAAAAAATGATTTTCCTTTTGTGGAGATCAGCGCCTAGGCAATGGAAATTTTTAGAACCAATATAGTGCAGTAATTTAAGTAAATGGGGAATTCACCCAGTGCTCAGAAAAGCTAAATATATTTCTGCTATGGCCGACAGAGAGTGATATTAACCCCAAAATTAATAGTTGTGGGGTAGTTGGTTTAGGTAATAGTGCCAAGTGTGGAAGTGTCTAATTTAAATAGACCAATAGTGGAAATATGGCTGAATTGCCTACTCACAGACCACTATTGTGGTATGTAGCTTGTAATGAAAGTGGTCTTGGCAAGCAGTCCTCAGATGCTCCAGTGTATACAGGTTCCACAATATAATGTATAAAAAGTATAAAAATAGGGGAAAGCGCAGAATAGTATAATACAGTTTAATCTATAAAAATCTGGTTTTAAAAAAATAAAATACTTGCAAACAGTAATCTCAGTGGGGTTCCCTCTGATCCTTTTAGGGTGTTTGGATAGCCATCCGCTCCTTAGTTCCTTGTGTAGGATATCTCTCCGAGGGGTCCAAATTTGCATTTGCAGCATACATTTTTCCTCATAAAACAAATAACATTTGTTATTTAACAAAGCTTTTTAAATCTGACTTTACATGAAATTATGGTGTAATGAATGTTAAGGGAAAGGCATCACCAAAAAGGTCATGGGACCTGTTTAACCTCCTGCCAGCAAGAGTTTGATTAGCTCTGAATCTATTACTCCAGCTCAATCCCCTGAGGAGCCCATGCACATTAAATCACTTGAGTAATTAAAATAGAGAGTTTGAATTCCATGTTTCCAGGAAATCTGCATTTAATGTGGTGCTAAAGGTAACTCAGCTTGCTAATGCCAAGGGTGCTCCCCTGGTTCTGTCCCTTGTGTTGTGACCCAAACTTATTTATCTCATGATTCTAAGGCTGTTATTTGGTTCTGCCTATGTTTAGCTGTGTTCTTACTGGCTCCTTCTCTGCTACTCGCTCATGCTTGTGAAAGTCTCAGGATTCTCACGTAGAAAGACCCATGATTGGAAGCCAGACACAAAGTCAAAGGTAACTTATATTTGCAGAAAAGCACAAGTAGAGCAGAATCCAGATACTCATCTGGGGTTTGGGTTTGTCTGACATGACAACCTAAAGAAAAGTTAGCACCTTGTATTGCATTACCTCCTCTGAATTCTGAATTTCTTTCTTTGATTCCAGCAAAAATTCTATTTAAATTTCAGGTTTTTACATTCATACATATCAAATTCCACCCATGCTTGTGCATGGCTTTTCCAGAGTTTCTAACTTTTTATATTCTCTCCAAAACTTTTGAAGATTTCGAAAAGAGGTATTTTATAAAATACATTCCCATTCCACCAGACAACATTTGTGCTGCTCTTACAGGTATTTTAAACTCCACCCTCAACCTTCATTTGACTCACAGCTTCATATGAACCTTGTTCTTTCAAACAACTTTTATAAACTTTCATATTCCCTCTCTGGGATTTTTCCATGATTAACTCATGTACTGCAATGTCCCTTAGGTCTAAACTACACAGGCGATTTTGTAGGATGGAGTCAGATTGACAAATCACATCCTACAAGTCACCTTCCTAAAAATAATGGAACTGATATAAAAATCTGATGTGTAAAACAGGTGAAAGGTTTACCTTCCTCGTGATATAACTGTTGGAATCCTACATCTGGGAATATAAAGTCTAAAGGAGTCTAAAAACTTTTTTTTCTCCCTGAAAAACATTGATTGTTCAATGTAGATACATGAAAAAATACACCATTCAATATTATCTGATCCAATTTTATCTTGCAGTAGTAGGGATGTGATTTTGTAGCATCTCACAAAACCTTGTACTTTTGCATGTAGTTTCATGACAAGATTTTGAGGACCTGACCAAGCTAAAGTAGGCCCTACATTCATTGATATTTCTGTTGACTGCATTTACCTTAAAAGTGCTTTACACACATACGCTATACATACACGTTATACATACCTACACCAGATGATGTGGCATCACTTCCATTCTGTTTAAGCACACAAGGTATCTAGGCTGCAGTTGCTTCATTATGTACAACATGACAGTGCTCACGGAGACTGTTTGTGTGTTATCAACATGGAGTGGTTACTCACTGAAATAATATACAGAGCTCTAATAACAGACATGTTACATATTGACTGAAAACATCCTTATGTTTTGTCCTGCACCAGAGCAGTTTTTATTACAAGGTACAATATACTCATCACAATTCTTTAGCTGATTAAAGCACTACTGAAGAGCAGCATGCCGGTCACTATGGCTATTGATTCCCTACAGAGTGATAACCACATAGAGACAGTAATAACATGTTTGGAATTATTCACATACCAAAGCGCTTCAAATGAAAGGGAGCTTTAAAAACATCTGTACAATTAAATAACTTCATCTTCCACAATTAAATCTACCAGCAGTTCATATGTACTTCCATGGGCATAAAATAGTTCTATCATTTATATATTTTATTGTATTTCTCTGCCAAATGGCAAAAGCATTATGTGCACTGCTGTTACATATAATATGTATCATCTGAATTCAGATCATCTGTTTGAAACTGCAAGGTCATACTGTCAACTTGGATCGCTCTTAGTAACTGTAACTATTTTGGTATATTGTTTTGGTTTCTACCTTCCAGTGTTTTTGCCATGAATTAGTCTGAGTACTCCATTCCGTATACTGTATATTCTTGTTGGCATGCACATTGATGTATTTAGGAATTACTGAAGCTAAGATTTTATATAGTTACATAGCTAAATCAGGTTGAAAAAAGACTAAAGTCCATCACATTCAGCCCTCCAAATGAAACGCAGCATCCATACACACACACCTTCATACCCTCACATAAATTTTATATACCCATATTTATACTAACTGTAGATTTTAGAATCAAAATAGCCTTGGATAGTATGCTTGTCTGTCAGGGTAGGTCTAGTAGGCACCCTAGGGGAGTAGTAGGGACCAAGGAGGAAGCTTAGGGGGTTAAAGGTCCAATAACGCAGTACAGACAAGGATCAGGCAGGAAACAAGGTCAAAGTCCAGGCAAGATTTATATAGGCAGGCAAAAGGCAAAACAAAGTCCAGGCAATGGTCAAAATACAGGAATAAGGATCAAAAATAACACCCAACAATAATTGGGCGCCATAATGGCGTCCAATGCGCCTTTAAATATTTAAATTTGACGCCAAAAACAGAGCACCGTGATGTCATCACGTCAGACACGACATGATGGCGTCACTACCCGGCACCGCTACCGACGTGGCGGCTATGGGGGCCGCCATTGTGTATGCAACGCCGGAGGAGAGAGGACGCGCCACCCGGAGCTGCAGGTAAGCCTCCGGGCGGCGCAATCCTGACATTGACCAAGAAATCATCCAAGCCCCTCTTAAAAGCATTAACATAATCAGCCATCACAACATCACCCTTCAGTGCATTCCATAACACCATAACATGTCCTCACTGTGAATATCCACCTACGCTGCTTCAGTTGAAAGTTATTTTCTTCTAGTCTGAAGGGGTGGCTTCTGGTGTGGTGATCCTTTTTATAGGTTAAAAGGTCTCCTGCTTTTCGTCTATAATGTCCTCTAATGTACTTATGAAGAACATGTACATGAAGTATAATCATGTCCCCTCTCAAGCATCTTTTTTCCAGAGAAAACAACCCCAACCTTGACAGTCTACCCTCATAATTTAAGTCTTCCATCACTCTAAACAGTTTAGTAGCACTCTGCATTCTCTCCAGTTTGTTTATATCCTATTTGGAAACCGATAGCCTAAAACTATTTGATAAGCATTCGATGGTCGAATGCTTATCGAATTTCGAATTTGGTCGAGCTAATTTTGGGGAATAATTGTAAATTTGCCCCTTAATGTTTTGGGAAAAGCTGGAATATGTAGGCTTGGAAGACAGGGCCCATTGTTGTCACCAATTTAGCTGGACCTTGTTTCACTTGACTTTTTGTAAATATTAAAACGTAATATTATAATGGACCCTGCATGAAACTAATTTGACCTTATTAGCCATGCCTTGCCACACTGAACAAGTTTGCTTGCATGAATCTGGAAAGAATGGGTGTATTACAAGATTAGACTGACATAATGAAATAATCTTTACTGCTCTAATTAAATAAATTATTCCAGTGAGTAGCTAACATCCTAGGGATCAGCTCTCCATCATTCAGTATTTTTTACCGTTCCCCTTCCTTTGTCATCATCATCATCATATATTTCTTTTCGGACCATTTTTCATTATATTAGGAGTACACATTATAAATCATTGATTATTTTGTTTTTATATTTCTATCTGTATACCATGGAAATAAAGTATATACTTCAATAGGTGTCACAGTGAAACCATGCCTCATAGCATTGTTATTAGAATAAGGGACTGCTTTTATATTGCTGTACGGGATATTAGAAAAGCTAAAGAAAATATTTCAGTTGAAACTTTGTTTGAAAAATCACACCGTCCTTAACTATACCCACTGTTCCACAATTTGTTGACTTATTGTATATCGTATGACACAGTAGGAGGTATATGGGAGATGTATGATAAATGAGCAAATAACACCATTATGAAAGCTAGAGGGAATAAGCAAAAATAAGATAAGTACAATCATTTCAATTATAATTGAACCTCACTGTATCTATCAGATAAATATAAAGTGCACATTAATTAAAAAAATATTGGTCCTTAAAAATAGTCTCAAGGTAACAATGTACAATGAACAGTTTATTTAAACAATAAACAATCTGGAAATTGCCTTAGCTACAAATCACAGCATGTAAAATTAACAACAAAATAAAAGTGAATACAAAGTGCAGTTTTTGGGGCTGTGTGGTTTTAAAGGGATCTTCGCATTAGGCATACGGAATGTTTCAAGGGATGAGAGTCAATTTACACTGAGACTGGTGTTTGAAAATCCTGTAGTATCTCCATGGACTAAAAATCAACAAATGATGGTTTCCTTCTCCTGCCTGGCCAAATTGTTTCTCAACTGGAGGGCATTAAATCATAATGAAGCACATGTGGATTTTTATACTTTGAAGAAGCAGTTAACTATTCTCTGGCCATGTGTAAATGCTTGTTTTTCGATAGCCATAATAAATCCCAGTCAAAATTTAGATCTTCTGGTTCCAGAATTTAAAAGCTTGGCTGCTTAGGGATCTAAAAAGGATTTTTTGCAAGAGTGCCAAAGCTAGGTCTGGATTATTAAGATAAATTGAGGCCAGGATGACGTTAGTAGCTTGAGGTGACCTGGGGCAGGAGAGAACATTCTGAAGATATAATATATAAAACCTTAATGATCCACGGGCTTTTATTAAAATTGAAATTAAACTTTTTTGGGCCTTTGCTTTCACTGATATGAAATATAAAATAAATTATGTCATGGACAATGTCTTGGATATTCACCCATGATTTACACCAACTTAATTCCTGGAAAACAAGTTGTATGTTTTTTTAAGTTGAAAGTGATATTTATCTAAATATTTTAAGGCTTTTTAAACTACTAGTAGAGCTTTAATGACTGTGTGAATGCTTGGAAATAAAATGAATTGTTCCTGCATCTTCCGCCTCTCTCTTTTATCCTTAACTGTGCACATATGATGCTCACTAAACATCTGTGTGTTGCTTGTTAAGTCAATGGAAAAACAGCAACGTGAACCTCAAAGCTCAACAAGCGAACATATCTTGACCATTAGCAAGGGTCATGCTGTAACTGTTGCCTGAAATACTTGTCAAAAATGTTAAAAGCAACACTTTAAACTTAGATGAAAAATTAATAACATGATACAGTATATCTGATCTTGTTTTTTCTCCTTATTGGCACAAAAGTAGCACTTTTTTTGAAGACTAGTTATATACACTATATATCTGCAATGTATTTGCTTCATCTGAAATGTTGCTAATACTTTAAAAGTACACTATTGTGGGTTTCCAAGGGATGCAAGATCTGCTCACTTGGCCAAGTGCTACAGACAGAAATAATATCCAAAAACCCCACTTGAGGAACTAGACCACCACACAGTACAAAGTTTCAGTCCACAGCTGTATTCTTCTTTATACACATGCATGGAATACTGCAACAATTTTATCAGGAATAGATTATTGAAAGGGTTTTCCCTTGCATAAACTGGTTCCAGTCACGATTACATTTAGAGTTTCAAAGGCAACTGTTCCTATTAAAAGAAAAGAATCACAGGAAACAAGTGTTTTTCATTTTAATACTGCTATTGAACTTGAATAAAAAGTACATGGTCCCCCTTTCATGTTAAATTGATCCACAGTAAGCAGTTCCCCTCAAAAGAGTGGAAAAAGTCTTTCTGACACCAGAATGCAAATCTAATTAATCTTGGCATCAAACCTGTAAAACATCTCTTAATTGGAATGACATTTTATGTTTCTTTCTTTATGTTTTCTTTCTTTCTACCCCTTCTTGATTGGTGAATTGATTTACTCTGATAATACAACCTTGTAAGGAAATGTATTTAATACACATAACTGTTCTCATTGTGAAAATCCTTTTGTCTGCAGAGGATACAAATTACCATTCTTCATCATCTGAAAGGACTTATTTAATTCTATAAATTAACTGTTTTCCAGGTTGTGTCTTTTTTTAAAATACAAGCTCAAATTTCCATAGTTTTGCACACTAGGTTATTAAAATATAATATATGATTGATGTCTTAAATTTATTTTAGAGAAAGTATGAATTTGGGACAATGCTGTTCAAGCTCTAACTGATACAAACAGATGTTGTTTAAAACTGTGAATTGTTTTATCTGCAAGTGCTTTGAGATTCAACGTATACTGTAGCTGCAGATAAATATTGTAAAATTTATAAACTATTTTGTATACCTTAAGGGGCAGATTTACTAAAGGTTGAATTTTTTAAAGGCTATTTTCGAATAAAAATTGATTGAATCGTTCAAATGCATTGTTCGATTCCAACAATTCAAACGATTTTTGGAAAAATCAACTGTAAAAAAAGGTTCTAGGAGGTCCCCCATAAGCTAAAATGGCAACTTGGCAGCTTTAAGGCGGCTAAGTGTCAAATTCAAAGTTTTTCAATTCAAATTGAATTTTGGGCTATTCGATAGTCGAAGTAGCCAAAAATTACTTTGGATTTTAAATTTTTTAAATTAGAATTTTCACTTCGACCCTTAGTAAATGTGCCCCCAAGTGTATACAATAGTTTTTATCACCAGCAAATACCTTCTGCCATTTACAGCCCTAGCCTGCCTAAGTCTCATTCCATCTCATTGAAATCAAAGCTTCTAATTTTCTTGAGGGCAAACCGTCATGTGGGGAGCAATAAACTGATTAAAAGTTACCCAAACATGAAGTCCTGTTGCAAACATTTTACAACATTCACCAAATTAGAGTATGAATCAAAATCCTTAGCACACTGTACAACTTTATCTTTATAACATGCAAACCACAGTGGGTACTTCTAATTATTATATCAATCACTAAATATGTTTCAAAATGCAAAATGCAAAAATATATTTCCAAATACAAATGTTGAATGAAGAGGCCAGTACCATATTTATATCAATCTTCCTACAATGATTATCATTAATCTGGTTTTCCAGATAATGGAAATACGTAATATTCATCTTCATACCTTAAGTCTACTAGAAAATAGTGTAAACATAAAAAAAAATAGGCTGATTTTTCTTTCAATAATTAGCTTGTATTAAGTACAAGGTACCATTTCATTATTACAGAGAAAATTTAAATAATTGTTAGAAATTTTGATTACTTAAATGAAATTGAGTCTATGGGAGATGGTCCTTCTGTAATTCTGAGCCCTCTAGATAACTGGTTTCCAGATAATGGACCCATACCTGTCTATATAAGGCATGATTTGGTAGGTGAATGTTATAGTGGTACTTAGACAACAGGTAACACTAATCTATAGCAAAAGCAGACCAGGGGCTCCACTGTAGTAGGTGCCAAAATATAAGTTTTGTATTTTTATAGTATACAACCTCAACACATTAATAAATGGTTTGCATCTTCCCAATTAACCAATAATAATTTTTTTTAAATATGTTATATTCAAATTTAGCTGATGTAGAAGTTTTAGATATTTTCTTTGTTTTAAATGTCCCTGCATTCTAAAACAAAGGCAATTAGAATTGTTTTAAGAGCAGGATCTAACAGCAGAGCAATCTTTATGCAAACGTAATTTAATCAGATATCGTCCAGTAAGATTTATAACACAAATATGTGTTCAACGAAAAATATTGGCATTTCAGCACAGTAATATGTGTTCTTAGTGCCAAAAACTCATTTTAGCATGACCTTGGTAGAATAGTAAGTCTTTCAGCATTTCCCAGTATTTGATAGAGAGAATGTTACGTGAATGCAGATGTCATTTGGTTTACAGGAAGGATTTGGTATTATGTTGATGCCAGTACAGCACTTATCTAACATTTCCTGTGATGTAGGAAGAGCACATGTCAGACTCCAATGTTTGCTAAATGGAAAAGATTCAGTACACCATAAGATTTTATTATAAACAGTGTGACTTTTTGCAATTTACAAAATGTTCTATCTCATTTAAACAGTAAACCCTTTGACCCTATTTAAAAGGGATGTTGACCTTCACACAAGTTTCATTCTACAGAAAAAATGTCTCATTATAAACATATCCTTAATGTACATCCATTAAAATATGGATTAAATAAGATCAACATCCAAAGTCCTGGGATAGCTGGTGACCAACCCCAGTAGCCTCCTCACTTTATCACAAGGAATAACTCAGGGATGACAATGATGGTTCGATACTAAGTTATGCATGCTCCACCCAGTGATGTCACCTCACTACTGTATTTCAATTGGAAGACTCTTCCCTCTCCATCAGACGTGATTTTCTTTTCTTTACACAACTAGTTGCATCTGCTCTCTCACATTCACAGTGCCTGCAATTTGCATATAGTGTCCTCAAACATTATATATTGTTTAGACTGACTCTACACACTTAGCGAAGCATAAACTTTTTATTAGTGATGGGCGAATCTCCCGAGATTCGCTTCGCCAAAAAATTAGCGAATTTCCAGAGAAATTTGCGAATTGGCGAAAAATTCGTGAAACGAGTCGCGGGACGCTTTTGACGCGCGTCGCGTCAACTTTGGCGCGTCGGAAGCGAGTTGCATAATTTTCGGCGCGTCACGTAGTTTTGGGCCCACGTCGCGTTGATTTCGGAGCGCGTCGCGGCGTTTTCGGGGGGCGTTGCGTCGTTTTCGGCGCGTCGCGTCAAAAACGCGCCGCGCAACTCGTTTTTCTGCGAATTTTCGCTAAGCAAAATTTCGCTGGCAATTCGCGAATTTATTCGCCAGCGGCGAATCGCGGGAATTCGCCGCGAATTCGCCCCTGGCAAATAAATTCGCCTATCACTACTTTTTAGAATTAGGTTTCTGTGTTGAGTTATTAAGATCTTTGTCTTTGTGGTCAAAGTGGAGACATGTTTGTTTGTTTTTCGTTTGCACATTGAATTGTAGGACCCCAGGGGGAGGCCCTTATTTTCTAAAATGCCAATTTTCTTAACAGGATTACCCAATGGCACATACTACTAAAAAAGTATATTATTATAAAAATAGTTGACTTAGATGAAGCAGGGTTTTATGCAATATACTGTATTTTTATGGAGCCATACATTGTTTGGGGTTATAGTTTTCCTTTAAAGAGTCAGGCCTCAAAATGGAAGCTGTACCACTGAAGCTACTGTGTTTTAAAATAAGTATCAATGAAACCAGATCCTGGGGATATTATAACTTAAATCATTTTGTCAGTATGTCATTAAAAAGGGACTGTAGACATATTTGCTAACATCTGACAATAATTTCCAGGGAAATTTTCCCGGACAGCAACTGTGGTCAATATAGTTGCCAATAGTCTCTCAATTATAGGGGCTTTCATTTATTTTTACTTTGTCCCATTCAATTCTGCTGTGAAAATATTCTAAGCCATTTAGAATATGCACAGATTTCAATGTCAAGAAAGCAAATGCCATATGTTAATATCACTCGGTAAAAGACTGAGAGAACTTGTAAATGGTCTTTATTTGTTATTCCTTTTGACCAAAACAAATAGGCAGTTGGTTCATTTGTGTACCTTAAGATGAACAAAAAAGGACAAAATTAGTAAACTAAGTAATATAATATATTCATAATAACCTTGCCTTAGATTGCATCCAATTTAATCTGTTTTAGTTTGCTGAGCATTGCAAGCAGTTTAAATTTCAAGTGAGACTGACAGAATAACAACAAGCAACTGTATTTTTTTAATACCGTGTGCTAAATAAATAGCGACACACTACTTAAGTCTGAATATTTGCAATACTTCACGCAACTACTTCAGACATTAATTTGGCTGACTTTGAATAGTCATCAAAATGCGAAAATTTGAACACTGGTGTACTTTCTTAGTGAGTTTTCTGTAGTGTTAAATTCTTCGTTAACATACTTACTTAATAAGTTAGGTTTAAAAAAGACACACGTCCATCAAGTTCTACTCTTTTCTAATCTGCAAAAGTACTAGTTGATCCAGAGGCAGACAAAAACCCCAATTTGAAGCACCTTAAAAAAATTCATTCCTGTCTCCAAAATGGACTAGTCCCCGGATCAACTTGTTCTATGAGCTATCTTCCATAACCTTGTATTCCCTCATTTGCTAAAAAACCATCTGACTCCTTCTTAAAGCTATCTAATGTATCAGACTACAACTGATTCATAGAGAGAATGCCTCATCTTCACAGCTCTCACAGTAAAAAAATTACTTTCTAATATTTTGGTGGAACCTCCTTTTTTCTAATCGGAATGGGTGACCTTGCATGAGCTGGAAAGACCTACTGGCAAATAAAGCATTAGAGAGATTATTATATAATCCCCTTATATATTTATACAAAGTTATCATATCACCCATTAAGCGCCTATTCTCCAGTGTGTACATCCCGCCAGTTTTTCCTCATAGCTAAGATTTTCCATACCTTTTACCAGCTTTGTTGCCGCTCTCTGTACCCTGTCTAATTTAATAATGTCCTGTTTGAGCACTGGAGACCAATATTGTATGTGGGGCCTTACCAGTGAGCTATACAGTAGAAGAATGACCCCTTCCTGCTGTGAATAAATACTCCTTTTATTACAGCTGTGATCCTTTAACAAGCCTTCAAATAATTTGCCCACCATAGATGTCAAATTTACTGTCCTATAATTGGTAGACAGATCATAATCCCTTTTTTAAATGCTAGAATGACATAAGCTTTTCTCCAATCCAAAGGTACCATACCAGATAAAAGTGTATCTGAAACTGAACTAAGCTCTCTTAGAATCTCTTATGAATTATATCGTGAGTGCAGCTATGAAGTGAGCCTGAGAACTCCTCTATTGTATACACGGAAGAAAAAATTTAGCAGCATTTTTCTGTATCAGTTACAACCATACTAGTATCATTATTTAAAGGAGCAACACTCTCAACCGGGATATTTTTACTATTAATTTACTAAAAAAAACTTTTTGAGGTTAGTTTTTGCCTCAGCCGCAATGCACTTCTCCTTTTCTTTCTTTGCCTTTTTTCTTTGCCCCAGACATTAAATGATATAACATTATGGTCACTGTTACCCAGAGTTTTAATTCCTTGTACATTCACTAAACATTCTTGGTCATTAGAGATCACTAGATTTTCTGGTTAGTTCCACAACAATCTGTGCCAACAAGATTATAAATTGTTCCCATTAACTGACCTGATAATTTGCTGGACTCTTTACAATTGGTGAAGCTCTCCACCAAAAGACTTCTAACATTGCCTCCTCCTTTATATTAGCTTTTAAATCCTGCCTAACAAACAGATACACCCCTTCTCCTTTTCTATTGCCTGTCCCACCAAAGCGAAGTATAGACGCTGATATTAACTGCCCGGTCATGTGACTCATTTAGCCATGTTTCTGCCACAGTGATCACCAGCACCAGCAACTCAAATTCTCCCATTTTACCAGACTCCTTGCATTTGCAAACATACATTTAATACTGGTACCATATTGAACAAATGACATGTGGTCCTCCCATCCCTAAAAGTACCCCCAATCAAATCTCCTCCCCCATTTTACTTCCTTTGCCCGCTACCTCATCTAACTTATCTTACATCTAACTTATCCTTTACTGAACCCTCCTCCTATCCCTAGTTCAAAATCTCCAACCCTCTAGCCATCTTTTTCCTCAAAACAGCTACACTTATCATCATTGAGGTGCAGCCAATTCATAGCAAAGAGACTGTAGCCAACTGAGAAATCAGCCCAGTTCTCCAAAAACCCCAAACCCTCCTCCCTACACCAATATCTGAGCCAAGCATTAATCTCCCTAAGCCCCCATTGTCTCCTTTACGTTGCTCATGGCACAATATCTCTGACAAAATTACCTTGGAAGTCCTTGTCCTCAACTTTACACCTACTTTTTTTAAATCGTTCTTGAGGACTGTACCACCTCCTTGAACTTTGTCATTGGTAACCATATGTGTACCCCAGCCCTCCCAATAATCTGTTTACTCATTCCACCACATGGCAAACTAGGCCAATTTAAATATGGCAGCTGAATACAGGTTATATGTATCTGTTTATTAGTGATGGTGAAATTGCTTAATTATGGAAAGGGGTATTGGATAATAACTGGGCTAATTGTTATACCACTCCTGACTCTAAAACCATGAAGGGTAAAATAATTTTGTGTATTTAAAATTTGAAAGGAAAGTAACCCATTTCATTACAGTTATTTTAACACAAATCACCAAATCAACATACTCTTTACTTGTAAAAAGTACATTATACACTATTCAATGTAGTTAGAAAAATAAATTACTTCATCAATTCAATTCATGAACACCAATTAATTTATTAATACCCATAATTAATCAATAAATTGTATAACCGTGTATTTCACTGTTGCCTAATATCAATAAAGTGCCAGTGCAATAAATAAATGGACAAACAATTAAAAATTAAGTTGATCATCTTTTGCTTACACAAACAGTTAATTAGAATTACCTTAATAAATAGAATAAGAATAGAAGTTAGAGATAAAAGAATGGTGGAGCTGTTCCCTTAATTTTCTATCTTGTATTTTGCTAGTCCCTGGGAACACCACAATGGTGGAGATGGCAGAAGCCAAGAGGCTTTGGTATCAGTTGTTACTTTCTGTGGACTGTAAATAAGAGACTAGTTAACCTACAAATTCAAACCCCATGGTGCTTGGAAAGAAAACAGAAAAAGAATGAGGAGAATAATTCTAGTAAAAAAATTAGCCACCCGATCAGTGGTTGTGACCGATTGCCACAATTGCTTTAAAAGCAAAGATTTAGCTCTCAAGATGCCCTGATGCATGTTTCGCAAGTGGCTTTTTCAAAAGGCAAATGGATTCCCTTGGATTTTCGTAATTCATTTAAAGCTGTGATTGTTCCCATTTGAGAGATGCGTCACTTCCGCTCTACTCCTGAGTCAGCATTGTTCATTGCAGAGAACTTCTGGCTTGGGAGGTGACCTGAGGAGTGACAAACCTTATGGATGGTATAGACCACATTTACAAATTAATCACCCACAGAGCCATTTTAAGGGTCAGATTCACCAAATTTCTAAGCACTAACCAAATTGAATTGTCTTCTTCAACTTTTATTCAAGTATTCTTAATTAAGTAGTTTCAGTGCCATTTATTCATTATTAGTGCCGAACCAAACATATATAAACCTAAATTGTTAACCACTGCTTGAAGAAGGTTACACACATACATTTTAAGCTTAACACATCTGTGAGAATATGATGGTAATTAGAATTAAAATACAAATCAATTTTGATTTTTTTTTTATACTCATAAAAAAAAAACCAGAGTGCCCAATTGCTAACAGAGTCTGATAAAAATTGAGTTAATTGTCTCTCATCTACCAACAATAATAAATAGAATATTTAGCATTTCCCCTTTTCAGAAGCCAAGACTTGTAAACACTGGCCTAAAGTACTGTGCCAGCCGAGAATGCAGAAAGGAGTAATTAGGTAATTGTGAGTCACATTTTGATCTTGTTGGGACCCACTCTGTTAAAATAAACACTACTGCTTTCCTTGTAATGTTATAGTCCATTAAAAGCCCTAACTAAAACATTGTGGTAAATGGTCACATGGCTCAGCTGTATCATATAAACAAATGAAAGTGTGAGCAATATTTGGTGTATATCAGTATCATTCTTTGTCATTGATGGTTATTTCTAGTGGATAACAATACAGCTATAATTTGAAGTGCCTTTCCCTATAGCACCTGCTGGGTAACTGAGGAGTGAAATGTTATGATGTTGTAGATCTTTCTGTAGTGTGTATTTTAAAAATGTAAAATAGTAGTTTCTTTCTGAATTTTAAATTTTCTCTTCACAGAGCACTGAGATAATAAAGTATGCACATGTGCAATTCAAAGAGCTTTTATAAATGTTCAATTTGGTGTGCAGGGTTACCGTGAGGGGAGAACAAGGATACTGCAGTCAGGCCCCCTACGTGCAATGTGTAATAACTGGGGCCCCCTAGGGAAGACCCCTGTTAACTGTTCTTGTTTAAAGAACAGAGATCATATTTTGACACCCCCAAGGCCACTGTCAGAACCATGAAGCTACTGCCACCTTCAACAATTGAAGAAGTTACACAACCGCAACTGTTTTTATTTTTAACAATGGATTTTTTTTAAAATAAATTTGTTTCTACATAGGCAGTCATGGGTCAACCATGTCTGCTCACAGTTGAGGGTCAGTAAATCCCCTTTTTCAACATTATTTCATTAAAAAGGTCTTGCTCTGAACATACATTTTGTCTGTTGTATAATTAAGAAATATGTATACATATTTCTGGTATTTTTGCACTGATCAGAATATATTCTGAAAAGAGAGTAAAGTTACATTCTACTTCCTGTTTTAGAAATACAGTGAAAACAAATCAGCAGTCCCCAAAACACCCTCTGCAAAAACAATCTCTTCGTTACCCCAGCTAAAGCCTGTTAGAATTTCAAATAAAGATGATTATTATACAGATAGATTCTCTTATACAGATGACTTCTCAATGGACTGCTGATATTTTTTATATATTTGTTTTTTTGTGGATGTCACTGGTACTTTGCATTAAGTTATATATTTTCTCATGACCTTTGCATTTTCTGAAAAATATTTTGTTGGAAAAATTATGAATCTTTTATACCTTCAGAATGGATACGTATCCAACAGATAATGTTTATCACAATATGGGACCCATTAAAGAATCTTTCCATAGTACACATTTAAGTAAATATTGGTCTTTTAAATCTTTTACCACATTGTGAGGGTCTCTGTACTCCCTAAGTGACCCCTTAGTCCTGTACATCTCCCTGTTCACACTGAAACCTAACATTCATAAATAGCTGTACCGGTCTGTTGAACCATATCTCTAGCAAATACGCCTCCCTATAATATTTTGTGTTTTAGGAGCATGAAAGAATAAATTTAAACAACCTATAGTCAGACATTATATTGTGTCCATAAAACTGTTAATTTTATTTCACATTATTCCATTTATTTACTAAAATAGATGTATTTTAAAAGAAGATTAAATGTACAAGCACAGCCTGTCATACATTAAACAAACCATGGGAACCCATAGTTTACTTTCCCAGATAAGGCTTCTCTGAATAACTCTGCACACATGCGCTTGTGTCTATACGCTCTAAGTGCTCATTAAAGATATGAGTCTCTGGGAGGACCAGAAACCTTGGAAATGACTGTTGACTGGTTTAATTATGATTGATGACTCTCCTGTGGAATCCAAATGAATGTTTCCTTGAATAGTGCTGTGCTATCTTGCACTGAGTTGTTGTCCGCTACCAATTAGATCATACCAATATCCAGTTGTAATTCTTTTTAGCATGTGTAGGCTTTAACTATGATAATGTCCTCTGATTATTGTTATCTAAATGTGTGAATAATTGAGAGGTTATGCTGCATTTCATGCCTGCCTGCTCAGGTTTCCCCTCTGAACTGTAGAAAAAAAATGAAAAGGCTCTTTGCTATGCTTTAATTAACCATGAATAACACAAAGAAAAAAATCAACTTAATAAAGCTGTCAAGATTGCTTTTATGTCTTAAAATCTCCTGGGCACCAATCAATAGAATGTAACTTGTTACACAGGTTGATACAATAAAATAGCAATTCTTCTGGAAAGATGTCAGACCTATAAAACAGAGACCTTTTTCTTCTATTGTATAAGTAACAATAAAACAAACTAGACAGAGTAACTGTTATGAATTGTCTACTGAGTTAATTAAATCGTATTTTCAAGTTACACACATAATATATCACACCCCATGGTGAGCACATGCTCTCATTATCAGACCTTCCAAAAACCCTGTCTAAAGGATTAAGAATTGGACTAGAGAGTTTTCTTTATCTGTTTCCCAGGTACTAAATTAGGTAAGAGAAATCTCTGCAAGAAACTTGAATACTTCATCCGAAGATGCAAATAGAAAATATTTTCTGGGAATTAATATCAAAATATTAGGAATATAAGACTTTTATAGATTATAGGTAAAATTAAATAGCTCTGTGACGTATTTCGCAACTGTTAAAGACTTATGGCTATTATTTGCAGTGTTCACAAAGAAAAAAACATTAACACGTGTTATTTTCATTTAGCGAAACCCATCCTGTTGAAAGAAGCTCATGTGTAGCCCATGTTTTATCACACTAGTTGGTATTTGTCTATTTTAGCCAAAAAGGGGTTATGGGTTCCTATCCTATTTGAAAGTTTATGTGGTCTGCACTGAAATTAGCTGAAAAATCTGATTCTTTCAGATCTTTTGGGCCAAAATAAAAAAAAAATCATGCTTTTCTGGAAAAAGCCTGACAAAGTCGAGCACAATTCTGGTTTTCACTCCATTTTATCGAGTTGGCCCCCGATCAAATGAAATCATGCTTTGTTAATAATAAATAAAACCCAATCATGGATTCTAGCTTGCTTTGACTTAATTTAATAACTTATTTGATAAATACGGTCATAAATGTCATCCTATCTAGTTAGATAGTAGCTATAAACTCTTTGGATCCCTATATATGACATGCACTTGCCCTTGATACTTTTGTAGATGTACTATGTTGCAACCTTCTTCTGCTTCTTTATACTCTATTTTTACTCTATACACCTGAATTGGAACATATAGAGAAGATCCAGTAATGTAGACCTTTCCTTCTTTTTTAATTCTCACTACAGGCCTATTTCATCAAACTGGTTTCATTACAAAACATCATATCAATTACAAGATGACTATTAGAGAGAAACCTTTGAAACTTTTGCAGATTGCAATTTTTTAATCTCACACATGTGAACTTTTCTCTTGGTATGCAAGGTTCCTACAGAGTTTAGTGGTTAAAAAAAACTTTACAAATAATAAGCAGTTTGCAATATGGATAGTTCAAAACTTGCAGTCCTCCTCCTTCTGCCAATCTCTATACATTAGTTTAAGATTTGTCTCCACAAAGTGCTTTTTTCACCAATTTGTACTGCAGGAGTGCCTACTCACATACTAATACTTTCTCTCAATGCCTTTCAAAGATGTGTATTGCTTGCTATAAAATTCCCTCTCAGGAATAAATACAAAAACATTTCATCCTATTGCAAGCAAAAATCTGTGTTTATTTCATGAGATCCTGGCCTGTTTTGACACCAATTCACAACAATCGGTGGGATGTGTTACCCAATCCCTTCCTCAGATGTGTTACCCAATCCCTTCCCAAAGGATTGGTGTGAATTAGTGTCAAACCAGGATCTCATGAAATAAATATGCATTTTTGCTTGCAAGTGGATGACAGCTTTTTTGTATTTATTTACTGGATACTGGATGGAAGGTACCAGATAATGCACTTGCACTTCCATGTTTCTTTTTCATACTGTGTGGAAAATTCCCTCTCATAGCAATCTAATAACAAAGTTAGGAGGAGCGTGGTGCATTGCCCAAAGTGTAAAAGTAATGCACTTACAATTGTGCTAAAACGGATCACTTCACATTTAGACATTGGGCATTGTGATGTCCCGCTTGTGATGATTCGGCAGTTGGTATTCCCCTCACTCATGTTCCTGCTCCAGCTGCTCTCAGAAGTGACATTCTCTCTTTGCTGTGAATCAGTTTCCTCAGAGGCGTGATTCCACTCCGTCATTTGCACAGATTTTAAGCTGTTATGTGAGTGTCCCTCTCACTAACAAAACCCTTATTGTGACAAAGTGCCATATTTTAACTTTATATCTTTTATTATTGAGATACAGATGTCTACATTTATAATTGTGGGGGGCTGAGAACTTGAGAATTCTTAAGTAAGTGAAAAGGTAAAAAGATTTGCATTCAAACAGATGATAATTTGCTGATTTGTTTGATTAGACCTTGGGAGGTTTCTCACCAAGAGATGCTAGACAAATAGAAAACACTTTTGACATATATGGATACAATAAACCCACTTTTTGCTTGAACTTTGTGCCTGACTTTAAATCCCTGGAGTGCTGTTACTTCGACTGCTTTTATATATTCCTCACCTATATGTTAATAGCTTGGTGCTGAGTATACAAAAATAGAAATATTAAAGCACTCACGGCAGTTATCAATAGTGATGGGCGAAATTATTCGGCAGGCCAAAAATGTTACGCGACTTGTTTCACGAATTTTTCACCAAGTTGCGAATGAGCTGGAAATTCACAAATTTTTCTGCGTAACAGGATAGATTCGCCCATCACTAGTTATCAAGTTAAAGTAAAACTTTTCTACTGTAAATCAGCAAATAAGGACATTTACACGAGGACCGAAACACGTAGATGTCCTTATTTGCTGATTTACAGTAAAAAAATTTTACTTTCACTTCATAACTGCCGTGAGTGCTTTCAATTTTCTATTTATATATATATATATATATATATATATATATATATATATATATAAAACAATCCACCATGGAGCCGGCACTCACGACAAAACTGTTAGATGTGCCTGAGTGCAGTATCAAAATATCGACAATCTATCAACAAAAGGGATCCGCACTCTCAGGTCTTAGAAGAATAAAAAATGATTTATTTAAAATGCACGACTGACGTTTCGGCCTCCTCTGAGGCCTTTCTCAAAGTGTCTACTGGTCAGGAAAACTGCCTTATATACAGGTATTGGCGGGAACTTAGACAAGCTGCGCTGACATAGTCACTACGTCACTCATTTGCATAACACTTAACAGAAAAAATACAAAATAAAATAAAATTAAACATATAAAAAAATCAACTCACATAGATTTTAGCAATATGGTGTATATAAAACAATTTTTAACTAATGTTTTACATATAAAAACACAATGTTGTAACAATGTATAGAATTGTTGGTCTTGTTGTACCTACAAAGTATCCAAATACCACATTATAACTAACTATAAACATAATTGTTACAATCTCTACAAATTGAGTGAAAGTTGTTAGACATGTGCAGAGGCTCCAATGGTTAATTAAATATCGTGCCGTATGCAGCTTAGAGATGGTTATTCACATTAATCCTTATTTCAGAATAACAGGTATAGATACACCCAGAGTGGATGACTATTGCTGAGCAACCATCACTATATACACATATGTATTTTCTGTTCAATGGGGTGTATATGGCTGTCTTGCTGTTTTATTAGATGAAGATAGATGGCATTAAAGGCGTTGATCCTTATTATAGAATAACTGGTATAAATACACCCGGTGTGGACGACTTTATTACTGAGCAACCTCCACTAAATACAAATATGTATTCTCAGTTCTATGGGGTGTCTTACTGTTTTATTAAATAAAAATAGATGGCGTTTAAGGGCACATGTGGCTGCACTTTATACTATTGGAAGGAGGGACCCTTAATTTAAATCAAAACTGAACCCCCTGTTAAAACAAACTAACTCAAAACAAATGAAACTCACCTGAGTAGAATAATCTAATACAATCATAAAGTGATTTACTATATTACTGACTATACACATAGAAAATGTACTATAATTGATACATGTTATTCCGACCAACTGTGCACCAAGTTGCGAATGAGCTGGAAATTCACAATTTTTTCTGCATAACGGGATAGATTCGCCCATCACTAGTTATCAAGTTAAAGTAAAACTTTTCTACTGTAAATCAGCAAATAAGGACATTTACACGAGGACCGAAACACGTAGATGTCCTTATTTGCTGATTTACAGTAAAAAAAATTTGACTTTCACTTCATAACTGCCGTGAGTGCTTTCAATTTTCTATTTTTATATATATATATATATATATATATATATATATATATATATATATATATATATATATATATATATATATATATATAGTATATATACAGGTATGGGACCTATTATCCAGAATGCTTGTGACCTGGGGCTTTCCGGACAATGGCTCTTTCCGTAATTTGGATCTTGATAAAGGTCCCAAGGCGGACTGAAACGTTGGAGTGGCTATAAGTGTATATAAATAAAACACGGAACTGCTGGTCCAGGAATTGTTTGTTCCAGATCGATTTTATATAAATATATATATATATATATATATATATATATAATTTTGGATCTTCATAACTTATATCTACAAGAAAATCATGTAAACATTAAATATAAACACAATAGGCCAGGTTTGTTTCCAATAAGGTTTAATTATATCTTAGTTTGGATCAAGTACAATGTACTGTTTTATAATTACACAGAAAACAGAAATTATTTTTAAAAATTTTAATTATTTGTATAAAGTACAATCTATGGGAGATGGCCTTTCCATAATTCAGAGCTTTCTGGATAACAGGTTTCCAGATAATGGATCCAGTATATTGTTTTTGCAGAATATAGGTAGTGCATACACAATGTACGTGGTTTAAACCATACAAATCCTTCAATGAGTTTCCAAGAAAAGTGGAGATAAAGGTACTTAGTTCTGCTATTTCTTTTATTGCTTAAATAAACTTTATTTAACATTTTGGCTTTTCCTTCTACTAATATGCTTTTTTTTAAACTTGCAGGTGACACATCTCGTTAAAAAATGAACTTAAAGAATAGATCTACAGCAGATGGCTATGATATCAATCATTGACGTGAAGGTGGAAAATCTTTGCTGAAATCATTAGTTCTCCCCAGTGTAATACTACCTGTGTCAAACAGAGGGAAATCTGTTTTCTTACTGTGACTTGATATTGAGTAACATCTCAATGAGATAAGCTTTAAAACAGCACTGGAATCTTTGTCAGGGCTTTTAAATAAGAAATGCAAAGCAAACCATTGCGTTTTTCCTTCAAGTGTGTTTTTTGCATTTCAAAATAGGGCAGAGAGGCTAATGGCTATATCTACATGGAAAAAGAATGTCGTTTTTAAAAGAGATTTGTTTCTCAGTTTATCTTTCGTCTGATTTAATATCTGGTCCATTTAACAAGCCAAGGATAACATAAAATACCCGATTCATATATTCCTTCTTTTAATCTATCACACAGTTGTCTGGTTTCTGGGTTTTGTGTATACATACATTGAAACGTTAGTCTGAGCAGTTTTTTTAAAAAAGATATTTGGTATTCACATGCTAAATGGAATTCTCTTAGACTGGGTGGCATGCCCTTGTGCTGAAATTTTGTATTCATTTGTGGCAAATGTGGGTTAAATGTGGTGCCTATATTTGCATAGCTTGTGGAAATATGGGAAAAGTGAAAGTGCAAAAAGTGAATTTGCATCAGGGCCTTGCACTATATCGTTCATTCCTAGCAGGTTGGATTTCCTGTAACATAAATACTTTCAGTAACACTGCCTACCAATTCCAAGGAAAGAGAAGGCTAATGGAAACTCCCTCAAATGCCACTGAATGGCAGAATTAACTTCTACATCCTTTTGGAACAGTCTTAAAGATAAGTAAGAAGCCATTTAGGCAATGAAACAAATGATGCGCCAGTCCTTCAGTATATGCAAGGAAATTCTTTTTTTTAGAAGAGCAGCAATGGCAGGCTTCTTCTGAGAAAAAAATAGATATGGTGATAGCATAATGCCAGTGAGTTGTTTTATTCCAAGTAAATATGTGAGTATCAAAAGTAATAGGCACCAAATGGAAGTCTTATGTGGTTGTGCTCAAAGAACTCCTCTTTTTTCTATTTATCTAATATAAGATTATATAAGGATATATGAGGCACATTTCTCCCTATGCAATGTCTAAAAGAGCATTTTATCATTTGTAAATTATACTTAATTAATACACAAAATTGTAAAGAAATAGAATGCTTAATGATGTCATCAGTTAAAAATGGCATGAGGTGATTGATTATGTTACATGAAATTTGTAGAAATAAGAAATTATGCACCCCAAACTGTGATAATATTACAAGTTTGTTTAGTTTTTTAACCTATAAACCAATCTTACATGTCCATTGTCCAACAGATTGAAAGTATGAATCACTCACCACCTTGGCCTTAAAATCATGATGAACTCTTGTATAAGAGAATGGTCTTGTGCGGATCAGGGACATATTTTCTCTTAATGAATACAACATAGAGTTATATAGCAAAGTTCATGCGTTTAAGACATTTCAATGAAAGTGGATATTTCCCATTTCAGTAATTTTAAAGGCTATATCTGAATTCATGTTGGCATTCCATGACAAAGATCCCTATATAAAACAGAAGCTCCACTGGGACAGGGACTGATATGAATCATGCATATCCTCTGCAAAGGGGCTGCAGAATATATCAGTACTAGTGATGGGCGAATTTATTCGCATGGGGCGAATTCGCGGCGAATTCCCGCGATTCGCTGCTGGTGAATAAATTCGCAAAACGCCAGCAAAAATTCGCCTGGCGAAAATTCGCTGAAAAAAACGAGTCGTGTGTCGTTTTTGAAGCGAAGCAATGCGTCGAAAACGGCGTGACACGCGGCGAAAACGACACGTCGACGTTGACGCAACGCACATCAAAAACGTGCCACGACTCGTTTCGCAAATATTTACGTCAATTTGTGAATTTCAGTGGAAATTCTCTAATTTTTCGGCAAAGCGAAACGGGGTAGATTCACCCATCACTAATCAGTACTATATAAATACAAGAACAATACAATTTCTATGTAATAATAATAAAATAGTACTGTATACTTGATATAAACTAAGATATATAATTAATCTTTACTGGAACCCAAAACCAACCTATTGGGTTTATTTAATCTTTACATAATTTTATAGTAGTCTTAAGGCCGGGGTCCCCAACTTTTTTTTTGTAACCGTGAGCCACATTCAAATGCAAAAGGAGTGGAAGAGCAACACTAGCATGAAAACGTTCCAGTGAATGCCAAGTAAGGGCTGTGATTGACTATTTGCTAGCCCCTTTGAGGACTGGAAGCCCAAAGGAGGCTCTGTTTGGCAGTACATTTGGTTTTTATATAATAAAAACTTGCCTAAAAACCAGGAATTCAAACATAAACATCTGCTTTGAGACTTTGAAAGCAACATCTAGAAAACCCCAGGAGCATTCTGGATAACACGTCTGTATCACAAATCCCTTCCACAAAAAATGATTAACATCATAATTCCTCATGTAGAAAATCCCATCAACAATACATTGTCTTTCATTGTCTTTAATTCTAAATTAAAGGTTGAAATTCAACATATTTTTCAATTACTGGCTGTTGCACTTTCAACTCCTGTATCACCAATAATATCTCAAATCAAACATTGAATTCAAATACTGTGGGTGTTATGTGTGTAATTTTAATATCCTGTGAACTTTGTTAAAGTTAAAGACTGTAGGGATGAATAATGCAGTTGTTTAAGGTGCATGCTAAGCTCACTACAAATTCCACAGTTCAGGTATAAGACCTGTTATCCAGAATGCTTGGGAACTGGGGTTTCTGGATAATGGATCCTTCCATAATTTGAATGCATGTAACTACTCAATATTGATTAATGGTTGGATTAGCTTATTAAAACTTGCACTTCATAGGCAGGTGTGTCCAATCAGAAGAAAAGTTATTTAAGGTGGCCAATTGCAAGTTTTGCTTCTTTTTGACTCTCCTCTGAAGAGTGACAGCATGGGATCCTCAAAGCAACTCACAAAGAATCTGAAAACAAAGATTGTTCAGTATTATGGTTTAGGGGAAGGCCACAAAAAGCTATATCAGAGGTTCAAACTGTCAGTTTCAACTGTAAGGAATGTAATCAGGAAATGGAAGGCCACAAGCACAGTTGCTGTAAAACCCATGGTCTGGCAGGCCAAGAAAAATACAGGAGCGGCATATGAGGGGGATTGTGAGAATCCAAAGACCTGCAAGAACCTCTTGCTGCTGATGGTGTATCTGTACATCGTTCTACAATTCAGTGCAATTTGGAAAAAGAACAGCAGGTTGATGAGAAAGAAGCCCTTTCTGCACTCACACAACAAACAAAGTTTCTTGTTGTTTGCAAAAGCTCATTTAGACAAGCCACAGTCATTTTGGAACAATGTGATTTGGACTGATGAGGCAATAATTGAGTAATCTGGTCATAACAAAAAGCACTATGTACGGTGGCAGAAGAACACTGCATTGAAGTCTATGGGGTTCGCGACGTTCGCGAACCGTTCGCATATTTTGTCGCAAGTTCGCGAACATGTTCGCGAACTTTTTTTCCGCGGTTCGCGCCATCCCTACTAAACACACTTCAAAATCGACAAAGGCATTTATGCAGAGGGAGAAGTACAATATTCTGGAATGGCCGTCACAGTCCCCCCAATTTGAATATCATTGAAAATCTTTGGGATGATTTGAAGCAGGCTGTTCATGCTCGGCAGCCATCAAATTTAACTGAACTGGAAAGATTTTGTGTAGACAAATGGTCAAAAATCCTGCCATCCAGAATCCTCATAACTCATCAAAGGCTATACGAGGCGTCTATAGGCTGTTAGATTTGCAAAATGAGGCTCAACTAAGTATAGCTGTAATATCTCTGTTAGGGTGCCCAAATGTATGCACGAATATCGAATGTCGAATAAAAGGTAGCCTAAAACTATTTGATTAGCATTCGACGATCGAATGCTAATCAAATATCGAATTTGGTCGAGCTAATTATGGGGAATAATAGTAAATTTGCCCCTATGTCTCTGGCTATGTCTTACCTGGAGTATGGCCGTTTTGGGATCAAGTACTTAAAAAAGATATAAATGCGCTTGAGAAAATGTAAAAACATGCAAGTAGACTGTTAAAGGGAATGGAAGAAATGAACTATGAGAATAACCTGTCATGATTGGGGTTGTTTTCTCTGCAGAAAAGATAAGGGAACATGATTACTCTTAACAAGTACATTTAAGGACATTATAGACAGAGAGCAGGGGGGGGGATCTTTTTTTAACACAGAAAATATTAAAGAACCAGAGGCCACTTGTTTAGACTTTAATTTGAAGCAGTGTAGGTGGTTCTTCACGATGAAGGCTGTGAGGTTGTGGAATGCCATTCTGGGTGATGTCATGATGGCAGATTCTATTAACGTCTTTAGGAACAGCTTGGACAACTTCTTGAGTAGGAATAATGTCCAAGACTGTTGTGGTCTTTAGCTCTAGTTTGGGCTTGATCGTCTCCTATTGTTAACATCAGGTGAAGAAAAAGACTGCAGTTGTGGCCGACATCAAAATATAAAAATATCTAAGAAATAGGCATGAAAATCTGCACCATAAAGTTTGTCAGTTTTTGTTACTGGGAGCCCTGTGCCTAAATAAGTAGGTGCAAAAGTAAATTAAAATGTATTTTCTTCCTTTAGGAATCACAGCAGATGCATTTTGAAGATAGTCTTCCACACTACTAACGATTTAAGTGAACTGTATATTAAGTGAATTGTGTTATTATTGCTAATTCCATGACTGTGTGAGACACTCTACATATAGTAGGTAGCAATTTTTTTTTTCTTTTGCCTGGGTTGCTTAATCTAGGACACCTGGTAATAACTCTGTATTGGACAGCTGGTCTCTTTTTGGGGAGAAAACCTTTTTATTCTCTATCTATGCTCCTTAGACAAGAACAAACCCTCAGGGTCTACTAGAGGTGTTTTTGTTTTGCAAGTCATGGCAGACTGTCACTGCTAAAGCAAGCAGTATGGAAATGTAACTGCATATATAAGAATCAAGATGATAATCTATGCCTTCTTTTATATGGAAAAGTAAAAGGATTGAAACTCAACCAATAAACAGGGCATATTTTTCTTTTTAGATTTGTTTTGTGGCTGCTTTCCTCAAACAAGCACTGCATAGGCTCACAGTGGTTGTTCTTGCACATTTAACACAGAAGTAGATGTAATCAGTCCCCTCCCAATAGTTTTGGAAAGCAGCTGGTTTCTGGCACATAACATTCACAGAGATGTTAACACAAACTAAAATCTTGAGTAAAGAAACCAAGGCTTTTAAAATGCAAAACGCCAGAAAACATAATAGAGAATCAAAGAAGGCTGAGTCATTCTTGCAAAAAAGCTTTTACATAACCATTCTTTTAAACCACATTTGAATAAAATGATTTCAGACAGAGTTATTTTCTTTGAAACCTTATATAATGTAAATAGTTCCTATTACTTTGTAAGTTTTTGTTTTTATTTTGTTTAGTATTTTTCTCCTTTGTTCTTGGCAGTTAATGTTTTTGGTGATGTCATGCACTGTAGATTATTGGGCTTCTTTCCTGATAGCTATATTTTTCCATGGCCAATGATTACTGTTTTCACTGGTTTACATGGTGCCATGTTGGTTTGGAATGCATTAAGTTAATCTAAAGTAACAAATACAATTATTCAGTCAGTTTCAGAGGATGAGCATCTTTAAAACTGCATTGCCAGGCCTAGCACACATTCAAGCATGTGAACATGTTTTGAATACTTTCCAGGTTCCCTCTGGGAGAGATGCAAGTTATTGCTGGTATCAGGGCACCTTTCATACTCAGCTCATTCTAAATCACAAAATGCATTTGTAAACAAAAAAAAAAAATGTGTTGTATTTACATATATATTGACATAGTTAATTTTGCAGATAAAAATATATCAAAATAATAAAAATAAGTTTTTTCCCACACAAAATTAATTCTGTTCACCTAAAATTAATTCTGTGAACACTAAAATGATTCTGAAGTCATTGTGCTCTGCATACAAATCAGTTTGTAGTCGCAAAATGAACTTGACTTGAATTTTTTTTCATGGAATACAGTTAAAAGTCGCCAAAAATTGCATGCATTTTGCTGACAGAAGTAATATTTTGACTATATAACAATATTGTACAAAATTATAATTTTGATAATGATAATCTAAGGAATTGTTTTTTTAGTTCACACAGTACCAGCACTCCAATCAATCTTGTTATAGGTGGTGCACGATCAAATCATGTGTAGCTAATGTAGCAAAGGATCAGCACTCACTTGTTCAGGTGAATAAGTGAGTGCTGATCCTTTTCTACATTATATATATATCTATATATTCACTGCACTTTCATAGTCATATGTCTCAGTGAGCTGTTCTATGGCTGTCCAAAGATCGTTCTATGTCTTCCCCAAAGATTATATATTTATATATGGGAACTGTTGGCATTAATTTCTATTTCTCAGCTTGTCCTTGTGAGAATCTTGCCTGGTGGTCCAGTTGGGGTGCAATGGAGACACCTGTTGCACCCACAACTGGGACATCCTTAGGCACTGTCTGCATAGGCACATGCTGTTCTTCCAGGTAATTCCGGATTTATTCCAAGGCAACCACTATAGGCAAAAGAGTTGGCTGAGACCAGAACCTAGGAGTTAGTTCTGGTTTTGAGATTCCGTACGTTACAGTGCCCAAAAGGCATAACTAGGCACTCATAATGCCCATCCCAAATATTAAAGGCTGTCTTCCATTCATGCCCTACCTGATTCGAATTAAATTTTAAGCACCCCTCAGATCGTGTTTGGAGAAGATTGTGGTGCCTTTAACCCTACCAAAGAGTTCAGAGATCAAGGGAAGGGGATAATGTTTCTCTTGATCTTGTTTAGATCCCTGTAGTCTATACATGGCCTGAAGCCCCCATATATTTTCTCTACAAAGAAGAAGCCGGCACTTGCAGGAGATGAGGAGGGCCTAATGAACCCTCTCTCCATGTTTTATTTAATATATTCCTCCATGGCCTGGGACTTAGGAAGAGAGAGGGTAAATTCTACCCTTGGGAGGAGAGGAACCTGGAGTCAAATCTATAGCACAGTCATAGGGTCTGTGCAGAGGCAGGGTTTCGGCACAAAACCCAAAAGAATAGCAAACCCAGAAGAACAGTGCGCACCTATGTGGACAGCGTCAAAGGAGCTGGATGTGGCTGGCATCCCCCCATGGGTCCCCACTGTACTACCAGGCAAGGGTCTCATAGTATTGTCTTGCATTGGCATGTTATCCACTGATCATTTATACAAAATTTCTGTTTCTCAATTAACAACTTGTAAAAAGAACAGCTAATAAAACTTGACAATAAAATTCACTGTAATCTACATTTTAAAATATGTTTGCAGACCCAAAAAGGTCTCTTTTTAGATAAACAAAAAGTCATTAATAAAGGGGAGTTAAGAACATTAATATTAATAGCTTACCAAGTGCAACATTCTCATTGTGCAGACCTTTGGGATATTTATGTATTGGGTTGTCAAGAGAGTTATGTCTTCTTGGCCTCTAACCTGAGGATTTTCTTTTGAGTTATAGTTATTTATGTTTTAGCTCTCATTAATTGAGTGCACTAATTCACTGCACAGTCAAATCGTAGCTGTTTTAAGACTACATTCTTCTGGAATTCATTGCTATCTTGTGCTTTTTGAGAAAACAACCACTTTTCACATATTCTGAAAGAATGTTACTATTATTATTGCTATAGTTTATTTATATGGTATCTTTTTTTTCCCAAAGCACTACATGACTGCACAGTAACCCAAACAAATATTGTGACAATACATAGGGGTAGATTTATCAAGGGTCAAATTTCTATTTTATTAATATATTTTGCCTGGTCAAATTTTAGGTTTATCGGAGTTTTAAAAAAACTCACTTGAATTTGAAATTCAACCCTTTATAAATGTGCCTCTATGTCTACTTTTTACAACTAATCAGACAGGGGGGAGTTCCCTCACTTTATCTCACCTCATGGTTAAAAGCAAAACTCTCTTACGTAGAAGGCTAAATATATTTTGGAATATTTGGAATGTCTTGAGGAATATATGACTAGACATATTACTCTGAGAGGTTTACGTGTACAACTTTTTCCTTCTTTTCAGGATACACCTCTGGCATTTAGAACTAAATGGGAAGATACTCTAAATGAATGTTCTTACAAACGTATGTCTCTTTTAAAACAGCACAATATAGAGGAACTAGAATCCATTAAGGCACAGCAAAAACAACTTTGTAATCAATTAAAGGAATATGAATGTAGTGAGGAATTCAGGAAGTTGGATTCCAGCTTAAAAGTGTACATGGACAAATTGAATACAGAAATTATGCAAACAAAAAAGCACAAATTTGAGAGGGACATCCTTGACTATGAGAATGGACACACATATTTATGGAAAAGGAAAAGATGTTATGCACACAGCAATAGGGAGAAAAATGGTGGCTTAAGTGCACCACATAGGGGACTTTCAAAAGGGGACATGCACAGATATTCTGATAGAGACACTTACTCAGAAAGTGCGAGTGGCTCAGACACTTCTTTTTCTAAACACAAACAAATGGATCGTAAAAAGCGTAACCTTAACACGGTATTTCCAAAAGAACATACCACCTCACAGCCTGTGGAGCAGAGGAGCGTTAGAGCCCCCTTCCTGTTCAGTCTATCCAAAGACACCACCCAATCTGCTGGGGTCAATTTTTTACAATCACTGAACCTGTAAATAATACAGGGGAAACACACTCACTTTCATGTCACGATGATTTACAAATAATTAATCTTTCTGGCATCACTCTCACTTCCACTCCACTTTAACAAATGTATTACAAAAGGGACTTTCTTTTGTACCCTCTAAAGCACTTGACCATTTCTCAGTAATCAAGATGTCCACCTCTATGCACGAAAATTACTTTTACAGTTACAGTGGACTAGATCCACCCATCATAAAGAGACAGATTTTAGCCACTTTAATTTATAAGATTTTAGAACTTTAAAAATTTAGTTTGAGTTGTGGGATGATCCTACAGTGGAGGAAGAACAGAGAGTTTTACAGGACATTCAAGATCTTTGGATGGAAAATTCTGGAGACATCATTAATTTACCTTCCTGTAAAAAGAAATCCTGTCGTTATCCTGATCTAACAGTTCAGTCATAGAAACCTTTGTACGTAAAGTGACAGAGAAGATCCTAAACTTAGCACAAAATATTAAACACTCTAAGCGCTCCAGAGAGGAGATCCTAGAACTCAAACAATTAGCAAACAACTCAGCTGTGACCATTAAACCTTCGGACAAAGGCTCTAATATTGTGATCATGGATTCTTCCAACTATGTTTCCATGTGTAAAAAAAATCCTAAATAACCAACAATGGTACCAACCACTCTTGTTACCCCAACTACAAAAATTCAAAGATAAACTATTTTCACTAATAGATACGGCTCATCAGGAGGTTATTATACATGCAAATACAGTAGATTTTCTCAAGGTGCATCACCCTAGGATTCCAACATTCTATGCTAACCCGAAGGTTAACAAGTCCATCTGTGAACCCCCTGGGCGACCCATAGTATCAGGGTGTGGCTCCTTAACTGAACCAATATGCTCATTTATAGATATGGTATTGCAGCCATTGGTCGTACAACTTACATATATCCAGGATTCATCTCATCTCTTGAAAGAATAAATGGATTAACATTAGAATCAGACTGCATTCTGGTGAGGCCCTATATATGAGCATACCACATCTGTTGGGCCTGGAAGCCATAAAATTGGCTTATCAATTTATTTACAAGTGCTCAATTTTGTCTTACATCATAACGTGTTTCTCTTTGATGCAAAAACAGGGAGTGGCTATGGGTGCCAAATGTGCACCAAGTTATGCCAACCTGTGGGAATGGGAGCGCCATGCATTTTCTGATGAGAATTATGACATGTACAGATGCAGCCACTTGGATTTGCGTGTCAAATGCGTCGTGACTCAGGGTTAATTGAAGAAACTGTGTTATCTAAAGTCATCTTAACTCATTTAATGCATTTAACCTTTTCATTAGCATACCAAAGCACCATTGTTTTCAATGGTGAACACTTTAATTGGATGGTATGCTGTGACACAATATTCTGTAATAAGTGAGTTAAATGGGATGTCTGAGTTAAGTTATTCTGTGTCAAACGCACAATCCAAAGTGGCTTCATCTGTACCTGTGCCATGTACTTCGCTGGCACAGACATATCGATGATATTATGCTCATTTGGCAGGGCCCGGAGACACTATTGAAAGATTTGTAGACAAACTAAATGTAAACAAATTTAATTTGAATCTTACCTTAAATTATCACAAATCATGTTTGGAATTCTTGGACATAGAGATTTTGAGAGATAATCAAGGTGTATTATCCACAAATCTATTTAGAAAAAAGACAGCTAGCAATAGTTTACTTCATGCCAAATCAATGCATCCCATCAAATGCATTGAAGGCATTCCAAAAAGTCAGTATTTACAATTAAGAAGAATGTGCTCCTCAGACGAGGATTTCGAACAAGAAGCGTACAAACTATATCAGAGATTTAAGTCCCGGGGCTATAAATCACACTGCCTACATAGGGCCTATCAACAAGCTTTGGCTCTTAACAGAGATGATTTTCTCTATAATACCCACAGAGGTATCACTCAAAAAGTAAGTTTAAAAAGCAGGATCAGACGAGATTTGTACTAACATACAATGAGAATGATAAGGGCATTCGGCACATAATTCAAAAACACTGGAATTTACTGTGTGGAGATCTGACAGTAGGCCACTTCGTTCCCCGTGGCCCTTGTTTTGTTATAGGAGGAATACCAGCATTGGAGATTTGTTAACACATAGTCACTACCTAAAATACTCAAAAACCACATGCTGTAAAACGCCGGGAATTTATAGATGTGGGGCTTGTGAACGGTGTTCCTACATTAAAGTATCCAAAAGATTTTGGAATGGACACAAGAAAGTATGAAATGTACCATTACATCTGTTGTACTACAACACATAGTATATTTATATATTCACCAATGCGGCAGTAAATATGTGGGGAAAACCAAAAGGCTTTTGAAAAAACGCATATATGAACATATATAGGATATTAAGAACTGCAATTTGTTATCAGCCATAGCTAAACACATCTACTGTATCCATGACGGACAATACTTGGGCTCATATTTCCAGGGCATAGATCGTTTGCATGGAGATGTAAGAGGAGGTGACCTGGATAAGAGACTACTTCAGTTGGAAACTACGTGGATATTTAGACTTAACACATATAAGTCCGCACACGGACTGAATGGCCATTTAAATTTTCAACTTTTGTGAACTAATAGGCCCGGGAAATTTTGTCCCACATATATGGGTATTGAGAGCTACTGTATGCTGTCAGGTTGTGCATTATAACCTTGTTTTTGGATATGTGAAGTAGTTTTTTCCCCCCACTTATTATATATTGTAAAATGCATAAATTGGATCTAAACAAGAGTATTGGTAAAATATTGTCTATTATATATCACTGTGCCACCACGCCCCACTACAGCAAGCCTTGCATCACTGAGGATATTCATGCTTTTAAATGAAACACGAAGCTTAGAATTGAGTAACCGAATATTTATAAGTAGGATCGCCCATTGCGATATACTTGCATACTGCTGATTGTGACACAGTTATAACGTTAGGGCACTCTATAGTTTGGAGGTGATGATGGCTTGGATCATGTGACCATCATCCTTTTAAGGTACTGTAGCACTTCCGGTGCTTCAGCCTCTTGACAAAGCCAAGTTCAGTGGCGAAACGGCTGTCGAGGCGCAGCGCTGCGTTTGGGGCTCAGGTTACCTGTTTATGGAGCTCTTTCGATACATGGGATTTGTTACTCCAGACTGCGCACATTGAGTGAGAGAGGAGGAAGCTTCAAGTGTCTGCCATTACATTGAGGGTTGCTACAAGTTGGCCAACATTGTATGGGAGTCAGTGGAGTGTGGAGGTCGTGAGTACTTTGGCGTTACATTGTAACTGTTGTGTGGACACATGCGACTGTTAAGTTGCTAATTGGGTTGTTTAACCCATGAATGGTCCAAACTGGGGAATTTTGGTGATCGCACCTCAGAGACACACAATTTGGATCTCTAAAGCTGACTACAAATTTTTTTTAGATCTTAATGTGTCTAATGAAGACAGCCTATATTTAATGCTCCGGAATGGCATACGATTGCTTCCACTCTTTTGCAATATACACCATTTTGAACTTTCAAATTATTTTGAGCTCCAACTTGCACATATACACGTGTTTTCATGGACAAATCTATTTAATGCCACCTGCAGGGGCCACTAAAATAATTTTTTTGACACGTTAGGTGACTCCTTTGCTCTACTGCAGCGCTGCTTAATTTTAAATGTTTTTAAATCATTGGGTGGCATGATGTTTAATAAATATTGCCTTTTAATTTATAATATTGTTTTTTGACCATATTTTGAATTATATACTGTGTGCTGGTTACTGCAGTGGTGGATAAGTCCTAATTTGTACAGAGAGAGTTTCAAAGATTTTTGTGGACACTCCAGTGCAGTATTACCCAGCACTTATTTTCCATCTATGTCTACTTTATTATTACAGAGAAAAAGGAAATCAGTTTTAACAATGTAAATAATTTGCTTAAAATGGAGTCTATGGGAGATGGCCTTCCTGTAAACCTTAATAACAGGGTTTCTGGATAATGATTCCTATACCTTTAAAGACACAGTGGTTCTGTATTTTGCCTCAAAAATGCTATGCAGGAATTATATAAACAGATTTTTATTGTATTTATTATTGTGTATTCCTAATGTATAGTCATGATTGAGCTTCAGTAACATATGTTTCTGTCTTTGCCCCCTAAATCTCAATCTAAATACCATATTATTCTATATGTTACATTAGTCTGTTTTGTCTTACTCTCCCAAAAATGCACCCTATATGTTTTCTATTGAATTTTATCTTTGATCAACCTGTTTTATAAGGCAACTGGGAATCTTGTTTAATAGTGGAAAATGTTGTTGGGTATGTCAACATAATGGACATGCACCATATACCAAGTATTTTCCACCAATTTCCTTTTTTGTTTATTGCTATATAAACAGTTTATACATCAAAGGATTCTATAAGCATCCAAAGCCAGAATGAACTACAGTAATCGCTTTCAGGAGCACGTCCCATTTCCCAGCCAATTCAATGAACTGCCAATAATGTATTGTAGTTAAAGATTTCTACTCTGTGTTTGTTTGTTTTGAGAGGTGTGTATCACAAATGTTTGTACTCAAAAAGTTGACGAATAAAAACATTTTTTTTACTTAAAGCCACTGTTTTGGGTTGATTAAAACTACTACTCTGTTCAGATCCTTTTTATTTTCCGTGTGTGGAGGCAGATTTATTTTCCACATAACCACCAATTTTAAAGTTTTGCCTGGTTCTCACATCCGAACTGTAAACAGACTGACAGATGGAATTCTTTTGTGTAAACAGTTTCAGATACACTATTCCTCCATTATTCTGTTAGCTGTTTATAGTAGCAAAAAGCCGCAGATATGCCTACAAGTAAGGAAACTAGGAGATATCTGCCAAACATTTGCACAACAGCTGCCCACACTTTTTACCCATGGTGCATAGTGTTGCTGATGAAAGACAGTTCCTAATGAAAAATCACAAGATGTACTGTATGGGGCAAATTTAATATTATTCCCCATAATTAGCTTGACCAAATTCGCAATTCGATAAGCATTCGACCATCAGCTCACTCAGAAAGTAGAAAATTCTGGAGCTATGAACACTATGGATCAGGACAAACTGATTGTTACAGATTTTGGGTAAGCATTTGAACAGAAGCGAGTAAGTTCATGGAAACACCATGCACACCAGACAAAATATTGAACAAGTTTGCACTGCTTATAATATATGACTCATAATTTGATGGTAATTGCATCTGTATAGGTCTTGTTTTTAATACACCTCCTTTCCTACTCACATGTAACTTATGGAGGTTTCTTTATTGTTATAGGTCAAATTTTAGTGGTTTTAGAGGTTTTTGAAACCATGATCAAACTGTATTAATCTAAAACTATGACTGCCATGAACAGTATCAAAATATCCAAGTATGAAGGAAAAAATTTGAATCTAAAAACTCAAAATTCAAATTTTTTTTGAGAATACCTGGCGGAAAAATCATATCAGTACAGCTCCCATTAACTTCTATCAGACTTAGAATGCTTTAACTTTCCACAGTTTTTTGTGGTTTTTACACTTAGGGACAGATTTAAGCTCGGGTGAAGGATTCGAATTTTCTTTTGGGCTACTTGAACCATCAAATTTGCTAAATTCGATTGAATCGAATGATTTGAATGAATCATTTGATAGAATCAAATGAATTATTTTATCGAATCGAATGAGTCGAATAAATCGTACGATTCAAGTAAGAAAATCTTT
>CM044446.1:70419724-70431858 GCA_024363595.1 Xenopus borealis | reverse complement strand
CCCACACCCCCTCTTTGTTTGTATAAAGTCCTGGAATAGAAGGATTTAGGAATGCCCAGGAATGATTTAGAACAAAACCTATAATCTGGTATTGAAACTGTGACCTTGGTGACCTTTGATTTAGAATTTTGGTGCCAGACGCGATGTAATGATGTCACTGCGCTGATGCCATCATCCGCATAGAGGCTATGGGTGCCGCCGTCTCAAACGCAGCACTGAAGAGGAGAGGAGCACCATCGGGCGCTCCTGACAATAGGCAATGAAATAGAGAAGTGGAGATATAAAATCAAATATTCCAGAAGGAGTAGCAAAATAAAACTAATAGTAGAAGATATGTAGTACAGAAACATGTCTCCTAATATATAAATAATATATATGCATAATACTTTCTATTTCATAGAGGAGTAAGGATCAGTAAAGCTGGCCATAGACGCAACGATCCAATCGAACGAATCCTCAATTCATATGATTGTCGGATCGTGTGTAGAGTGTTGCGACATTTGTCGTGCCATGCCGATCGGTCGTTTGGTCGATCGGCCAGGTTAGAAAATTTCTGTCAGCTGGCGATCATATCTTTGCGTCTATTGCAGATTGTACGATTTTCAGTGGGAGACCGTCACTAGGTTTTTAATTGACCAACTTTTGTACGATCCCTGTCAGGGACAGAACGTCGGCTGATCTGTGCTTTTGCTACTTTATTTGATCTGAATGTTAGTGGCAGGTCAGGAGATGGGGAAGTCCGATCGTTCTATGATTCGAACGATCGGATCTTTGCGTCTATGGCCAGCTTTAGGAGTATGCAATAGGACAGTGTGGTCTGCTTTGAGTACGGCTAAAAGGACAGGCTATGAAGATTTTCCAACTGCCATGTAATTAGCTGATTATATTACCTCTAATTATCACCTAGATAACAAGCTTTGCCTTGGTATGTGATGTCCTGAAATCTGCCCTCTTACTGACCCTTGAGGAATGAGCTCAGATATTCCTGGAGAAAGAATATAATTCATAGTTAAGTCAATGGAGCCTATTAACTTCAGTTGTATGGGAATCAAGCTGTTTTTGTAAGGATTTGTGAAATTCCAAAGATCCAATAAGGTTTAACTATACTGTTTTCATCTAAGGTAATGATTTAGGTATGTGTTATTGGATATCATTGTTAGTGAGAGAACATGTCTCAAGCTGTCTCTCTGCAGTTGCAGGCTTGCAGCACAGGCTTCATTCACTGTTCTTAAGTCCCCCTAAATACTGCTTTCTGCCATGTACACACTATCTAGGATATCCTCTGGTATTTGCTTAACAGCAATGATAATAGAAATTCAATCTCAAATTACAGATGTAGTGAGACACATTGGTATAATCAAATCATTAAATTAAAAAAACAGCAACATTTTCTATTATTTCACTGGTAGAGAAACATTTATTTTGCTAAATTAATGTGTCTCATTATAATATGGGAAGTTAAAAATATAACCACCCAACCACCCTGTGGTGTATTGATTGGTGCTAATGTCCCAAATATCACTACAAACCTACCAGTCACTGTGTCATTGGTAATATTGCATCTTGAACTGAAGCAGATTGTTGTGCTTTACTGTGTACCATAAAAGCATTTTTTGTATGAACGGTGTTGATTCCAACGCTGGCACTGACACCCCAATCCATAGGAACCCCTGGTTTGAGTATGTTGCAGATTCTATATATTTAGATGAAATGGGAAGCAAATAAAGTTCAGGCCAGTGTCTGCTGCCAACAGGGAACATAGGGCAGGGGTTCCCAAATGGTAGATCGGGGTCTGCCAGTAGACCTTTAGCTGGTGATCAGTAGATCTCAAGACACTGTCAACAAACAGCTTATCTAAATCATTCTCTTGTTTCATGCTTTATTTCAGCTATAAATTATGTTACGGTTACGGTTAAATTACCTCATAAATCAATATAAAATTTAAGTAATATTTTCCATGGAACAGAAAGCTAACAATGCTTTTATGGATGTTGATCATAATGGGACATCATCACTAAAAGCAGACCTCCCATTAGTAAAGTATGGGCACTCCTGTCATAGGGGTAATGATTGCATCTCAGAAGTATTATAAGTAACCAGATATGATAGAATTTTTGTTAAGCACCTTGTTCTTAAGGCTCAGACAGGGCTGAAATCAGCCTGCTTAAACCCGTAGGCCGATTTCAGACCTCAATCACTAGCAGAATCATCTTCTCTCTTCGTGTTCGCAATTTGCTGCTGAGCTGCCAGACTGAAACACCCGAGACAGGAACATTATTGGGAAAAGTGTAATGTTTAAAAAAAAAAAACTGAAATCAATTGAAAAAAGTCTTGCTTCCTCTGAATTAACAACTGAACTGAGTGTTTGGAAGGTGAACAAACTCTTTTATAAAAATAATTCAGCTAAATGTTGTAACCACAAAATGCCAAGCCACTCATATCAGGATATATACTTTAGGAATACTGCAATAGTGTACAGCTCTGCACATTAAACTCTACAGGGAGTGGGTAAGACCACTCTGGTCGAATCTTAATGCTTATTATACTGATAACGAGCAGCTAGCATTTTAAATATGGTTTCCCTCTCCCCCCGTTCTCATTAATTTTTATAATAAGTAATGGTATGGGACCTGTTATCTAGAAACCCATTTGCATTAAAGCTCACAATTATGGGAAGGCCATCTTACATAGATTCCATTATAATCAAATCAATTTTTTTTTAAATAAATTCCTTTTTCTCTGTAATAGTAAAATAGAACATTGTACTTGATCCCAACTAAACTATAACTTATCCATACTAGCGGCAAAGCAATCCTATTGGGTTTAATTAATGTTCAAATTATTTTTTTTGTATTTAAAATTACAAAAAAGACCTAGATCTGGATAACAGGTCCCATACCTGTACAGCCAATCATATTCAATGATCTGCAAAAACAGTGACTCAGCAGAACGAGAAACTGGAAAGTGAAAGTGGTGTTGTTTTCTTGCTTAATGCAAAAAATAGCAACAATCATAGATATTTCATACTAGAATAGGCAAAAAGTATATTCAGCACAGTAATTTTATTGTTACCTTAAAGAGAGGAACTGCCAGAAGAGTTAGTAGGTTTGCACAATCCAATTAATTATAAGTGTATATTAGATTGTGTATAAAACAAAGAAAAAGAAAAAAGGGGGTTATCACTTCAATTCATGTATGAAGACCACTATGACTCAGATAAATTTTATGGTATTTAATAAATAATCACTCCTTAATATAATTATTACAGAGCCCAGGTTCTATAAACTGTTTCAATCTCCAGTTCCAGCATTGCATAACCCTACCATGCTGATAATTCCTGTTTTACAATAAACATGCTTTGAATTGGTCTTTCTATTTTTACCTTATTACTGACAGATGGACAGGGCTGTGCAAAAGTGTGTTAATAATTTACACCCCAGGTCTACTCAGAGCAGGATATAATAGATAAAATTGTCAAGAAGTCTTCTAAATTATTTCCAAACACAAAAATGAAAAACACACAACCCAGGCACTTCCTCTAAACATCCAGCTGTGTTAGTGGCTGTAAAGCAGCTTATCTGCCCTGGTTATCAAGGTGACATATTTTCTTTATCAAGCATGGGAAGGCCATTTTGGTAGCAGGAAGGAAATAAAGTTGCATCAGACTAATGAAGTGCTTTGTATATCTCATCTTCCCACTGTTTTTAAGTGTTTGATGAAATCACACATCCCCTTGGGAAGATTCAATTACCCTGGCACTCGTGCTTACTGACACATGTATTTAATACTCTTTAGCAACACATACATATTATATAAATCCCCTAATTGGGTATGCTAAACATCCGCTCAGATTGTTAAATATTCAAAGAAGAAGCCTACAAAGTCTTGAGTAAATGCATTCCCCCAGAAGGCACAAAAAATAATTATAATTACAAAAATGCGGAAACCTTCTAGAACTCCTTTTATCAAGTCATCCAACAGCTCAGCAGGTGGAAAATGTTAAAGGGCTTAAAGCAATAAATGTAATTAGGTATCTCTATGCCACGGAACAATGGGTCACATCTATCAGAATTCTGTGTTAAAAAGGGGAAGTCACAATACATGATGTTAAATATTTTGGTAATTATATATGCATACAGAATATATGCCTAGTGGGCATGTATTCATTAAGTTCATTCTAGTGCAGGAAAATAAATTGCAGCAGGAGTGTTAGAACTCAGTATTGCTGTGAAACTGTAAATGTGTTATGATTTTATATATACAGCCCTTTACAAGACATAACAGTTGACAAATACAGACAAACACTTTACCAGAATAGATGCATTTTACAATTGCCTATTGTTGGGAGTCAAGAGTTTAGCTAGATAGTGTTTCCAATCTAAAAAAGAGAATGGACGTTATAGAGTAGAACTTTTGATATGAAGCATAACAACAGTGATGTAAAAGGCAGGGTTGGATGGGGACAGCGGGACACCAGGAAAAAACCTGGTGGGCCCCCGGCTCTTGTGGGCCCCACTAGCCCAGATCCACGGCTTCTTTTCTGCATGGACCTCCCTTTTTGGGCAGTCATAACTAAAACATAGTGTGCAACAGGGGGGCCCTTGGACAATGGTCTTTGTGGGCCCCTGTGCCCCCCAGTCCGACCCTGTGTAAAGGTGATACCTTTAGATGATAATGACCATAAGATAATAAACACAGCAAGTTTTCAGAACATATCAGCTTTGAAGAAGAAACTGAAAGTGCTGTGATTATCATTTTAGTCAGCCAATAAAGGTATTCACCTTTACACCACTTTTGTTATGCTTTATATCAAAACTTTTACCCTATAACTTTTTCAAGCGGCTAACATGGTACAAAAAACTTAAGAGGGAGAGGAAGTTAAACATATGGTGTATGTAAGTATGTAATCTGGTTGTAGGGTTCCTGTTGTTAGAATAGTAATGGTAAATGCATAATAAAATATGGAAAAATAGTAGTTAGTGGGTGTGTCATCGATGAGTAGGGGGTTAGGAAGAGCGTCAAGTAGCTAAGGGCTTAGTTTATAGGCATGAATGAAAAGGATGTTTTTCAGCGATTATTTGAAAGCCTGGAGGCTCTGAATGTGTCTAATGTGGCAGGGAATAGAATGGGTGCAGTACATGAAAAGTCTTCGACGCAAGAGTCAAAAGAAGTACAGATTCAGGAGGAGAGTAGGAGCACATGTATAGACACCCCATGGATTGTAAAATCCATGCAAGGACCTCTTTACCTGCTATTGGTTAGTATTTGTTTTCTTTTTTATAGCACAACAGAATATATTGGAGCTGTCACGATCGGCACCCTAAATCCAGAACCAGTGCTAGGCTCCCTTGTCTTGGCTTCTTGCTTCTGCCTCTAACAGCTGCCTTTCACTTCAAAAGGAGCCCTCAGCTAGTTGGATGCTTCCAGGTCTTAGTAAGAGAGGAGCCAAGTAAAGGTTCTGGATGAGCAAAGGGGAACAGTTATTTAGCAAGGTTTTTTGGACAGAAGGTACAGTTCAGGGTAAGGCAAAAGCATAGTCAGATAGACGGGTTGGTGCAGGCAGAATTCAAGCAGAATCAGACAAGCAAGAGTCAAAGCCACGAGTTCAATCAAAATAGTGAAACAGGACTGAGTCAGGATAAAAGAGTTCAGAATAGTTGTACAAGCAAAGGTCAGGATCACAGAATGTAGAATAGTTTAATTTGTCAATTCCATTTAATGCCAAAATAGAAATTTGTGGTTGATCTTTTGGTGCAAAGTTTCTTTGTTTCTCATTATCTCTCTCTGTTATTGCTTTGTTTGGTCTTGTCCACAGTCATTTCATAGCATACTCCTGGATGGTTTCATATAATATGGTTATCATACTCTTTGACATTAGAAGCTGGAGACAGTCTCCTAGACTTCTTATTTATTGCCTTTTGTATTGGAATCTTCTGCAAGTGTTTTACGTCTCCACTACCTTTAAGTTATCAGTTTAACCTGCCCTGAAAATCCCCTGTGCTTTCATAGTTTGTATTTAAGATGCACTCTCAGATCTGCATAGGTCTTAATAGATAGTATTGGCCTAGTCACAAGCCAGATTTTATTAAAAAACTGCATTTATTGTATCACAAGGAAAGTACTGATGGGTCTCAAGGATGGTCTCCAGTTCACCATCCATATTGGAAAACTTGCTCAGTCCTCAGGTGTTCCAAAATGTCAGATACATTCCTCAAAGTTTGGACAGCAACACATACTCCAAGTAAAGTCAAATAAAATTATACTCTATATTACCACATTTTGGGTTCTTTCACCCTTAATCATAGCCATCCTATCATCCGTCCTATCATCAGGGGCATAAGAACCCAAAATGCATCAGATTGTTGATCCTGTTGCTTGGTTATGGGCTATACTTTTATTATGTGCTGCTGTACAAACTTTAAGGAGTGTTTCAAATGTGTGAGGCCACAGATTGATGAAAAGAAGTTTGGAACCCTTGCACTACAGCAGAATAGTCACAATAATAGCAGTAAATAGCCCTCCAGTTACTAGAAAATCATGACTGCCCTTCCATAGCTGTCACCTGTCATCAGACCTAAGTGGAATTCTTATATTTCTTAACAACTGACCGCAAATATTGAATAAGATAACTGTTTCCCACTGAATCCTGTTGTATTTTAGGGCATAACTGAAGTTGTCAAGTATTTAAATGCTGAACACACTATTCAGTTTAGAATGGTCTCCTTTCTATGTATCCATTTATAATACTAAGGGACATTACTTGGACAATGTGCATATTTAGTGCTTTCTCTCTATGGACCTTTAAAGGGGTGGTTCACCTTCAGGTCAACTTTTAGTATGTTATAGAATGACCAATTCTAAGCAACTTTTCAATTGGTTTTCATTATTTATTTTTTATAATAATTATTTGTCTTCTTCTCCTAACTCTTTCTAGCTTTCAAAAGGGGGTCACTGACACCCTCAAAAAACAAATCCTCTCTAAAGCTGCACATTTTTTGTTATTGCTGATTTTTATTATTCATCTTTATTTCCTGACCCTAACCTATTAATATTCCATATTCTCATTCAAATCAATGCATGGTTGCTAGGGTAAATTTGACACTGCAAACTGGAAAGCTGCTAAATAAAAAGCTAAATAACCCAAAAACCACAAATAATAAAAAATGAAAACTAATTACAAATTGTCTCAGAATATCACTCTACATCATACTAAAAGTCAACTCAAAGGTGAACAACCCCTTTAAAAGAATTTTTTTGCACTCTTTGATGATTTAAACCATATGCTGAGGTACTTAGAGGATTATATTATCAGTTTCGGTTCTCTATGAAAGAAATACCATTGCAGAACACATACGTTTACACACTTCCACTACATCATTTTCTTCTCTGTGCTGCAAATCTGTCATGTTGATAAATAGTTCATGTCACATTAATTTCATTCGGAATCACTTTGAGACATAGTTTTGCTGCAAGTATAAATTTTTTGGCGTAATGGAATGTGTTAAGCCCTTAACAAATGGTACTTTAATGGGCGTTCATGAAATACATAAATGTGAAGGCTTAAAATAGTGGTAATTGTCTATGAGGTTATATACTTTATAGGCAGGAAGATGGGCAATTCCTGGGGTTAATGGGTATCATATAAAATATACTAGGTAATGTTATACAGAATGCACTGGATGTCATTTATACAGCTTTGTATCAACATAAACCAGTAAACTTTCTGAGAACACTCTTTGTGCAAATATTTACTTTAAGTCAGGTGGGCATTGTTATTATCACTTAATGGAGTCTAACAATGCATAAGGAAATGCATAAAATGACACACTTGCCCACTGGTAAAACAAAACTGAATCATAGACATTTGCAGTACTTGAAAACAGCAGGCAATATCGAGAATGAAAACCTCCCTATGCTTTTAGGTTTCCTGTACACTATAGGCTGATAGATATTTGATAGATATTTGTCAGAAACCCACTTGGCCTTATAGAGTTCCACACACGTAGGACATTTTGGGGCTCTTTGCAACAGGCAATAAGAAATAAAGCTTATCAGGTTCATGATAATGAATGATTGGAATTCACACCCAAAGATGGGTACACAGTTACTGTAGCAGACTAGGCAGAATGAGAGGGCGTCAAGACTATCTGGGATTCAAACTCTAACATGTGTTTTCCTGAGACAATGCACCTTCCAGTTGAGCCTCTGGAGGCTCTCATGGCTTCCCCGGGCCAGTCATCATACCTTTACATATAATAGTTGTATTTTCTGTCTCCTCCATCCCATCTTGTTACCCTCATGTGTTTCCCATTTCCAATTATTTACCCTGTATAAACCTGTCCCTAACCAGTGCTCCTTGCTTGATCATCTGAGCTCCTGAGTTAGATCTAGCCTCTGATTTCCATGAGTTATGTGATTCTTGGTTCCTGTGTTCCGTCTGTTTCTGTGTCCATTGCCTGTTTCCCTTGCTCCAGTCCCCACCTGGTTTCCGATATCCATCTTATGTGGATTCCCTGGTTTGACAGTGAGCAACTGTACATGAAAGATATCAGATCTGTGGTCTGTCAGCTGTTATTGACTGGAACTCACATCAATCTATTTATGGTCAAAGGATGTCTATAATTGTGTTTAATTAATTTTCCCCTCAGATGAAGGCCACAGCGAATTGTGGTAACATGATTGCAGCATGGTGCAAGCGTGCACGTCAAAATTATCTTGTCTTGGAATGCAAATGTTGTTTGCATTGCACGTGAAGGTGGTGCATGACTTACACAGTGAGTGACATGGGAGCTTCCAACTGACCCGGTAAAGGTTCTTACAAAGAGTTTATCACATAACTTACATAAAGTTCATACTGTAATATAAATTATTGAAGGCTGTACAGGGTTTAGGTTTAATAGCAAAGAACAACTAAGTTATTGTAGTTCACATTCTAATGGCAGAATTCTTTTTTTGCACTCTTACCTGTCTACTGGCTCTCTTAACACTTTCTCTCTCTTTCTCACACTCTGCTGCTGACTCCTTACAGAAGAACTAGCGTTACCAGCAGAACCAGGTTTGGGTATGCCACAAAAGCCCAGGTCTAGGGCTTTTGTTCCTGAGCACTTCAGAATGGGAAAGTGGGAGATCTTACAGTTGTTTAAATCTCCAGTGTGTCAATGCCCCCGTGCTGAGGGATCCAAGAAGGGACACCTGAGTATGTCTGCCCATGTGCTCAGGTTAGTGGTGGAGAGAGGAGGGGCTTCTACACATGCAACCATTGGGGTGGGCATGTATGGTGGTTGGCCTAGGTGCACATTTTGTAAATCTGGGGCTGGTAACCACAGTGAGGATTTGTAATGGGGAGGGGAGTTGCCAGGAGAAATTAAGTGGACTGGCAGCAGAGAAGGCAAAGTGGGGGAAATAGTGGAGGATATTAGAGTATTAGAGAGAGGAAAGGTAATGAAGTGAAGGGAAACAGCCATGGGAGAGAATGGAAGTGAAGCAGAAGAAGTGAAGAGGGAGGTTAAGGGAAAATTGTAGGGTGGAAATGAGAATTGTTAAAAAAGCAAAGGGAATGGAGATGGGGGCATGACCTGTTCATCAGGTGACCTGTGACTTAAAGGGATTCTGTCATGATTTTATGGTGTAATTTTTATTTCATAATTACACTGTTTACACTGCAAGTAGTTCACTCTATCATGTAAAGTTTAATTCTAACCCAACATTTTTTTAGTTGTAATATTGGTGTGTAGACAGCCATTTCGGGTCATTTTGCCTGGTCATGTACTTTCAGATAAAAACAGTGCTGCACGATGGAACTGCTTTCTGACAGGCTATTGAGTCACAGTGGGACATGGGTTTTTACTATTGAAGGTTGTTCTTGGATCTATCTGGGAGTTGTTATCTCAATACCTTTCCGTTGTTCTCCTAATGGGCTGCTGGGGGAGGGGAAGGGAGTAAATGAGTCATGGCATGCATTACACATCTGCACTACCAGTGTATTCAGAAAGCAGATGTATATGAAATGTATTTCAGTAACTACAAGTGTATTCTGTGAATAAAAACCTAAAGACTTTGGAGATCTAAGTATTGTTAAATGATGCATTATGGTACCCAGCAAAAACTCTTTGTGGATCCCAATGTGAACTCACCCCCTTTCTCCCCCTATGATAAAAGATATAACTTGCTTTAAAGAATACAATTCTAGGCTTGGATGTTGGATGGATGATGTCCTTATAATAGACAAAACTAGTACCTCTCATCAAATAACAAGCAAAGGATATGAAATGATGTTCATTTTGGAGTCTAAGGCATCGCTATAGAATTTTCCAAAAAATAACCTCATAACATGATTCATGACACCTATGTACTTCAAAGAAATACTATTGAGCCATTTTAATATATCCTTTGAAATATGCCCAACCATATCCAAAAAATGTAACAATGCACTTAGGAAGCAATTAAATGTGAAATTTATTTCAATAAGTAAAATGTACTCTGTGAATAAGAATGGACATCTAAGGGCATCTAAATTTCTTTATTTCTTCAAAGCTCTAAAAATGTGAGATGGGTTACATGGGTTATTTACTAAAACTCAACTTTTTCCTCATTTTGATTTTAAAAAATCCTTCCATTTTTTCAATAAGTTATCAATAATTTTTCTCTAAAAAAAGATGCTAAAAACTATTGCGACAAAATCAAGATAAAAAAACTTCAAAAGAAAAGCAACACAAAAAGGCCAAAACTGTCGAGAAACCATTGACGTCTCCGTGATTTCGACAGGTTTTAACTGGAGTATTTTCAAATTCAGATTTTTAGCATGGAGCATAATAAAATTTATTGAGGTCCTATAGAAGTCAATGGGAGCTGCACTGATCTTATTGAACCACTTTCAATAAATTTGGACTTTTAGAGGTTTTTGGAATATTTTTCCCCTGTAGGATTTGTCAGAAAAACTCAAGGTTTTCAAGCCATTCGTGTTTGTAGGGCATTTGTTCACAGCTTTCTTTCATTCGTACCTTTTATATTCTGATCTTTTAATAAATTCCATGACATTTGTGGTTTTAAAGAATGTGAGTTTACCTGTGCTTTCAAAAACTTCTAAAAGGAGAATGTTAATAAATACATCTTTAAGCCTTGCTAGGTGAGGAAAATACGACATTATAATTGGTAGAGCAAACATCAGCTGTTTTACTACTATGCCTGGCTATGGGGTGTGCTAGTACATTAAGACTTCATAACAGTTAAGTGTTAGGTGCCCTCATTCTAAGCCTGGCTGTGTTATGCATCATGACATTAATCCAGATAATACTTCCAATATCATCAAAGCCTTTTAGGTCTCATTTAAGTACAACAAAGACATATCAATCCAATGGGATTAATGTATTTAAGTACTATAAGTATATTAGATGAATAAGAAGCCAAAGGCCATTGACATCAAATCTTTCTTAGATATAAAAATAGGCAGAGCATTAAGTACTTCACTTTTCTGATTGGCTACGATAAGTATTAGAAGATACTAGTAAAATAACAGGCAAGGCACATGTAATGTTAAATTTGTCTAGATGATGCAATATGACATCAAAATGAACACACAATAAGTGCTGCCACGCAAGGCTTGGCTAAAGAACAATATGACATCATAACCCTCAATGCAAATATTTATTTTCTTGAATGCTATGCCTGACCAGCCTGTGCATTATAATATCATAACAGCTAAAGTATGTACTGGGTGTTGTCATTCTATACCAGTTTAAGGGAAGTATTATGACCTCATAACTTTCAATCCCATAAAAGTCTGGTAGGCCTCATCAAAGGACAGGAAAGGGAAATGTGCTCCAGAATGACACTTTGAAATTCAAGCATACTCTGAGGCACATTCATACAACTAGAAACAAATTAATGTCAAAATATGACTCATGGCACATAAGCAGTGCAAGGATTTACTGTAAAGTCATTCTGTTATATTCTTTGAAACATGTATGACACATTATTGCTACCCAGCCCATTCCAAAAAAGGGGATTAAAAATGTTTTACAGTAACACAAAATCGGCAGGGCACACATTTAGTGTTTTACTACTATGGCTATTAGAAAAAATATGACATCATGAGGTATATAGGTATATATATATATATATATATATATATATAT
>CM044446.1:70406776-70417881 GCA_024363595.1 Xenopus borealis | reverse complement strand
CATATAGGGGCCCCAAAATATAGACACCCCATTCAAAATATCAGTTCTGTAATTCCAGATACTGCAAAATCAATACATTTACATTATTTTTGGGGTTGCAAAAGTAGAAAAAACTGCAATCTCCCCAGAAAAACATATATTTTTGGAAAGTACACATTCCCCTGAATCCAAATTGGGTATGCACGTCTACTCCAAAGCACCAATCCTCAAACCTTTTCCTAAATTTGGTGATCTTGGTGATCCCCTAAAAACTTACACTCTGCAGCATCTTATCTTAGATATACTATTAGGTATCAAGATAAATCACCCTAAATATGAAACCCTGGGGTCTGTTGAACAGTTTTATGTATAATATGTATACGTTTATTTTAATAATGTATGTGGCATATAGGGGCCACAAAATGTAGACACCCTATTCGAGCTATCATTCCTGTAATTCCGGATACTGCAAAATCAACACATTTACGGCTTTTTGGGGGAGCAAATGTAGAAAAATTGTATGTACATCCCAGAAAACCATATATTTTCAGAACAAAGGCCCCTGTCTGAATATTATGTGCCACAAACAACATAGCGGTTTATATGACATTTCTGAAAATACATACAATTGTAAAGTACAATATACATACAATTGTAAAACACCCTAAATATTGATGCCAAGGGTTTACTGAACAGTTTTATGCCCAATATGAATAGATATACCAAAACAGCTGGCATGTGCAGAACCCAAAATAAATATATAAATGTTGATACAATGTAAGACAAGACTTTTGCATCATTGTTTAAAATGTAACAACCAGCAAATATTTGTAAAGATACCTGGGAGGCGGCAAGGACACCAGCTGCCTCACCTGTGGAAATTTCCACAGCCTTTCTCCTAACTGGCACAGTATTCCTGGCACACATCCTTTCAGGTTTGATGCATGCATCTTTTCTTATCAGAGCATGCGTGATGTCATTGCGTATTGCTGACCTTTACCTGTTAACTGACTATTCTTACTTATTGATTTTGACCCCAGACTAGTTTCATGACTACACTTACTCTTGCTCCCTTCCTACTGTCATATGTTACAGTTCCCTTGTTTGGCCAGAACTCTTGCCTTTATTTATTCACTTTAAGACCTGGTGGCATCGGAGTAGCAGAGAACTCCTGAAGCGAAAGACGCCTGTGATAGGCAGAAGTGTGAGCTGTGACCAGAACTGATTTCAATAGCAAATGTTTTTACAAATAACATTAAAAACACTAAACACGTTTAATAAATGTATATTGGAAAGTTGATTAGGATTATATTTTCTTTTATTGGGCATATTATTAATTTGGGGTTGACTTGCCCTTTAATGTAGGATTTAAAACTCTTGTGATAAGTCCCCTCTTAGCCCACTTTTATTCTGTAACCCTTGTTTGTTAAATTATTGTAAGACCCCCTGTTTGTTATAAATAAATGTTGTTGTGAAACTTGGTGGTGCTATTTAAATAAATGATGACGATGATAGCCCAACTTTTGCACAATTATTTGTAAGATATGTCATCGTTTTCATTTTAGTCTCCTTCAATGCACAAAACTAGAACCTGAACATTATATTTTTCCCACAGTTGGAAACATTGCCAGATTTAAATATAAATGAATAAATTTTTTTGGTCATTTTTGGAAACAAGTAATTGGACCATTCTCTCCCCATTATCACTTAAAGTAAAGTAGCCTTCCTACAGGAAGAATGGTTTATTATTCAATACGTTTCTTGAATTGACTGTTCTCTTCATTATTTTGTCCACCGGAACAAGTGTTACATTAATGTAATCTTTTATCATTTCTCTAATTTATTTCATCTTTACATAAATGTCTAAAATAAATTATTTCATCAATAAACACAAGGTGGTGCTGTTTGCTCAATTTTTTAAATTATAAAACCCAATTCGACTAAGGAAAAAACTATTTAAATGTTATAATCTTATTTTGAAAATGTTTTTCTTGATCCTTTTTTTTCCCCATTAAATACATTCAGCCCATTGTCATGACATTGTGTCATCATTTGTTGTGGACCATGGAATGCATGTAGTGGTAAAAATGTTTATCAATAGATGTTACAGTGAAAAATGTTGACAAAAAGCATTTTGTGTAACCTGACATATCGAATCTATGCACCCAATATATATGATCCTTGTAAATTAAACAGCAAAGAGACCTTAAATCTGCCTGGAAGTCAATAAACCCCCAGGGTTCAGGGGTTAAAAATATTACATCTGGTTTGACATCTTTTTTTATTGTACATTAGAATAATAGTCCCCTACATTCAGGAGAAAATTAACCTACCAATATATTGTTGGAGAGAACCAGGCAATCCATATAAAACTCACATGAACACAGGGTGGTCATTTATCAACACTAGGTAAATTTGCACATGGGCAGTAATGCATAGAAATTTTGCCTCCAGTGTTCTTTCTACAGATGCTGCAATAAGCTAATCACTGATTGGTTGCTATGGGTTACTGGCCTGGTGCAAATGTGCCCAGTGTTGATAAATGAGCCCCAGGGAAATGGTCTGTCTAGATAAACAGATTTCATCCAATAGACAGCACTCCTATTATAGATAAAACCCTCTCTATTGCTCTTTGGACAGCAGCATAATGCAACGTTTCAAGCGGTGCTCCCCTCTTTGTCAAGCATAAAAATTTAATTAGGCACATGACCTTAAATACCATGGGACATAATGCCACCTGGTGGTATCACATGCAGTGGTAACCAATGAGCCACCATGACAGATTTTTAGTACATCTCAACCCAAAAGGTCAAACACCAAAGTTGTTGTGCCTAGTACCTCTGTAATCTATTTAGGCTGTCCAGTTGCTTGTGCAAAACTACCTCATAATAGCTGCAGGTCTATGATGCTTTCTCTACACTCTGCACAAATATGATAGAAAACTGTACAATAGGTTGTTAGAACGTACACTGCTGTTTCCAGTAAGAAAGCAAAAGTGCAATAACAAGGAAGGGTAGTAGAATCACACATTTTGGTGATGATATCTGGACATTTAAAAATTAGATAGCATATAAACCAGGAGCGGAAAGAGACTAGTTACACATTTCCTGCTGAATTATCTATGTCTGGCTATTCACTACTTTTAGACAGAAGTTACTGAAACTTTATAATAATATTTCCTCAGTAATAGAAACATTCTTGCATCATGTCCCTAAGGACAATGTTGTCCTTCCGATTATGTTTCCAATTTTTGTTTTTCAAAGGACATTACCCTGGTGTTTAGTCCAAGGGATTTGGGCACATTTCACAACTCTGTCAATATGTTTATTTCTAGGCCCAGTGGAACAGGTGGTAGAGAAATTACTTTATTTTGGGTTTTAATTCCCAGCCACAGATTTAGCAGATACAAACAGTCAGAATATGTGCACTGCCTAATTTTAATTCTTCACCATCATGCTTTGAACCAGTTATGCAAGTGATACAGAAAGAGGGTATGATGCAGCTAATTTTAATTCACTTGCTTTAATCATGGCAATTCTTAAATAAAGTTATTTTACTTAAAAAGAATATATTTATTATAGATGTTAGATATGCCTCACTATGATGAAAACTGTAGTTCAGTTACTGTGTACATAGGGTTGCCACCTTTTCCTGTAGCTGAACCCGGACAGGGGGACGGGCCCATGATGTCGGTGGGTGGGCCAGTGATGTTATTGGGCGGAGCTATGACGCAATCACCGATTGGCCGATCGCTGCGTCAATCAAGCTAATCCCGCTCGGTTTTCCTTATTTGGAAAACCGGGCTGTCTGGGTCAAAACCGGACAGGTGGCGCCCTTTGTGTACATTATACTACATATTGCAGTTAGATGCAAGTATTCCAGCAGTAATTGTACAAGCTCAATGTGGAAATCAATTAAACTAAAGATCATTTTTTAAATTTAAGTTAGTTGACCTGTGATAAATCAAGATCAGTCCAATTAAGGGGTACTTTCATTCTCTGTTGACAAAATGAAGGTAATTAAAGCTTACAGAGGAAAATATATTGTGTTCACCCTACATTGATAAAGGGGGTTATTAAGTGCAATCCTAATTGTTTTCATTATTTTAGTAAAAACTAATTTTTTATCAGTAAAATAACTCGTAATTTGATGCAGGTGAAAAAAATTGAATCATACGGATTTTTCAGATTTGACTCCCAAAAACTCTGACTTTGAATGGGTTACACTTGATAATAATAGTAATTAACTTGTAAAAAAAAAAAAAAAAAAAAAAACTTCAGTAACCCCTGCAGTTCTGTAAATGGCCTAACATTGCTCTGGCACTGATTGTATTGCTACGGTGCACTTTTGTTACTAGAGGGCTTGTTTACCACTGAAAGTGCAATTTGCAATTTTGTTTTAACAAATCAAATGCAATTGCATCCAAAGTTTGTCAGCATAGGGATTGCATCATTTTAAGACTTTTGTTTTTGGAGGGAAAGCATAACTGAATGTCCCATGTTCCTCTCTTTCAGTGAACCTTTATAATAGCTATTGTGTGTAGCTGGGCCGTTAATTAAAAGGGCATTTTAAAGGAAAACTATACCCTCCGGACAATGTAGGTCTGTAGGGTATGAATATATTGCATAAAGAAAACCCTGCTTCATGTAGATAAACAATTTTCATAATAATATACTTTTATAGTAGCATGTGCCATTGGGTAATCATAAATAGAAAATAGCCATTTAAAAACACAAACATACCAAAAAAACTATAAAGTTAGGTCACATAAGCCAATTAACAGACAAAGTTGTGTGTTTTGCTTCAACACTTCTTCTTGTTACAGTTAGAGTTGAAATATTTCTGGTCAGGTGATCTCTGAGGCAGCAGAGAAGAGATGTAAAAGGGCAATATTTAATTTAATATATACAGCAGTTTCATAAGATTCTTTAGTATGTCACTTAATATGATATAAACTACCTGTTGCTCAAGTATTCATTCATTTCATCCGCAGCTCTGGAGCCTCATGCGTCTCTTCATCCTCAGTCTTGCAGCTTTGCCTGTCATGTTGTGTATACAGCCCTCGCACCTGCTGGCGGCTTCTTGAGTGTGCAACTGCAGTAAGCAGTTAGCTTACCACGGTCATACACTCAGGAAGCTGCCAGCAGGTGCGAGGGCTGCAAGATAATTCATCATGGGCCTTACCGGGGTCACACATTCAAGACAAGTGAAGATTAGCCTGGAGCTTCAGAAACAGAAGTCAAATTAAACAGAAGAGAACACTAGCATTTCATAGGGCTATTCTGTGTTTCATTTATTTCAAAGTATGCCTACCTATACATACACACTGCACTTCTGTTTGTTGTATTCTGTTGTTGGAATCATTACATTTAAAAAAAGGTTAAACATTTTTAAAAGTTTATAAGCCATGTTATGTTTTGTGGAAGAGGTGGCAAAATGGCTCTTTTTATAGTAAAGGTTGCTAAATAGCTATTCTGTTCATTTAGTTGATGGCTTGAAGAAGTGGATCTTATAAGAAGTGAGGGGAGCTGCAGCCCACTCACTTTCTTATCTGCCAATGTGACATCCATGTGTGAAGAAGAGCCACCAGCATATTATTATATTAATATTTAGACCAGACAGGCAGAGTTGCTTTGATTGCTCCCACACGCCAATATGCACACAGATATAATTTTTGCAGATGAGAAAGTGAAAAAGGGACAAATGTTGGCTCCAAATAGCAGAATATCAATGCATTCTGTCCATGAGCTGATTAATCATATATCATGACCACATGGTAAGTATATGGCTTTCTTTGAGTATTCAACTAAAAATTAGGGTATAGTAAAAAATTTTGAGAACCTTGCTAAAAAAATCTGTAGGTTGGTGTAATTAACAAAGTTTTAACCAATTGTGGCAAGCTGGTTGCCTGTACACTTAGGGGCCCATTTACAAAATTTGTGTGAAGAATTCGAAATTCGATCAAATATTTAAAAAAAATTGAATTCAAATTTCGAATATGCAAATGAGGTAGCTTTGACCATCAAATTTTCAAAATTCGACCAATTCGAATAAGTCAAATAATTCGAATATAATTGTATTCGAATATTCGATGGTTGAAGAACTTCCCCTTTAAAAAAAAATTAGATAGGCCAGTTCACCAACTTGAACCTACCAAATTGCTTTAAAAGCTCCCATAGGTGTTTTAAAGTTTTTTTTGATCGAATAAAAAAATTCGGTCGAAGGGTTAAAATTGTTCGATTCGAACATTTTAATCGATCAATCTAATTTTTTACATTCGATCGTTCAATTGGTCGAATTGCGTTAAAAACATTCAAATTTGAATGTTTTTGAAATTCGACCACTTCCCCTTTAAATTGGAGAATCGAATACGAGGGTTTATTAAACCTCGAATTCGATTTCTAGTAAATCTGCCCCTTATGGGGGTTATTTACTAAAGTCTGAATTTTTCTGGTTGGAATATTAAAGGGTAAAAAAAAACTTTTGAGTGTCAAATCCAGACGAGTGATAGTTTGGAATAAATTTGTAAGTTTCTAATTTTTTAAATCTTTTCGCACATCAAATATTTCAAGTTATTTTATTGGTAAATAAGGCATGAGAATGGGAGATTAGTCATAGCTGTTTTACTGAAATAATGAGAACATTTTGAGTTTTAGTAAATAACCTCCTGAGTTTTTAGGGAAATTAGCTATGGAGAATCAGGAGCAACAAGACAGGGGCATCACATCTTCAGGCAAAACAAAGGCTTATTTATCCAAGTCTTTCATAACTTAAACACCAAGGACCACAGTTCATTAGTATTACAGCATCACACATTCAAACTTTTCAATTCAGAGTGGCTTCCACTTTGAACTCAGCCCTTCTTACTTGCCCTTCCAGGGACACTAATTCAGAAGTTTCTGGCCAGGTTCACCTTCTGGCAGCACCACACCTCCTTCCAGCTCAAGTAGGTATTCAAGGGGCCTCCCACTTTCCTCCAACACAAGGAGATCTCCAGAGGCACTAAGATGTAGTTCCACACTTGCTGCTCCCCTGCAACCTAATCAAACAGCTACCTCTAGATGGGCAACTGCAACACCCTCAATGGAGTATGGAATGAAGAGTCCACCCTGCTCTACTCCATTCACTCCAGGGACCCATTTATCTGGCTTTTCCTAATCCTGTACACAAACACAGCCACAGCTGCAACAACATAAATTCCCCTGGTGTTAACTAATCAGTCTACCACTGGTGAAAAATACACAAAAACATGATAATTTCTAGCACATCTCATGATATTTTGTTCAGAAGGGCCGGCGCCCCTAAAGGAAGCAATGTTTTTATTCAGCTTCTTGGATAAGAAAATGATTGTGCAAAAATGTATATATATAAGGCATTGCCTTCTTTTTGAAATTCAGAAAATGCTTTGCCTGCCATCTTTCTGCAGAAGAATTGAATGTACATCACCATTTAGGGCCATAGGTGTTGTACACAATTTTATTTTGAAGCAACTGCATCATGCACCCCAAGAAAACATTTACTTATTTCAAAGTTAGACTTTAAAAAACTATACATTACATATACAGATGATTTTATGAGCCTTTTGGGGGACCAATTTCTGCATAGTGTTGCTTAATAAATACAAACCAGAACTAGTCATAGTGTGCACATGATGTGGCTTCAAGACATTTCTATTCTCAGGGTCGGATTTGTGTTGCTGGCGCCCCTAGGACCACTGATGTTCGTCGCCCCCATAGTCTGCTCTTTATTCGCAAATTTTCATCATCAGCACCAGAGCAATGGGGATTGGTGCATGAGAAATTAAAAAAACTATTGTATCTTCTGCGTTTCCCCAGTGTTTCTGAGTGTGGCTGGGCAACATGCCGCCCCCTACAATCCTGCAATCCTAGGTGGCCTTTGCACAAATCCGGGCCTGTCTATTCTATCAAAATTAACAAAACAGCATTTATAAATGTGTTTTTAACATTTCCCAGTTGATAAATTTTTTAATTTTTTTTGTTTGTTTTTGTTTTTAACCCCCAAGAATTTCAAGATATTTTGCAGTAACTGCTATGAGGAACATTGCAGCTGCAATCTGCAGAGGGTACCCACTAGGGCCAAATTTCAGCAAGGGCCATTCCTATACAGGCCCGGATTTGTGGAAAGGCCACCAAGGCCCGGGCCTAGGGTGGCAAGATTTTAGGGGGGCAGCATGCTGCCAAACCGCACCCATATTGGTTCAAAAACACAGGTGATGTGCAGGAGATACAATTGTTTTTTAAATTTTCCTTGCTCCAATCCCCATTGCACGAAATTGGGTAGGACAGGGGTGACAAATGCCAGTGGGCCTAGGGGCGCCCGCTATTTAAATCCGGCCCTGTTCCTATACATTTTTTGGCAATAGATTGTTATATAGAGAAGAAACTGGTCATTCCACCTCCCCTTCCCTGATTTTATATAGGTGTTAGTTCTGTGACGAGTGCCAGTATTATGCTTTTATTAGCCTGGTGTTAATAATCAGAGGAGCTGTACAATGCTTAAAGCGCTTTCCTTTATTTTATATAAACCTGCTAATGGGATGAATTCTCTGCTGGGAGCTTGATGATTCCATCTTATTTCCCCCATTAATAACTGCAGTGTTAAGAACTAGGGCAGCAATATAAAGAACATGTTTATAAAACATACCCCCCTTGACCATATTGTTCCTCAAGCCAAAAATGTTAGTAATGCAATTCAGAGTACACCTTTTTAACTCAATTTGTAAAAGCCAATAATACTGGAAGAGGTTTGTTTTACTAGGCCCCTGATGGTATAGTTGGAACTAATTGAAACTTGTTAAGTGTGGAAATCCAAAATAGTTTAAGGTAGGGGAAATCATGCGTTCTTTGATTTTTATGTGTATTTTTCTAAGACAAGCCACAGTGAAAATGAACCCATTTTACGATTTGTCATTATTATCTGCCAGCTGTGCAGAGGCTGACATCCTTAAATAAGCAGGTAACCTACTAAAAGAAGGGTAAAGGCAGGGCAATATATGCCATTAACAGGCTGGAATATGAGTGCTAGAAACATTAGTATATTTTCTTCTTTCCTATGTGAATCTTGATAGATTACAATGAAGATGGATGAGCCACTTGAGGGGTCATTAACTTCAACAAGTGAAGTTAACAAAGTGCAGTTTTGAGTGCAGTCACCATGTTTTTCCCCATAAAGCAGTATCTTTTTATATAATTACAGTATTGTTGTGGGTGCATGGGGATGTTGTGTCTGACACAATCTTGGCAAAAGCATCAAAATTAACACAATAGCAGTAAAAAGTTTTCCAACTGATATCATGACCCTTATAGGTCATTTACAACCACAAGCACAGTTGTACTTGCACACATTTCCTATTTCTTCACTACAATGATGCTTGAAACACTTTAAATGCAATTTTGTCCAATTTACAATGACGTGTGAAGGCAATTGTGTTAATTTTGATGCATCTGCCTCAATTGCACACTGTCATGCTTAACACAATTGTGTCAGGCGCAACACCACCTTATGATTGCAGCAAAATTATGCATTGTGGGGAAAAAACGTAGATTGTGCTCACAATTGCACTTTTCTTACTGCACTTGCAAATATAAATGACCCCAACTGGACTGTTAGGAGTTATTTATCAAAGTAGAAAAAGAAGTGTTCTTCTTAGTGTATCTCCATTATTATACTCCATGTGCTCTGCCATCAGCTTTCCCTCTGAAATAGTATTTGCCCAAATAATTGAAAGGTGGCACTCCGGTTAAAACAAGGTGATTTCATCCAACAGGTCATGGACCAACATCCAATGTTGGTCAGTGACCTGTTGGAATAAACTACCTTCTTTTAACTGGAGTGCCACCTTTCAATTTTTTGAGCAAATGTTATTTATCAAAGGTCAAATTTTGAAGTTATGTGAATTTTTTTTTAACTCGAACAAGTTTGAAAGTACTCACAACTCAAATGGGAGGTTATTTATGAAACAATTCAAACGTCTAACATTTAATCGAATAGGAATAACCTGAAAATTTGAATCAAATTAAAATTGTTTCCTCTAGAAAAAAAACCTTGAATGTCAGTTAACATCTTCAAGTGGTTCATTGACTTCTACATGAACTCAGAAGGTTTTAGGTGGCGAATAGTCAAATTAGAGAGGTTTCCTGGTTCGAGTTGTGATAAATCTCCCAACACCAAAAAAATGTTTAAATTCAAATTCGAATTTACAGTTAGAATCTTAATTAGGCCTCAGTTGTATTCCTATATTATTATTAATTTGTACGTATCTTAATAGAGCCTTGTGCAGGGGGAGTGTTATACCAGGCCCGGGGGTAATGCTGGCTGGAGGGTAATGCTGACCAACAATTACGATCTTTCTCGGAAAAGATCTTTCCAAGAAAGATTGTTAGTTTCAAAACACACGTATAGAGCTGAATCATCAGATATACAGGTACTGTATAAACAATAGAATTCTACCTGTATCTGACAATTCAGCACTAACAATGGCCGAAGTTAAGGGTCCTTCAAAGGCATTCGATAAAAAACTTCCATCCAGCCCGATCAACCAGCAGACCGCTATCTAAATCTTCGGGCGATATTGGTCGGCTCATTTCCACCATACACACAACGAATATCATACGAAAATGTGTTTTGTATGATATTATCTGTGCGTCTAAGGCCACCTTAAAGGAAAACTATACCCCTCGAATAATTTAGGTCTCTATAAACAGATATTGCATAAAACAACACATATGTAAAACTTTGCTTCATTTAAATAATCCATTTTCATAATAATACACTTTTTTAGTTGCATGTGCCATTGGGCAATCATAAATAGAAAATTGCCATTTTAAAAAATAAGAACAGCCTCCTGGGATCGTATGATTCAACGGTGCACACAAACATACTAAACAAACAATAAAGTTAGGTCACATGAGCCAATTAACAAGACAGAGTTGTGTCTTTTGCTTCAATACGTCTTCCTGTTACAGTTAGAGTTGAAATATTTCTGGTCAGGTGATCTCTGAGGCAGCACACAAACCATCACGAAATGGTGGCTCAAGGCAAGAGATGTAACATAGTAAGTTAGGCTGAAAAAAAGACTTGTGTCCATCAAGTTCAACCTTTTTTTT
>CM044446.1:70395179-70405227 GCA_024363595.1 Xenopus borealis | reverse complement strand
TGATATAAACTATCTGTTGCTCAAGTATTCATTTTCGGGGTATAATTTTCCTTTAAGTGGGGTCTGTCCATGTTATACGTACTTGATTATCTGGGCCCCCTGCTTTCAGAGAGCTGCCGACTTCAGAAGAGAGGGCAGGAGCACACGTGGAGGCATCTATTGGCAATTCCCTTCTTTATTGGTCACAGAAATGTAAGTCCTGGTTGAACTGCTTAGGGATTGGATAGCTGAGGTTTGAACTTCCTCTCTTGCTCTTCCAGTCGCTATGCCATTTTGCCTGGACTTAAATTTCTGTTACCAATAAGGGAAGAAAATGCTGTCACTGGAAGAAGATGTAGCCACCTGTGCTCCCCCATCCCTTCCAAAGTTGGCAGCTCACTGACAGCAAGTGGCCCTGCTAATAAAGTAAGTGCAAAATGGCAGGGTTTTTTTTACATGGATGTTTAAGGAGGGTCCTGGCCACCAATGTATTGATAACATGTGCGTGGCCTTGCCACCATTTTTTTTTTACCATGTGGGGTACTAGCCACCAATATTTTTTAAAGTGGATCTGTCACCCAAACATGAAAAGCTGTATAATAAAAGTCAAATTAAACATGAAATTCAAATTCTTTTTTTTTATTAAAGTGTTCATAGCTGTTGTAAACTCTTTTAAAAATCTCAGATTTCAATCAAATATTGCCTGCCCCTCCTTTATGCCTTAGGCATAGAGGCAGGGCAGGCAATTACTTTCACTTTCCATGCAGAACCTACTAGATATCACTGCACTTCCCAAAGTCCAAGTCTCTGTTTATTATTTAGTTGTGTAGCAAGTGCATGGGGATGGACATTAGGTACCCCATTCTGGTGCAAAAACAAGATTTTGAGCTGATGCAAGGCTTGGCTTAATAACAGTGTCCACAAAATGGCTCCTGCCTGCTTGCTGTAATTATGAATTCCCAGACCAAAGGAAACAATATTCAAATAATTCATATAGTGTAATTAAAATAGGACACCATTTTTTTTTATCGGGGGCCCTGGCCACCAGTATTACTTTTTTGGGGGGCCATGACCAACAATGGGTTTTTTTCATTAACATGTGAGGGACCCTAGCCATCAATGGTTTTTGTTTTGTTTTTTATTGTGGGGTGGGGGGCAGACTTGTGGGTAGGGCTTGGAAATTTTGTTGTATGGGATCCTGTGATTTGTGATGGCACCCCTGCACACACTGCATAAGTATTGCAGGCCCTGGTACTAACAGAATAGCATATACAAAAAATGGAAAAATGTAGTTACACACAGGGACTTAAATAGGGAAAAAATTCTTTATTTAGCGATCAATGTTTCGGTCCTCACTGGGGCCTTTGTCAAGATACAATTACCAGCACAATCCAAAGAATAAATAATCACTCACCCTAAACCACATCCATTTACCACACCCCCACATGTGACCAAGTCGGTGTCACGGGTAGGCCGTATAGGCGCCATGGGGAAGTAGTGGACCAAGGAGGAAGCTTAGCGTTTAAAGGGTCCAATAACGTAGCACCGGCAAGGAACAGGCAGGAGTCAGACAAGTCCAGGCAAAAAGGTGTATTGGCAGGAACAAAGGCAAAAACAGGTCCAGGCAAGGTCAAATATACAAGAAACAGGAACAATTAGCAAAACCAGGATAAAGGCAATATGGTCCTATAATTGGGCGCCATATTGGCGTCCAATGGCGCTTTAAATATTCGAATTTGGCGCCGAAAACGGGGCGCCGTGACGTCATCGTGTGGCCGCCATTGTGGATAGGACGCTGGACAGGGAGGACGCGCCGCCTGGAGCTAAAGGTAAGCCTCCGGGCGGCGCGATCCTGACAGTCAGCAGGCCAGACATAGCCTTTCCAGAGTGCTACATTATCCAAAACATTATACTTAAAAATATAAAGAATACATTGAACTTCTTAAATATGCCACATGTTTAATATAATAAATATATATCAGAATTTAAAAACAACCAAAAGTAAATGTGATGGAAAATATTAACATTTTTCTGGCTGTATTCTCCCTAACCAATCTCTAACTTTATGTACTCAGTTTACCACTCAAAGCTATATTGGACTTTCATGGGGGGTTTTTAAAACTCTTCTAGGATCACAAATATTTCAGGGAGGAATTCCTTTGGGATTAGTTGTTGCAATGATGACATCATCAGCTAACAAACTTATTCTGCATCCTTGTTGGCCATGCTTTCCCTCCCTATTACTGTTGTTGCTTGTTTTCATCACTGTTAAACACATGTTAATATTTTATAGAGCCAACTTTTGCAATAACAGCTTCCAGTTCTTTAGGGTAAGATCTCCACTGTTTGATAGTAATCCTGCCCCATTGTTCCAGACATATTTGCTCCAGATTGTTCAGATTAGTGAGATGATGTGCATGTCCTTAATGTTCAAATAATGCCTCTGATTTTAATTTAGATTGAGATCATGACCATTGAAATGCCATTCATCATTTTGTTCTTAAGCTACTCCAGTGTTAGTTTGGCATTGTTTTTGGGGTCATTATCCTGCTGAAAGATTATATTTCTATGTGCATACAAAATGTAATTTTGTGTTGAAAATTTGGAAATACATAGATCACATTGCACATAGGTTCAATGTAGGATTTGTTGAATAATTTCAGAGAACTGACCAAAGGACTGAATACTTAACTTTGTTAACTTTTCCCAGTAATGCAGTGCAGGACTATATTCCCATAAGTAGTTTAGTGATCCAGCAATGATAGATCCCATTGTGTGCATATCCAGCACACTAACTCAGTAGGCACAATAATGTTGTATTCCCTAAACTTCATTAGTGCCAGGCATTGTGATTGAAGAAATAATATATTACAAACATCAAACTGGTGTATTTATAAAGGTTTGCTTTTTTATGCCAGAAAACAGCAAAAGTAATGAAATTATTTTGCATATAAGACCTATATCTCACTGAAATCAGTGGAATAAAGTTGTTAACTGAAAAATAGTATAAAATGCTGAGCTTCACGGGTTGTGTTTCAAGGTAACACCAGTTTTTATATCAGAATATTGGACATGGCTACAAATTATCATTTAAAAAATACACAGATTATACAGATCCAATACGAACATTTTTAAATATATGGGATTTTCAATGTTCGGTGTATATAAATGCATTTTCCACCACAACTTTATAATTATGCCTCCTTCTTTTGAATTGGTATGGTTCATGTTACAAACATATTCCAAGTTTGCCACTGCCAATATATATAATTCTTTGTTCAAAATTTGTAGCCCTCAAGCTCTTAGCTCCATAGCAACTTTATCTATTCTAACCCACTCTGCCAGTTCTAGCCAGGACAATACAGTATCTGCAAGAAGTTTGTAAGTTGTCCTTGTGCTTGAGCGGGTTTCCTTTTGGTTTCTTCTAACGTGCCAAAAATGGTTAATTGCTACTTATGAAATTAACCGGGACCACAGACGGTAAGCTCAATCCATTAGGTAACTAAATCAATAAAATAATTAGTAAATACTAAACCTGCCAAATTCATGTGCTCTTTTCACATTCATTAACTTACTAATGTAAATGATGTATAATCGTGGTAATAGTTCTGCAGAATATGTCAACATTATGTAAATAGATAGGATAATAATAATAATAATAATAATAAAGCATACAGGGTGCACTCATAGATAGTCTTGACTGAGTCTCATTAAAATATCTGCTGCTCTGTTTCATCTATGTCTGGGTCTTTTAATCCCTACACACATTTCAAGTATGTATGCACAAAGAATGATTAGCATATGTGATAGTTTGCCGATAGTTGATGGCCCACAGGCTACAAAGTTGGTATAGCTAAGGAAATTAATTATGAAATGATAATAAAAATTCTTATTACAGCAAAGACAACTCTGTGATCTCATAGAAGACAACAAAGGAAAACAAGGGTGGCCAATTTGATGTTCTTTACAGCAAACCTAGTTAAGGCTCATTTGCAATGCTTTGCATTGTTTATTATAAAGGTAAACTTTCGAATAAACACAATGGCATAACACAACATAACAGTTCAGTTAGACATTTTTTGTTTACCATTCTATCTTTTAACAGCCATATCAAGTGTATTCATTTTAGTTGGTGTAGACAGCGATAGATCTCTTAGAAGGCAATAAGAAACTCGAGTCATTGAGGTACCACAGGTCTAAGTTCACCAAGCTCCATTAAATCTGAGTAAACAACATTAGTATGCCTAAACTATATTTGCCCTGGTTCTGGCTTAATGAACAACAAGAAGATCTATTGAAAAAGTAGGTAACATATGTAAAGGTGCTAACAGTAACTAAATTGTCAGCTCTTTAATTTGCTTTAACAAACAGAATATCTCCACTAACAGAGGAAAGTTACACATTCACTTACAAATTGAAAGCACAGCAGTACAGTTGTGGTTTTCAAAATGCCATGAGAGCCATAGCCTTTACAGTAGACAGAAAGATTTTGCTCAGTACCCAGTGCTCAGTTACTGTGTGTTATAAAGGAGAAATTAAAGGAGAGCAGTTTCAAATCCATTAAAGAGAACAGGATGTCTGGTCAGAAACAGTGTAGAAAGCCATCATACAAAAACAAAAAAAAGTAGTCCTTTATTCACTCAAATGCCTGTTTACTGAACCAGTGGTCCCCCAATACAGATACCACCATTTCTCAACATAGAGGTATAAACAGGATTTTGGATGCTGGCTGTTGCAGCTCAATAACTAATTGAAAGACTGCAGGTTGGAATTCTAATGTGATTCTAATGTGATACAAAGTGACAACGAGTTTGTGTTCTCAGAGTCTAATCATGAGCAGTACCATTTCTAGCAAAAAAAATGAATCCATCTTGTCATGTCCACCTTTCTGGTTAAATGTTGGAGCTAAACTAAAGCAAACATCTGGAGAAGGTTCATTACTTGAAATTGTGAACCCTGCTGTTAATGTACCCCATGAGAAAGTAGCTGACAGGCTGCATATTTCTGCAAACTGTTCCCAGAAAGAACCAATTTCCTGACCTCTTCCATGTGGCATCAATAATGTAGGCATGAGATGGAGCTGCACTTATGAAATATTGAATCTGCTTCAAGAACCAGCCATAGGAAAATGCAGACCACCTGTGAGAGAGAGAGACAGAAGTTTGAGCAGGGTATTAACACATTGGTACACACAGGGTAAGGCCAGATGGGTAGATTTGACTAATCGCCTCTTCTTTGGGGCGACAAATCTCCCCGACTGATTCCCCCTGCCTTCCAGTGTCTTTAATGAATAATTGCCTGCGCCTATTCACACGCGGCGCTGGCTTTTGCGAAGTCGCTTGAAATTTCGAGCTATTTTGGGAAAGTGCAGCGCGGCGTATAAATAGGTGCAACACTGTTTTATTTAAGATTGGAAAGTTCCGGGAGTTAGTTCTTGTTTAGCAAAGTGCTGAAAAAGCGTAGACCATCTACAGGGCTGTTATAGAAATCATGAATGGCTGCTAAGCTTTGACCCTTTGCAACCAAGGTCACCAAGTCAGAACTTTCAATGGCTTTCTATGCATTTGGGTTAGACATCATCATAATTTATACGGCGAATGTATTAGGGTTACTTAAAAATCTGAAAATTGCCTTCAGATTAAAAAAAATCTACAATGCATGCTTGCTTATTGGATAGAAATGTATACAAATTAACAATGATATGCACAAAATATTAGATGGGGATAGTTCGGCTGTACTTTTGTAGTTTCTAAAAAAAGTTTTGTAAGCTGTGCAATACCAAGTTTCTACATATGAACTGGGGATTGACCAGTAGTGTCCTTGCTTTGTTATACTGCCAATGTCTAAATGCCATTTTTTTAAATCTATATTTTCTATATTTACCAATTTACCATCTGTAGTCCACTCTTTAATGTATTCTACCTACTCTTTGCTTTTGTTATGGGTTTTCTGACCTTGATATAATCAAAATAGTATCCAACCCATTACATGGTCTGGGAAAATCAAGGGGGCTTTAGAAGGCCAAATTCTGTTACAACCAAAATGCTGTTTGTTCAATGGAGTAGTCAGAAACAAATGATATCAACCTAGCCATTTCAGTAAACTAGATACATCAGTCTCATCTTAAATAGAATATGATCCCACACTGCATTAATTACTGAATTAGCAACTGCTATTTTAGTGATTTCCATAACTAGCATAAAGCTCTGTCCCCTTTTGCTTTCTGAGCACCCAAAGAGCACCCTATGGAGCATGCTCACTGGCTCTGCTCCAGTTGAAATCAATCAGGCATGTGCAGTAGGCAACTCTCTGAGGAACGAAGTAACTAACTGAGCTTCAGATGAACTGACTGTAATAAAAAAAAAACCTGAATGCAGAAATGTAGAGAGAAAGGTATTTTATTCTGGGGGTTGTTTAGAGTTTGTTAATAGAAAAAAAAAAGAATGTTGGTGGGTTCCAATTAAAATAATGTGTCAGGTGTTAGAATCCTGTTTCCTTCATATACATCATTAACCTTGTGTGCAACATTATTGTTCATTGCTCATGCAAACATTTGTACAACACCATGACTTATCCCCCAGCTCACACTGCCACTTTGCACTGACTAGGTGATTGGATTTTTGTTTAGCCCTTCCATAAACTGTGAAGAACTGTGTGATCTTGATAAAGGGGTAAAAGCTGTCTGCTACCCAGAGTGCATCTCTCTAAAATAATTTTTACGAAGAAACACTGCTTTTGTTCTTTCTGAAATACTTCCTTTAAAGTCTCTATTTATGCCCTGGGGCAAATTCATAATTATTCCTCATGCCAGACATACATATGATGGGATGCAGATAAACCACATGCTATTATCTAAACACAGGAACAATCTTTAAAATAAAGCTGAAAAAAATAATAACTTAACTTGAAAGGAAAGATGAAAAACATAGAAGGGTCGTCAGTAAATGGTAAATCTGGATAGAATATGATGGAATTATTTAATTCTGTTCTGTACCATAGAGAGTTATGTAGTTGAACACTAAAGGCCATCTTCAAAGCTCTGAACATTCTACAGAGCAGCAATATTAGTCTGTCCTGGGTAAGATAGAGACATAAGTGAACAAAGTAAAAAAAACGCGGTGCTTTCAATAGTTGCTAGTGATGGGCGAATCTCCCGCGATTCGCTTTGGCGAAAAATTCGCGAAACGAGTCATGGGATGCTTTTGGCGCGCATCGCGTCCACTTTGACGCGCCTCGCGCGTCATTTTCGCCTCGCGCCTCGGCGCGTCATTTTCAGCGCGCGTCACGTCGTTTTCGACGCGTCACGTCAAAAACGACGCGTGACTCGTTTTTTTGGCGAAATTTCGCTTGCCGAAATTTCGCTGGTGATTCGCGAATTTATTCGCCAGCGGCGAATCGCGGGAATTCGCCGCGAATTCGGCCCTGGCGAATAAATTCGCCCATCACTAATAGTTGCAGCTGCTTTTGTAAATTCGCTTTTCAAGCAAGAACACCCTCTCTGAAGTACTGGAAGAGAGCACAGTGAAAAAAAATCTTGAAGAAGCTGTAGTAATAAACAGTTCAAGCCTCAAATAGTTCAAAACAGTTCAAGAATATATTCTTCAGTCAGTGTAACAAATGGGCAAAGTATGTTTAATTTCTAGAAAAGCATGATAACCATGTTTTGCTTTTACATAGCAGACCAGTAAATACTCCGTGCAGATTGGTTGCTATCGGCTACTAGAACTTGACCAAACTTTGTACCTGTTACTTCATTCACCTTTAAAATCAAATTTGTATGAATCATTCATTCACTTGGAAATTTCTCAGTTATGAATATGTTTGTAATTCCATTGTAAAATGTAAGTTGCATTTACCTGTTAAATTCTGTGGGCAAAATTCTCGTGGGCAAAATAACTGAAGTAAATTAAATAGTATTATTCGGCCAATTCATTGTTCAGCACATATAGTCCCATGTCCCAATTGTGTGGATCTGACTACAGGGTGTAGCTCCTTTCACTTCCTCATCTGTGGGTGCAGCATGCACCTGATGACAAGATGCATTGACATATGAAAGTTTGCAGTCCAAAAACCCCAAGTCTGATCTGCCCCAAGTTTCCATGCATGCCGAGAAGCCTGGTCTGTATTTTATCTTTGAAGCATTGCATCCTGGAACCCAAAATGCCAAGATGCACCAAGTATTATATTTCAGAATAGGCACCATTGAATCCTAAAGTTGTCCTGGTTCTGTTTTCTCTTGAAATGCTCCTAAAAAAAGAACTGCTTACTTTAGATCAATATTTTTTTAACAGTAAACAGAGTTAAACAAGTGATTCCCAACCAGTGCCTCGTGAGCACTTTTAGTTGTTGCTCCCAGTGATCTGAAATCAGGTGCTCGTTTTTTAATTCCTGGCTTGGAGGATAGTTTTGGTTGCATAAAAAGAAAATGTACTGTCAAATAGAACCTCCTTTAGGCTGCCAGTCCACATAGGGGCTACCAAATAGCCAAAAGAGCCTTCAGTTGGCACCCCAGGAACTTTTATCATGCTTGCATTGCTCTCCAACTCTTTTTACATTCAAGTATGGCTTGCAGATATAAAAGGTTGGGGACAGCTGGGGTAAGCCATTAAGGTGCAAATTTATCAAATTCACATAAAGGATTAGAAATTCGATCGAATTTTCGATTTGAATTCTCAAATGTTTTTGAAGACCACTTCAACCATGGAATTTTGAAAATTCGATCGAATCGAATTATTCAAATAATTCAAATAAAAATCTATTTGAATATTCGACAGTCTAATAACTTTCCCTTAAAATTTTTATTCGACTGCCTAGTTCACCAGTTTCAACCTACCGAATTGGTTTTCATTATTTTTGATCGAATATTCGATTGAATGGTTAAAATATTTCCTATTCGATCGGTCGACCAATCGAATTGCGGTAAATAAAAAAAAGGATTTTTATTCCCATAAAATTCAATGGTCGAATTTGAGGGTTTTTTAACCCTCAAATTCGACCCTTAGTAAATAGGCCTCTAAATGTATGGTATCACTCTTTTATTCAATAAATGTCTTGCGATGCTTGATCATGTCATCATTTGCATAAATGTTTCCACTTGTCTGAGGGTGTATTTAAGATTAAAAAAAACTGTATGCTTAATATAGCCATTCTCCTCTTCAAAGTACCTTATGGTTCATTAAAATGAAGAATGCCTTGTAAACTAGCAATGATATTTAAACAGTAAACCGTGTTTAACAAAATGTAAACATTGCCCAGAATGTGAAGCTTAATCAACAGAATATCTTACTCAGTCATGGATGAATCAAGTGACAAGATTCATGAAACCAAGATAATTATATGCAGTTAGCATTTTTGCTTCACACTGATAGATACCATATGTTGTCTATAAGTACACATAAATATGAAGGGAGGGTCATTGGGATAGGAGGTTTTAAAGCCCAGTGCCCATTTCTGGTGCAGAAAGCACCCAGAGCCTGTTTATTGCTAAAGTGATGACATGTTAGAAACACTGTTTTGCTGTTTTTTGAAAAGGATGTGGGTACACAAATGAAATTTCAAAACAAAAATGCAAACGCAAAAGAAACATGTTAACACATACCAGCTGTTTCGCTTAGGGGGAATTAAAAAAACAGACTCAAATATATAATTCAGGCCAAGAGTAACAAAACCGCCTAAACAGTGCTTGGACTATAAGGATAACAAAGTCAGGAGTTACATAGGAATTAATTTTAAAATACGAGTTCCTCTCATGTGAAATATTCGATTCTTCCCTATAGTCTCTCTTTCTGCAAAGCTCACTTGCAATTGTGACTTTTCAAAACACATATAGAAAGTTTTCTCTTCTGCCAAAAAGTAGTGGCACTGGCTCTGAAGTGTTGATTTTAACACTCAGATATGTATGTAAAAACTTAAACTTTGTGTGTTTGTGCTTAAAATATTATTAATAACAGATATAGCCACATTTGCTATCGGTATAATTGATTATATTACAATTTTACTTCTATCTGTTTGCATATTATATAAGACTGTAAAGGTAATACATTTTTTTACCAGTGCACCCCCCCCCCCC
>CM044446.1:70362073-70395107 GCA_024363595.1 Xenopus borealis | reverse complement strand
CCCCCCCCCCCCGGCACTGGTGAAAAAAGACAGAAAATCAAATAATCTTATATTAAAGATGATGTTCCTGTTGACAATAAGCACAGCAATCATAAAGAAACATGTCAAGATAATCTTAATACAAACATACATACATTAACAAAATATAAACTTAATATAGAATCAGATTTTATTTAAAACATCTTCCTAAATGTCTTAATATTCAAATCATCAGTCAAACTTGACCTCAAATTATCTACTTTGTGGACCTAAAATGCTCCAGCTTATTGAAAAGCCTACTCTGGTAAAATGACTCTTTTTAAATTAAAAGAGTCACATTGCATTACTATTTGTTTGTACCTTTTTTCTTGCAGCTTTTTTTGGTGTTTTTTAGTAAAAATTGTCTGAATCTGGTGTACGCATGGGGGTATATTTACTAAGGGTCGAATTTCGAATATAACATTTTTTTAATTTCGACCATCAAAATTTTTGGGGGGGTCATTTTCAATCGAAAATCACAATTTTCGATTGAATTAGAATCGTTCGAATCGAACCATCACAACGATTTTCCAAACAAAAATTTTGATTTACCAGGAAATTTTTCAGTAAAGCTTCCAAGAGGTCCCCCATAGGCTACAATGGCAATTCAGCCGCTTTAAGGTGGTCGAATTCTAACTTCGAAATTAGAATTTTCAAATTTTTTCAATTTGATTGGAATTTTTGGCTATTCGATAGTCAAGGTAGTCCACAATTACTTCGAAATTCGAATTTTAAAAATTCAAATTTTATTCGAAAATTCACTTCGACCCTTAGTAAATGTGCCCCATTCTATTGACCGCTGACCATGTGGACGGTTAGGTCAACATTAAACTGCACTGCCTGAAGTAAAGCCCTGCCTTCAGGGGTACCCAACCTTTTCTTTACCCATGAGCAACATTCAAATGTAAAAAGGAGCAACAAAAGCAATAAAATGTTCCTGGAAGGTGCCAAGAAAGTGCAGTGATCTGGCTATTTGATACCTTGTATGTGATCTAGTGGCATATAAAAGGCTCTCTTGCAGTACATCTGGTTTTTGTGCAGCCAAAAGTTGCCTCCAAACCATGAATTAAAAAATAAGCACCTTCTTTGAGGCCAGTGGGAGAAACATCAAAGGGGTTGGTGAGCAACATGTTGCATCACAAGCCACTGGTTTGGGAACACTGGGTTGGTTAATTGCAGATAAAATTCTAAACAAACAAGTTGCAAGTTGTGTTTTAGTACCTAATTAACAGGAATAAAACTGCTGACCCAGCTATACCATCATTAATAATCCCAGACCAATAAATACTGTGGCTTGTACCTCAGTTATCAGGAACTGCCTAATGTAGCTATATCAGTGAATCATTATGCCTTATCTTTTAAGTGTTTTTATCCATGGATGTGAATGTACCCAAGTCTTAAATAAAAAGAAAATCCAGTGGTGTCCTTGCTATGAATATTTTCAATTTCTAAGTGAATACAAATCAGTTTTTATGACAAAAAACAAAGATAAATGATCTTGTATATTCATCTAAGCATGGCCCTAGACAAGATGTTGACTTCCTAGCCCTTAAAACAGACTTGGTTACAGGAAATATTGTGTATACCTTTTAACATTGCTCTAATCCATGTAACATAGCATGGCATGGCATTCGAGCAGGACTTAGTCTCAGAAGCCTATGCAATTTGGTAGGTTAAATCTGGCGAAGTAGGCATTCGACCAATTTTAAAATTTTGTTTCCTTCAATCATCGAATGATCGAATGATCGAATATCTGATCATTCGATCTATTCGACAATTCGATGATCGAACAGGCCAAATTAGAATATCCGAATATCTGAAAAAAGCGTACGATCAGTATTTGATCATATTCGATCGAACTTCGATCAATTCACGTGAATTTTGTAAATCTGCCCCAAAAAGTTTCAGCCTGACACATTGAGGTGAATATCATCTTGCTGTCCATTGAAAATTAGAGAGTGCAGAACAGATTTTTTTGTTTCTTTGTTTATGATGTTTAATTTCATGTAGAAGGAAATAGACGTAGAGGATTAGTCTTGCGTTTATTTAAATAAGGTGCTTTAAAATAACCAACAACCAGCAAAATCACTGAAAAACATTTTTGCGTTATGGTACTTTATACAACACAATACACATTATCTAGACAAAAAATACAGCTTACTTTTTCTTTGCTTTTCCCTTCAACATTGACATCAATCAAGATTGCCAAAGCCAAAAGGTTGTCAAAACATCAACAATTAGCAGTGGGCTCCTTACTTTTCAGCCTATGATTAGACTCTTGTGCCGTCCTCCATTCATCAGAGCAGAAGGATTAGATACTATTAGGGTTTTACAAAAGGATAAAAAAGATACTGTTTTCACCTGACTCAAATAGGATTTGGCTTCATTATGGCTTCCACTGAATATTCTGCTGTTTGATGCTTTGTTTGGAAAGTTTGCCGATCCTAATGGGGACTTTAATCTGATGTTTAACAACAGATTTCTCTGTCCATCAATACACAATGACCTTGAATAAAAGTGGTCAGTGACCCATGATGATTTCCAGCTGCGCTGGACTGACCAGCTTTTTAGCTAAGCTGCGTGTGAGTGCTGACAGTTCGGTTAAGTAATTAGTACTTTGATTTACCGATGACTATCTTAGACCAGCAAGGTAAATGTCAAAATAAATAAACTAAGGAATGGTACTTTCAAAGTGCATAATACTGATAATTAGTTTTAAGGAATGCTAATAAGTTTTGGTAGACTGAGAATACATAAAAAAATACTAAATGGGAAAATATATACTCCACCACTGGCTAAGCGTATGGTTATTTGAAACCAAATTCAACAAAGATTATTGCAAATACAGATATTGGTGCCTAGTTGAACTAGAGCCAATATTTTTATTCCCTTCCAATATGTAGGCTGGTGGCACACGTTAAGATCCGGGGAAGTTAGTTGCCCAGCGACTAATCTCCCCAAATGCATTCCTGCCGGCAAGAATTAAAATCACTGGCGGGATGGCATACATAGTGCTTTGTTTTCCAAAGTTACCTCACGAGGAAACTTAGGTGACTTCGGAAATCCGAGGCGATTCCAAATGATTTGTATTCTTGCCATCTTGAAGGCATTTCCAGGAGATTAGTCACTCAAAGAAGAAAAGATTTGTCGCTGGGTGACTAATATCCCCCAAATTTGTGCCACCAGCCTTATAGCTCAAATTAGAATTGAGAAAAAAGTACTATACTACACATAAACTGTAACACACACAAATATTTTACCTGCCAGTATGTTTGTGGACTTTAGGAAGAAGCTGAAGTAGTTAAAAATAACCATTGCAAACAATGGAAAAAAATTGTCTCAGCTAAAGTTTGGTTATTGGCATTGAACCAAAATATGTTATAATCATAAGTAATATAGTCTGTGAATGACTGTAACCAAATCTGATGCCAGTGTTTTGTCCTCTAGGAGCGCTATACAAATAAAAACATACATACATACAAACCTGGTTTAACATATATTGACATTCTTACTGGGACTAAACCTTTATGACTTTCTTTCCAACTTGGAGTTTATGCTATTGCTTTACTTCTGATTCCAGGGAAGGGTCATGATGCACCTGCAGTGCAACATGTCACAAGCGCTGGACAGCATGTCTATAATCTTTGGTGCCGCCTCCAACATGGCAGCACTCAAACCACGTGGAACAACGCCAGCGTCACAACACTGCACAATGAGGTCATGCATGTGTCCTTTGTATGCAAAACCAAAATTGATGCAGTTGCACTTGCATTTCTACCCAAATCTAAGAAAAGTGTGCTGAAAATGTTCCCGATTGCTATAATTTATGGGTTTCTGTGGGTTTCTTTTCTAGTTATTGGCAGAGCTCATGTAAAGAGTTCCAATATCAAATATGTCCATGATGTATTTGTACAGTTCAAGCATATTCCTTAACTAGGCACTGGGAGGGTATCAGTACATTCCATGTAGGATTTACCCAGCCTTTGCTAACAAACTTCCTACTGAACATGTAATAAATCTTGGAATCTTTGTGTGGGATGGAACTGTACAGGAACTATTTTTGTATTTTATTTACTTCAGCCTGAATTTCACTGTTGGGGTAACCAGAGAGAGTGACCAAATAACCAACAATTGCCATTCTATTAGTACTAAATATTATGTGTATATTTATGTGTCTATTCCTTTTTTTAAGGACTGCTAATCAAAAAGCATTCCATATAACCATGGTTTAAAATAAGTGTACATTGTATATGGAGTCCTGAGTGAAGTATCCAAGCGATTCAGTTAGGCTCCTGAAAGCATATAACAGAACACATCAGAATACCAAATGCATTAGAGATTGAAATAGAGGTTGCAAGGTACACTTGTACAGTACATAACCAAGACAATTCCACATTTTACATTTACAGTACGTCTAATACCACTTACAGTCTAATGATATATTCAGATTAAGGGGCCATTATAGCAGTTCTGAGTCATATGAATTAAATAAACATGAATAGGATTTACTATCAACGCCATAAGCTGTAAGTTTTATTTCTTATAAAAGGCTAAAGGCGTTATCTTGAGCAGGCAATATTTTGAATATTTAAATTTCTCCAATCTGCCTTTATCTTAAAGTGGTTTCCAACAAATACCATAGGGCTTGCACCAGTTTCCATCTCAACTTTTACAACACCCCACTTTCTTATTACCTATTCCTTTAGGATTCATTATTATTGTTTCAAATGTAACAACTTTGATAGTTTATGCTTTTCATCCTAAATGACGTCTGAATACATTGTTCCGATGTGGCCAGAATCCTTATTTTCATTTTACATGAGCTCACTTTTGCTTGCCTTTTTTCTGCTCTTAAAATTCACTTGAGGTTTACTGGATTTCATGATTGTGAACATGAGCTTGTAATTGCATCATCCAACAGTGTTTGACATATGCTGTTAGAGAGCAGTATTTCTGAAGTGACTCATCAAAAGCAGCCTTTAAACTTTAAAAGAGCTCTGGGCAAAAGACTCATTCAGACCCCCATCTTTCTTACAGTCTCCTTTGCAGTGTTTTTGTTGGACAGAAGCAATGCTCACTGGATTTGATGGAACTGAAATGACACAAGCTCTAAATTCAAAAAATGTGACAGCCAGACCTGGGGTTTGCATGGTCAATAACAACTATGATGATTATTACTACGCAGCATGTCGCTTGTAACTGGAAATAACCAATTGGCGTTAGAATGTTCTAGCAGTTGAGCTGCAGAAACAGTAAGAAAGAACTGATTAGTTATCACTGCAGGGGATATCATGTGTCCTAAAAAGCATTTGTGTTCTTAATTTTTATTGGACATATTTAAAGTGCACCTGTTGGGCAAAAATGTTATCACCATCCAAAGATAGTCGGGGGTAGGTTGGGGGTAACAGCAGTCTTTTTTTTTTTTGTAATTGCACCGGTCGCACGGGGTGGCAGCTCCCTTTGCGAGTACCCATGTCAGTCAGAGTGCATGTGCAAATGTGCTGCACACATATATGCAGAATGAGCACCCCACAGCACTTGCCCCAACATGGCGGCTTGAACCAGGAATTCGCTCTTGGTGTCGGTGCTGGAGAGGGGGGCGATTTTTTAAAACTATAATAGTACGGGCGCTATTAGCCCACACATTTGGTTGGGGATATCATTTTTGCCCAACAGGTGCCCTTTAAATGACTGGTTTCACTGTACTTGCAAAACATTGAAACCTGACAATACAAAATCTGTAGATGTTGATGGCATATAATGTAGTTGTACAGGCATATAATGTCGTTGGTAAATCCTAATCTATGCAATACGAAAATGTGCATTTGCACTAATATGACACAACCCCTAATATGTTATATCATCCTGTGATACCCACTGAAGCAGCTGTATAATATTCTGACCATCTTATTCATATAATTGGATAATTAACTTTAAGTCCCCCCTGTTAGTGGACTACAACTATATAAAACCATAAAATCCCAAAATCTCACCATTGTCTGCTGATGAAACATTTAAGGAAGAACTAAAGCTTAACTAAAAAGGTAGGGTAGAAATGTTGTACATTATGTTTCTGCACCAGCTCAAGGCAACCACAGCCCTTTAGCAGGGAAGATCTGTACCTCTAAAAATGCCCCAGTAGCTCCCCAAGTTCTTTTCTGCTTATTCACTGTGCTGCTGTCAGTTAATAAGCTTAGGGACTGATGGACAATATACTTCATATACATATAATATAACTGTCAAGGATGAGACTGATCAGTAAATAATTATTGGTACATAGCAGCTTAGAAGCCAGCACAATTAGCATCAGAATTGAATAATCAACCCTGTAGCATCAGCTTATGTCACCAACCTCATTTACTGCTTGATGATTTGAGACAACCCCTAAGCTTAGCTTCCCAACAGCTGCTCAGAGCCCACTGAGCATGTGAAATGTCACTGACACGCCTAACAAATACAAGATGGGAAACACCCGTGACAACTTTGAAGGCCTGAATCAATATTACTATAGAGATGCTGATCCTTTAGGTTGGTTAAATAAATGCAATATATATATATAATGAACAAAAGAAAAAGCTTGCACTCTCAGGACTTACCAAAAATTAGTTGTATTTATTAGTGACAAAAAACGCCTAACGTTTCGGCTAGCACTCTAGCCTTTCTCAAACAAGGCTTTTTTTTGAGAAAGGCTAGAGTGCTATACAACTAATTTTTGGTAAGTCCTGAGAGTCCAAGCTTTTTATTTTTCTTTTGTTCATTATCTAAATACACTGGCTTTATGCACCCAGGCACTGTATACTAAATACGAGCGTGCTGGCTTTTTGGACTCTTTTATATATATATATATATATATATATATAAAACATAGCATTTCTAGCAATATTCTTTTTTAGGGTTTATTTCTCCTTTAAATAGTGTACTGCCCTTATAAAAAACTACAGGATAAAGTGACATTCTCAAACCATGTTTGGATAAATGAATAAAGGACTTATTTTCCATATTTCTAAAGCAATGACTGAAGACAAAAGGGTTAATTTACAACTATAACTGCAGTTGGAGTCATGCAAAAACAGACACAGTTGTTGGTTCAAATGAAGCCATTCATGGGCATTATTCAAGTTTCTTGCATCCAAGGATGCTCCTTGTGCTTCCATCAGTGCATGAGTTCCAACTCTGGTTCTAAATAACTTGCAGGTGTGACTATTAGCCCACGGGAACCCTGGAGCTAAATCAACAGGCACTGCAGACTTGTGTCTAAAGAATAGGGTGCAGATATTTTGACTCCGAGCACCAGAAATGATGCAATCCCAACTTTTTAGAGCAATTGTGTCCATTTTGACAAAACACATACTTACAATGTGTAAATTTTGAGGTATCAGTCACAATTGCAGACTTTAATGCATTTCAGCAAATCTTGGCGAAGTGAAACAGGACAAATTCGCCCATCCCTAACAGACACATTTGCATCATCTAATAAGGCCAAAATATGGATATCTGTCATTCTGTTCTTGACACCGATTAACCAACGATTGAAGAAATAGCTAAAACACTGCACAAAGCTTTCTCGTAGTCAGTAATTCACTTGGGAGACTTTTCTGTATATTATCTTCTTGAGTACCTAAGATGGGTAAACCCCAATTGGTAACATCATATTATAAGGATTAGCTGAGGTTCATCTTACATGTCCTCATGCCTTGCTCTGCCTGTCTTCACTATACAATTGCTTTGTCAACAGCCTGTTGTTTGGCTGGAGCCATTAGAAACCCAATGTTAGCTTGCCAAAGCATTCAATTAGACTGCACTGATCCACAGTGGTCCAGTGACAAACAAAAACATTTTTTTTTTATAAAACCAAATCTATGGAGTGACGTTTTACCTGTTTCTACAGTACAATGTTCTACAGTATAGTCACCCTCGGTACAAGGATCCTTGCCTAATCTGCTTTGATTTCTAACTCAGTGGTAAATTTCATAAGAAAAACTAACTAGGAAATATTCCTAGCTATTGCTAGATAAAGCTAAAATAAAATTGTAACAATCTGTTTACCTCGGATCCCGAAGGAAGGTAGCTGATCCAGGAGAACTGATGGTAACAGGAACCCTTTTGGGGCCCGGGCTTTCTGCTGCGGAGGTAGTAGAGAAGTCAGGAGGAAGAGGAAGGTATTTAAGGGAACAGGAACCAATCAGGAGCAGGCTGAGGAAGAGGAACAGACACATCAGGGACCAATAGGAAGCTAGGAGCCCAAATTAGAGGTCATTGCACCTAAGTATTTTGGTGCGAGCGTCCATGTGCGCGGGCGTTTATGACCCATGGCAGAGTGGGGGATGGACTGCTAAGCACCAGGTCTCGAAGGAGAGAAGAACAGAGGTGAGCGCTTCATAATTGGGTGATGTTGTGATGGCTGATTCTGTTAATGCCTTTAAGAGTGGCTTGGATATTTTCTTGGAGAGACATAGTATCAAAGGCTATTGTGATGCTATACTCTATAGTTCATATAGATATGTGTATATCTAATTTATGTGAAAGCATGGAGGGGTGTGTGTATGTATGCTGGGTTTTTCATTTGGAGGGGTTGAGCTTGAGGGACTTTGTCTTTTTTCAACCCAATTCAACTATGTAACTCCCAGAATGTCTGGACAGCAGTGGCGTAACTGCCAGGGGTGCAGAGGGTGCAATTGCACCAGGGCCCCCACCCCCTTGGGGCCCATTGGAGCAACAATAATGGTTATGGCAGGCAGTTATCTAGGGGGAAATTTTACAGCACACATGCTATCAACACTCCAGCATGGGATTTATAGAGCTAAGGGCCCGACAGGGGGGCCCAGGTGCCCATCCTGTACCGGGGCCCACAAGGGAGTAGTTATGCCACTGCCAGACAGTACTTAAATGTTTTTCGGGTGCAAAAGTTGTACAACAACACTGAATGAGTTTGGAACACTAGTTTGGAAAACTCTGATCTGAAGTTTTAAATGTCCAACTTTTATAATCATTTCCATGAGCTTTTCAATCACACTTCTCTAGAAGCTGCTTCATTGCCTGCACCATCAAGAAGTCACTTTGTTGCGTATTATTACATTTTTGTGCACGGTCCAGTGCAGTCATCCCAAACTTGTACCACCTAAAGACAGCTTGGCCTAAAATGGCCTAAAATAGAAATATATAATAAAAAAGAATATTTAAAAGAAATTATATATTTGTGATACAAAAGATTGATTTAGCAATGGTTTGATATAAGTTAAAGGTGCCACCAGGTGTAACTGAACCAAAAGTGTGACACTGTCACATTTCTCCAGCAGCTATAGTTATTTCACACTAAAGACACTAGCGAAATACATTGTGTGACTCCAAAAGGAAATTTAAGAAGAAAGTGTCATTTAATATGCCAGGCTGCAAAGCCTTTGAAAAAAATTACATTGTGGAGCTTATAAATAAACCATAAACGATTTAACAAAACATGTCATCATGTGACAAGGTAGTTTTTCTTGCAAACAGGTGCACTGCAATTGTAAGAATATGAAATCTTAAGAGGATTTCATTGTACAATAGATGGCAGCTTAACAGCACATTGATGGCTTTTGGCAGCCTTTCAAATATAATGGTATTTTTTTTGTTAAAACCTTCCATCACTGAGATGTGAGTTGCTGCCAAATAAAAGGAACCAGTTCTGGATACAGAAAGGCTCACATTTAAACTAGGGCGGTCTGCCAAGCACTATAAGGCCAAAGCTAGAGACAACCACATTGAGTCCATTAAAATGAATGAATAATCATAATACTATAACTCTTTGCAAATGCCTAAAAACAATCAACGTAATGGTTAATTAAATTCACAAATGTTGAAAATTATTTTGAGTCAGGTTTCTGGAAAAAGAATTCACTATTTGATCATAAAAACAGGGATGTCTGACGTGGGTCCCTCCAGCTGAACTACACTTTCCGTTATTACGGGATACTGGGAGTTGTATCAGCTAAACATAGTAACATGTTAATTAAGGTTGGAAAAAGGCCCACACCCAACAAGTGAAGCCTTCCTAACTGCTATCTGATTTTAAAAAAAGGAAAAGACCTGCCTAACACCTCTCCAATTTCCTCAAGATGAAAAAAGTCATGGACTTTAAGAACTATCCATAGTTTTCACACCATCAACCAAAAATCGTCTCTATCATCCTTTTCTTCTCCTCATCCCAACAACTACTTTTATTTTGTTTTAGTTTCTTTTATTATAATTCCTGTATAATTTTAAACTCAATAAACCATTTAAAAAAAATTCACTTGTGTTAGGATTGATGACATTTGGGGAGAAGAGTGTTTGGTTACTCGATGTGTTTCTCCAGACGACAGTGGCTCAAAAGCCTTGTGTCCATAGCCTTTTGGTCAGATTTATGTTTTACACCATTAACAGGTGTACAAAAAAATGTAATAGATAAAATAATAAAGTGATAAAAAAGTATAAAGCTGTGTTTGTTCTATTTCGTCAGCTTAGCATTGCATAGCACTACCCCTTAGCCCAGTCAGACAAGGGACAGTTGTACCAAACCCTGACACTCAAAGGTATTGCGCGGCTGGATGGCTAAGTGATTTCCAGATCACAAGTGGATGGCAAAATGCTCAGAATTGGCAACAATAAATTTCAGTGAAATCACCCGAAGTCATGGGTGCACTAGAGATTGTTGTTGTTTAAAAGTGTAGTAGTCCGTACCTGAATTCATAAGGAAGGATTCCAAACATTGAGCTTAACCCAAGCTGAAATCATATGACATTGCCTACATGGCATAGTCCTAAAGAAGCCTTGTCACAGTCTGTTACAGAACACAAACAAAGCAAAATGGGCAGCACTCCGGGAATACTTAAAATTGCCTTTATTTTTCACTTGCAGGGCAGCATTATAGCAACGTTTCGATCCCAACCGGCTCTTTATCAAGCTAACATATCAGTACTAGTGATGGGCGAATTTATTCACCAGAGGCGAATTCGCGGCGAATTCCCGTGATTCACCGCTGGTGAATAAATTCGTGAAACGGCAGCGAAAATTCGCCAAAAAAAACGAGTCGCGCATCAAAAATGCAACTCGTTTCGTTTCGCTAATTTTTTCACCAATTCGCGAATTTTGCTGGAAATTCGCACATTTTTCGGCGAAACGAAACGGGGGAGTTTCGCCCATCACTAATCAGTACAAAAATCCCAATTTATACAATTCTATTGTAGCGCCACCTGGTGAAACTACACCATGACAACATTTAATTAATAACATTTGTTTCACTTATCTGACACTTGTGTCAATTAAGAGTCCAGTTTCAATATACCTGTAGTAGCAAAAATGTGTCATCAGGCAGGCTGTAAAAAAGAGAAAAGATTAAAACTAACTAAAATCAAGATAAATTATCTAAAAACAGGAGATAGATCATATTCTAAATTTAGCCCATTTGGGGATAAGCTATCTAATTTTCTGATCCACCAAGCTTCCTTGTATAACAATCTTTTTATCCTATCACCCCCTCTTCTCATCCTTGGGACTGCATCCAAAATCTGAAATTTCAACTGTTGCATTCTGTGTCCCGCCTCCACAAAATATTTTGCCACTGGCTGATCAATCTTTTTACGTTTTATTGTGGATTTATGTTCCCTGATCCTATCTCTGGCCATCCGTGAGGTTTGACCTATGTAAATTAAGCCACATGGGTATTTTATGGCATAAACCACAAACATGGTGGTACAGGAATAATGGCCAGAGATAGGCACAGGGATCCCACTTCTAGGGTGATGTATCACCTCTCCCTTTTGTATGTTATTGCAACAATTACAAGAGCAACATGGGAAAGTTCCCTTCTTCCCTGGGCGAAGCACTGTCTTCCTCTTTGCTAGAACCCAAGTCTGCTTTTACCAGAATAGAGCCAATCGTATGGGCTTTCTTATACGAAATAACAGGTGGATGTTGGAACTCCATGACCTCCCTATGATTAACTTTCACTACGTCCCAATGTTTTTAATTTGTTTTACTAATATTATCACTTAATGTATTGTATGTGGAAATAAAAGGTATTCTAGAGCTGGTGTTTCTCACTTCTTTTCTCTTAAGAAGTTGACCTCTCCTGACAGAACACAAACAGCAACATCATTTGAGCTTGACTACCTACTGCCATTGCTAGATTCCAGCTCATTCCCAGAAGCCAAATATAGACAAAGTATACAATATGTAACTTGTTGCTGGAGCAAACTACATCAAAAGTCAGGTGTGAGAAAAAGGGTATAGAAATCCCACAAAAGAAAAATGCTAAATTCCAAACTCCAAAAATTTTGGCAAGTCCAACCAAAACAGGCTGGAGAAGCCTGTTACAATTATCTTCAGATTAATGTGCAACTATGTAATACACAGTTATACTTTTACTTGTTATTTGTACATTTTCTGGCCAAGACACCCCTCTGAGTCAGTGTACTTGAACTATCTGCCCTGCCCTTACATGACACTGTATTAGAGAAACTTTATTACAGAAAATTTCATTGTTAAAGGATTCCCAATTGTGGCTTGTTTTTCAGCTAGCTTGAAAAAAAGAGCATGCTCAAATGAACTATGTGGCAATTCTTGTTTGTGACAGACGTGTTCCAATAAAAACAATACAAAATGTGCAGATAAAGACGCCACTCTTATGTGATTTCTGCTCTGCCCTACCTCCAATATGTCTTTTGGTTAATCATCCAGCCTGGTATTAATAAACCAATTTTTCAGTTTTGTAATTGAATCACAATTTATCTGTACCCCTCGTTCCAAGAGGTATATTGCATGTAAAAGACTGAAGTGGTACAGTCAAATAAAATGTGTATTAGTTTGCAACATTATAAAAATTATACAATTTTTGTTTTTCATTTACTGTGTTAACATCATAACAAAATATAATACATTTGATAATGTAATAATTTACATGCAAAATGGATAGCAGCTTCTTTATCTAATTATGACAATATGTAAAATGTTAAACAAATACACAAAGCTCAATAAAAATTATTGAAAAAAATGTATACAATAGAATTTTCAAACTGTATGGCTTCATTCCACACATACCCACTTGGGAGGTCAATTAGGGAGAAATGTAGTGTGAGAATCTATTCCATATCCAAGAACGCATAGCAGGATGACTAATAAGATACTATTTTATGGACCGGTTACCTTGATATTAGTCAATAGACCTTGCAAAATACTACATATAACAGATATATAACTAACTAGGTGTTTGGAGTATGTTTGGATAAATATATAGAGATGTTTCATTCATTTTATACATTTGAGTGTAGCATAGCACAGAGATTAACACTGGACATAAAAGTATTGTACTCAACAGTTAAGCAACACCTTGTTTTTGTGTCATTAGGGGAAGAAACCAGTGAATTACCCTTATATCTGTAAGCAGTACACTAAGGTTACAGATGGTAAGTGAATGCTATAGGTTCCTGTGCAGAAGATGCAGTTGATCTAAACATTTTTAGAAGGCGTAATAATAAAGAATTAGTCATATCAAAGAGGTTACAGACATTCTGCACTCCAAAGGATTTTTACATGTCAAAAATACTAGTTTTATCAACAACATAATTAAAGAAATCCATACACTGGCTAGTATTTGGGATATCCTGTCTGTTGCTCAAAAGTTGGATATATTGTAAATAGCCCGTTTAGTTATCTATATGGACGGCAATATAGCATTACATGGCACAGATCCACTTGTTAGGCCAATGACCTGAATGCATGAATCTGAAAAATTTTTACATATGCACACACATAGGCTACGCATGACAGTTCTCTTTGCTACAAACTACTTGTAAATGTGAATGTATTTGTTTCTTCTTTTTCATAAGTTCTCATTTGTTATAGTTTGGGTAACTTACCTGAATATTTAATGTTTACTAGAAGGTGGTCTCATTAGACCAGGGGTCAGCAACCTTTACTATCAAAAGAGCCATTTTGCCCCTCTTCGACTAAAGAAAAATATTCTGGAGCCACAAAACATAACACAGATTATAACCTTTTAAAAGTATTAACATTTTTAATTTTAACTGTTTCAACAACAGAAAACAACAAACAAAAGTGCAGTGTGCATGTATGCATACTTTGAAATAAATGAAACACTGAATAGCCCTATCAAATGCTAGTGTTCTCATCTGTTTAAAGTTGAGGGCTATAGAAGTCATTAAAATATGCATCGCATCCACATCTATAGCCCTCAAACCTGCTGCAGCTGAACTCTGGAGGCTTTTCTCTTGTCTTGATTGGGAGACTGCGGTAAGGACCATGATGAATCATCTTCCTGTGTTGCCTACCCCTGCATTAGACAAATACCATTTAAATAATTTGGGATAGTGCACAGAAGTGATTTATGATTTCATGATTTATGCCAGTTCCTTGTTTCTTGATGTGGGCGTTTATGAACAATAATGGTATTTACTGGTCTTTAACGTGGAATTACAAGCTCTATTCCAAAACACCAGATTTGAATATGAAGTTGCAGCTGTTCCAATGCTTTCTGTACTTCTTGATTTAAAGAGGAACATTCTCTGGAGGTAAGAGTAGGAGGAAGGAGGTGGTGGGACAAATCTCAGTAATCCACTTTTCCACATCTGATAAGAAATCTTTAAAGGATATCTAATGCATAATAATTAGGCATTATGAGTATTAATACTTTCTGTACATCATCAATGCCACATGACTTCATACACATAAAAGTACATTTACAAAACCAAATGTGGCATGCAAATGGAATTTCAGATACAGTTTGGCCTGATTTTTTTTACCCAGAATGCAGTGTTTAGCTTTACCAGGGATGTGTTAGCTCCAGGGTTTCCTTATGGAAATAGGTTCACTTACGCATGATACAGAACAGGAGGTTAATCAGACACACTGGTTCCAAGAGCAACTCTAGTGAAGTGCTTAGGAAAATTTAGGAAGAAACTACATTTATAGAATGGTATCAAAATGCACAATGGCTGTGTCCATTGTTGCACAACTGCATATTCGGTTCTGGTTGTTAAATGAGCCCTATAAGCTGTAACCTCTTGATTAGAGAAGTTTTAATAAAGAAAAAATCAACACATACTTTTTAGTTTTGCAAAGAACCAGTTTGCAGGGTGCCACTTAGGCAGGTGCTGCAGAAACCTGAAATGTCATTTTATGATAGACTTAGGACTTAATACGCCTCACATAATTTATACTTTGTGCTCTTATTCTAGATTAAGTAAAGTCCCTAAAGTCTCCATGTTACAATACTGGCACCTTGTGGCAAATTGCATGCTCTACCATTACAGAATATGACGGAATAAGAAAAAATGTTGTGCATAAGCACAAAGCTGTTTTTAAAGAAAAATGAGAGACAGTTACCTTTAAATAGTTTAAAATTGTGAGATTTTTGGGCAAGAAGTCTGTGTTTATTAATTTGTTAGAGTAAAGCAAGGCAGAGCACAGGGTCTTATAACCTGAACTAGAAATGTGTTAAATACAGGATTCATGGTGTGGATAACTGGCTGTTTAATTGAAACATAAAAGAATAAGGCACGTACTAGCCCAGGTCAACAAGAATAATCAGGGATACTTCTGTTAAATGCTATTGGTAGGGCTTCTCTTATTGCATTTAAATGAATTACAATCAGTTTGTCCCTTCTAGGGGAATTTCCTATCCCTGTTTTTTTACATGTTATGAACAGTTTATCTTAGAAGCACAAAGCTTTACATTTGAAGTATAACTCTATGCCATCTTTTATGTCATTCATCCAGCAGCACAGCAATTGATGGAGAAACAATATAATTGATGAAGAGAGACAGTTTATCAGTTCAGTTTTCATGATATAGCATCAGCTCTAATGTGAACAGTTTTCAAGACTGGAGAGTAGAGCATTGCTAAAACACTATGGCCAAAAAAAGACTGGGATTTTATAGTACCGTGAAAGGAAAGTCAAACCGTTCTTAAATAAATAACAGGGTTGTCAGAAAGGTTTCTACTACATCAAATTTTTAGTGAGTGTTTTACAAGTGATTTTATTCAAAGCTTATGCTCTTACTAAAAAACAGAAAAAGCTATAGTACTGTCAGTGATTGAATAATCAAAGTATTTTGTCAGACTTTATTTTAACTACATGTGTTGTGAAAACAGCACAATCATCCAATCGCATCAGAAAATGTCTCTTTGAAAAAGAAATTAAGAAATAAACATCAGGTGGTGATATCATTAGATTAGGAGGAGACACTGCATAATGGAAGAAAGACGAATGTTTAGGTACCCTTTATTTAGACAGCTAAGTGGTTTCCATATACGAGTTAAAGGACTTGTTCAGTATAAAAATAAAAACTGGGTAAATAGATAGACTGTGCAAAAGAATATGTTTTCAGTATAGTTAGTTAGCCAAAATGTAATCTATACTACTTCCTGCTTTTTAGCTCTCTTGGTTTCCACTGATTGGTTACTAGGCAGTAACCAATCAGAGACTTGAGATGTGGGCCACATGGGTCCTAACTGTTGCTTTTGAATCTGAGCTGAATGCTGAGGATCAATTACAAACCCACTGAACAGTTATGTCCAATGTGGCCCCCCTTAAAGTGACTGACTAACTCATAGGAAGTTGACCCCTTTGATCAGCTTAAATCAGCAGGTGTTCTGTTCTGTTATGGTAGACATCCAGTCACTCCAGCCTTTACAGATTACTAACTATATTAGAAACATATTTATATTTTTCACAGCCTATTTACACTGAACTGTTCCTTTAAAGTATTATTTCTAGCAGTTAGGTAACTGTACAGGAGGTGTCATTGTTCTATTGTGTATAAGGGGAAGTCAACATGGACTCTGTCTCTCTCTCTTTTGATCCCACTGTTTTATGAGATGAAGGCAGGTTAGGGTCTGGGCGAAAGTAGGTCTAGTAGGTGTAGATGAGGTGTGGGAGTATTGTTCTGTAATAGCTCATTCCAGGAGAGAAAGACAGGATCAGATGAGCTAGTGAGCAGCCTGAAGTTCCACGGAGGAGAAAGATTAGCAGTTCTGGGTGTACCATACACAGAGTAGGGACTTATGGACTACTGTAGCTTGCCTACTTGAAGGACCTGATACTTGGGATTAGACACTTCCAAGTTGACATAATCCACTTTGATTATTGACCTCTGATGGGTAAAGCAGTTGGGTGTGTTTTTCGCACGTAAGTACATGCTGAATATTTGTACTGTGTATTTTCCTCCTGGAGGCTGCACTATGTTCTATAGATCAAGAGTTATCACGTGTTTTAAGAACCACAGGCCCAAATTATTTATTCTGATCTGGCCAATTGTCACAATGCTATAGGTTGCATCACACAAAATTTTGATAAAAATTTTGTAAAATCATCAACATTCAAGCAGGTTACAGTCTTCAAACAGGAAAGTATCAAAATCCATTAATCAGCCTCATTCAGCTATTCCACCTTCAGTCACCAGTATCTTTAGTCTCATCCTCAAAAATTCAGGGCCAACCCAATGGTATCAACTTTGCCAGGTGCTTTTAAGTGGGTCACTCTGAGCACCTTCTCTGAGATAATGCTTCAAGCACACCAGGGGTGGGGTCCCTTCAGTACCCTGAATTTTCCAGGTAATTTGCTCCTAACTTGGTACTAACCCCTTCTGGGCTGGTCTTACCAGCTGTCCTTGTCTCAGCCTCTTGGCCTGTTTCCTTAGTTTATCTCATTAGCCAAATAGGACCATACTGGCTCCTGCATTCCTTTTATACCCTTAATAATTTTTCCAAGGAGATCACTGTGTGCATGGGGTTATTATAGTGGTAAAATAAAAAAGGTTCTTCACCAAAATGTGCTCTCAGATCAGAATACTATATACGGAATTTTTAAAATGTTTTTGCTAACTGCAGCTATTAAGTCCAATTACAATAACCTCTAAGCCACTTTAGCCAACACTAAGGGGCAGATCTACTTTTGGTCGAATTTCAAATTAATTCGAAATTCCACCATCACATTTTTTGGGGGTTTTCGATTGAATTAAAATAGTTCATATCGAACAATTGCATCATTCGAATGAAATGATTCGAACGATTTTTTTTTAAATTACCAGGACTTAGAAAAAATTCCAGGAGAGCTTCCAAAAGGTCCCCCATAGGCTCCAATGGCAATTTGACAGCTTTAAGGTGGTGAATAGTCTAATTTGATCAGACATAGTTACATATCTAAATTGGGTTGAAAAAAGACAAAGTCCATGTTCAACCCCTCCAAATTAAAACCCAGCATACACACACCCCTAAACTCTTTCACACAAACCATATATGCCCATAGCTATACTAACTGTAGAGTTAAGTATCAAAACAGCCTTTGATATTATGTCTGTCCAAAAAAATCATCCAGGGCCCAGGCCCCTTTTAAAAGCATCAACAGAATCAGGCATCATAACATCACCCGGCAGTGCATTCCACAACCTCACTGTCCTCACTGTGAAGAACCACCTACGCTGCTTCAAATGAAAGTCCTTTTCTTCTAGTATGAAGGGGTGGCCTCTGGTGCGGGGATCCTCTTTATGGGTAAAAAGGTCCCCCAATATTTTTCTATAATGTCCTCTAATGTATTTGTAAAGTGTATTCATGTACCCTCGCAAGCGCCCTTTTTTCAGAGAAAACAACCCCAACCTTGACAGTCCAAAACTGCAATGTCTCACTAGGGATCTATAAAGAGGTATAATTATGTTTTCATCCCTTGAGTTTATGCCCTTTTTTATGCAGGACAGAACCCTTTTTGCTTTAGTAGCTACAGAATGAAACTGCCGATAATTAGACAACTTGATATTTATAAAAACCCCAAGATCCTTCTTTAAGGAAACTTCCAACACACTGCCATTTAGTATATAACTTGCATTTATATTATTTTTGCCAAAGTGCATAACCTTGCATTTATCAACATTGAACCTCATTTTCCAGTTTGCTGGCCAATTCCCCAACTTAGATAAATCACTCTGCAAAGTGGCAGCATCCTGCATGGAACCTATAGTTCTGCACAATTTAGTATCATCTGCAAAAAACAGAAACCGTACGTTCAATACCCACATCCAGGTCATTAATAAACAAGTTGAAAAGCAAGGGACCCAGTACAGAGCCCTGTGGTACCCCACTAACAACACTGGTCCAATTAGAAAATGTTCCATTTACCACCATATAACTATATAAGTAATACTGTATTTGTAGATCCATATTACTTATATAGTTATATGGTGGTAAATGGAACATTGTCACGTGGAGGAGACTCCCACTAAGGGTGCTGGATATATGTATATATATATATATATGCATACAAAACATACAAAAAAGATTGGGAGCCAGGAGGTTCTCTGAAGATAATACTCACAGCTGAGGAAAAGTGTGCAGTCACATCACATGCAGTTTCTGACATGATGACACTCCCTTAGGACAGATTTGGCAAGCATATAGTCACAACCCCGCTCACACAGAACTTATAGGGTAGATGTAGACTATACAGGCAAACATCAGCGACATATTATGTAGTGGTCTCTGGATCAACCTCAGGGAAATCCTCTATCATGATTCTCCACTGGGATCCCTATACTACAGGCAATATGGCCTGGGAGAGATACCTCCAAACTGTCACTCCTGTATTGGAGCTCAGAACTGCTCTTTTTAGCTCACCCTGACTGACTTACACTCCTAGAGTTTACTAGTACTGCACCCAGACTCCCCTGGGCACACCCTGCTGGATCACATCCAGAGGCCAAAGAGGAAACTGCCCTCCCTTCTCAGCACTATACAGTCTAAGGCAGGAAATGGTCACCACATACTTTTACCAATAACTACAGGCATGCAAATACTTAAATTGCAACACAGGCTTCTGCCTGGCAACTAAAGAAGGTAGGGATTTAACTCTATAGGTGCTTTTAAAACCTATAGGTCCCTACATATAGTATATATCACACCATTAATTATACCATGTGACCAATAATGCCTTTTAAAGGGAACCCGTCACCCAAAAATCAAAATCCTATTTTATCGCATTAGTCAAGCAAAATTAACTTTATCTACACTAAATAAAATATTTGATTCTTGTTTCCTTCAGTCTGGGAATTCAAAATCATAGCAAGCAGGCAGGGGCCATTTTGTGGACACTGTCATCTTAGAATCTTGTTTGTGCACCAGAATGTGGGACCCAATGTCCATCCCCATGCCCTGGCTACACAATTAAACAGTTAAGAGAATGGAGGAATGTGTGGAGAGCAGTGACACACAAGAAGTGCTGAATGGAAAGTGAAAGTAATTGTCTGCCCCACCTCTATGTCACTGGCATAGAGTAGGGGCAGAAAATATTTGATTGACAGCTGATATTTTTAAATGAGTGTACAGCAGCTATGAATGCTTTAATAAAATATAGAAATTGGATTTCATATTTAATTTGAAAAGGACTTTAATTATACAGATTTTTGTGTCTGGGCGGCAGGTCCACTTTAAGGGCTCTTCCAGACGAGGAGATTGCAGGGAGATTTGTTGCCTGCGACAAATCGCCGCGTGTTTGGGGCAACAAATCTCCCTGAATCTCTTCCCCCAGTCTTGCGCCCGCTAAAGTGTAAAGTCGCCTGCGCCTATTCACACGCGGCGCAGGTGCAAGACTGGGGGAAGAGATTCAGGGAGATTTGTTGCCCCTAAACACGCGGCGATTTGTCACAGGCAACAAATCTCCCTGCAATCTCCTCGTCTGGAAGAGCCCTAATACATTTACAGGTAAGGGACTGGTTATCCAGAATGCTCGGGACCTGGGTTTTCCATATAATGGATCTTTCTGTAATTTGGATCTTCATACCTTACGTCTACTAGAAAATCATATAAACATTAAATAAACCCAACAGGCTGGTTTTGTTTCCAATAAGGATTAACTATATCTTGGTTTGGATCAAGTACAAGCTACTGTATTATTATTACAGAGAAAAAGGAAATCTTTTTTTATAGATGTTTTTAATTGATTATAATGGAGTCCGTGGAAGACAACTTTTCCATAATTCAGAACTTTCTGGATAATGGGTTTCAGGATAACGGATCCCATACCTGTATGAATATTCTGTTTGAGAACAAATGCTGGCCTGATCACCGTATTTTACACAGTAATTTTAAAGGATTGCAGGACCCATTGAAGTAAAAGGAAAAATGTACATGCTAGTAGTTAAAAATGCTATTATTAATTTTTTTCCCCTGCTGGAAGATCACTCTTCTTGTACACAACATTTTCAGACAGCTGCTTTTTTTATGCCCGAATTGTATGCTGAAAACCTTTAGGCTCTCATTTTTTACACAGTTTGATAAATAATACTTTTTTTTCCGGGTGATGCCTGGTGACCACATCACTATTTGTTCATTGATTCTTATGATTTTTACACAGCCTGATAAATAGGCCCCATCAAACTCATTATGCATATACCATCACTAGATGGCACTAAATTACAACTTTTACACAGCATGTGCATTTCTATACTCAAAATATGATTATATAACCAGATTTACAATGTAAATAGCTCTGGTTTGGACAATAAAACAAATATACCTTAATAATACACGAAAGCCGTGAATAACTTGTAAATTATATCCTTATAAACGGTGAGATCTGATGTCATCAGTTATAAAGGTGAGTTCTGATGTCATTTCTGTTACATGACTCACTGAAACTTGTGTATTATAATAAATAAAGTACCCCCAGTTGCAAAATATGAGGATATTAGAAGTTACCTTGGAGTTCCATGACCTGTATAAAAACACTCGGCCTTCGGCCTCGTGTTTTTATATGGTCATGAAACTCCTCGGTAACTTATAATATCCTTATATTTTACAATAGGGGGTACTTTATTCACTATATAATCTACTGGTCATTTCCCTATGGAACCAGACTGTAAATTATATCCTTATAAACGGCCTGTTCTGACGTCAGAATGCACCGTTTATAACAGGGGTCCCCCTCCGCTGAATTTGATGCCGCGTCTCTGATTTTGATGGCACGAGTCTAATTTTGATGCCGGTGCATCCGTTTTTGATGGCGGTGCGCCCGAATTGGCTGCCGGCAACCATAATGGACACTAGGGTTGCCACATTTTTTTTAAAAAAAATACTGGCCTTCCTATACATTTATCTTTTTTCCCTATTAATAACATTGGGCTCAACTATAATTTTTACGGGCCAGGTGGCAACCCTAATGGACACCGACCCCTCCAACATTTCACTGTAGATTATATTATAATCATTATAATGCATGATGTACCCCTTACTGAAATTTATACAGATATCGGAAGTCACCTCATAGTTATGTGACCTGTATAAAAGCACTCAGCCTGCGGCCTTGTGCTTTTATAAGGTCATATAACTCCTCAGTGACTTTATTCATTACAATAGGGGGATCATTATCCACTATATACGGTATCTACACGTTTATTCATTTTTACTGAGTTGCAGTAATACCTGCATGTACGTAAATAAGCATGTAGAGGAAGACCATGTAGTGTTTAGCATAAATGTATATGAAAGCCAAGTGAGTGTTTTTGGTTTCTGGTTCATAACCATACTTTGAGAAAGAGTGTTCCCTAAAGTGCAGTTCTTCCGGACTACAAATTCACAGCCTGATGCCAGAATGGTATTGCGTTTAGAATGTGTAACATATAGGAAGATATTTGTAAATTATTTGTTTAATAAGGGGTATGGGATCCCTTATCCAGAAACCACCTGATGGGCACAAAGCACGTATAGGTTTTTGAGATAATGTGACAAATAAAATAATTTTTAAATTTTTACTACAATTTGGTGGCTTTCTGGGGATTCCTTGAGTGCCTATCACCATTGTTTTGCCTTTCTTCACAGTTTTTCTGCATCCAAAACTATACAAAGCATTGGTTCCTGTGTCCTGCTTTTTTCACTTAGAGCCAATAAATCAATTCCTACAGCTCTGATATAGTTTAAACTACCTATATAAAAACAACGGAGTCACTGATTTAAAGGGGATATTCACCTACAGACAACTAGTAGTTTTCAGATAGATCACCAGAAATAACAACTTTTTTCAATGACTTTCCATTTTCCATTCAAATTTAAAATTAGTTTTCAGAAAAACAGTAAAAAATAAATAATGGAAAGTAATTGAAAAAAGTCTCTATTTCTGGGGAGCAATCTAAAAACAACAGAATTGAAAAAAGTGTTTGGAAGGTGAACAACCCTTTTTATTGCTGGTTGCATAGTATATCATTTATTTCAACAATTTTTTATTGTATTGTAAGAGGAGCAGGCTGAACACATCCTACCAAATGTATACATTATGGACAAGCTATGGACTCAAGCTTTGGTGAAAGCCAAGGCTTTCACAGCTTTCATAGGGCAACCTCAGTTGGCGTCTCTCAAACTGGAGAAACAGCTATTTTTCTTTGAGCTGTACATAGATTACTGAACTCCCCACCCCCATCACTGAAAGGTCAGCAACCATACATAGAAAACATATTCTATCATTCTATACTTAAAGCTCATGGGAACAGCCTTATTCATCCCACATTCTCTTAAGATTCTCTTAAGATTCCCTTACTGAGGGCAGAATAACCTTGGATTTACGAGTGTCAATCTACATACATGGACCAATGAGCCATGTTAGACAAAAAAATTATTTTCTGAACACAGAATAAATGTCATTTATAGTTCCTCTTCTGTACTGGACACTCTTGCCTCCATGACTTTGGCCTGATATCTTGTCCTTGAAAAGCATTAAATGAAGTGGAGATGACAAATAAAATATAGAGGAACACACAGTGTAACACAGTGATCAACAGGCTATGCTTGGGTAGTAACTGAGCCCCTGCAGATGTTGTTATCTCCAGCCCATATTGGCAAAGCTTTAAAGGAGCAGTACATAACCTTGTTCAACATTAGTTCAATTAAAATAGGGCTTGTGCCTAATGTTTTAAGCACAAAGTTTTTGCGCTAATTCGCCAGCGTGACTTCATTTTGTAACTTCAGAACTTCACTAACACCGGCTCTGGCGAATTTTAGTAGATAGACTTGCGCAACTTCGCACCCTTACGCCAGGCGAAGTTGCGCACTGACGAAGGATCGTAATTACGCAATTTCAGTAAGATCATCATTTTCCTGAACGTTACCACTTACGTGAGACTTTACTTCGAAAAAAAATTTTCTAACTCCACTGGCACTGGCGTGTTTTACCATTGGAGGGTGATAGTCTGAAAAAGATCGATTTTTGTGGGGGGGGGGTTACTCTCCTTCCCCCCTACATTTCCTAACATATGGCAACACAACTTTATAGGGGGCACATGTAGGGTATTAAGAAAACTTTATTTTATTTATTAAAGGTTTCCTGGGCTTGTATAGTGGAATGTAGTGGCTGTAACATATACTTCTATTATACGTTAAAGTTCCCGCCATATGCAAATTAGGCTTCGCTAGTGTAACTCTGCTCTGCCTAGCGAAGTAACACTAGCGCAACTATGCTACCGTTCGCCGACCTGAGCATAACTTTGCACTTTAGTGAGTTTGCGTATCGCTGGTGAAAATTCGCAAAGCTAGCGCTACTGAATTTTTGGATCTTAGTGCATTTGCCCCTAGAACTACTCCATGCCTCCTTGTTATGAGGTGGATAATTAGATTACCAGTAAACAAACCTTTCACTTCACCCTTTGTTGTGACTGTTTTGTTAACAGGAGTGCATTGTAATCTGTGCACCGGTAATCTAAATTGCAAATAGGGCATTATAAAATAGGCATAAACCATCATATTATCTTCATGATTGCAACCTGACTGCATTTTAAATTACAGGGGCTAATCTATTCAAGAATTGAACACAAACACCTGTGATCCTCCTATGAATATAGCATAATTCAGATGTACCGATTAAGGAGTACCAAAGAGTGCAGGGTACTAAGCAGCCCTGTCCTTATTTCATTAACTATGGCACAGAGTACACACAGGGATACCTTGTGACTATAGTGCTGTGCTTCTCACCTCAATTTGGATTTTTAAACCTCTGTGAGGTTATAAATGCTGCAAGGCCCTGGACTTAAAAGCTTTGTGAATGGGCACAAATGTCCAGGACCTCTGTAAAAGTAAATGCAAACCCCCTAATGTGTTTTATACCTTGTGTATGTCGAAAACTGCTGTGACTTATCCATGATGCCATCACACTACACCACATTTTGGTGGCTACAGGGAAAGCATTTGTTTAAGATTTCCCTTTAAGTTTTTTAATACAAGCCAAATAAATGTAGCTCAGAAAGGGGTACTGCCTATTAATTTAAATATAAAAATCTACAGGTAAGTGGTATGGCACACACAGAGTTTTCACTGCCGGTACAAACATGCCAATGGAGTAAATGCCTGTCAGTCCTGGATCTGTCCCATATGCAGATTTACAGGAATGAATGAGATGCACCTGTCATTCCACACATAAGTTGAATTTCTTCAAGTCTGCTCATTAAATACAATAGACAGTTTCATAATGTGTAAGGCTACTTGTTCAGTAACTGCCCATTCTAGCCACAGGCAAATCAGTGTGACACATTTTTACTGATTTAAGTGTAATTTCTTGGCGACATCAGCTTTTTTTCATTTTTAGTAGCCCCATAATAATAATAATCAATGTTATTGTTATTTCTCTTGTTGTTGTCATGTCTCGTGTTAGCATTTATTTAATTAGTTCCCATTCCATGTTACCTGATTTCCTTTTAAAAATATGGATATTTAATGACATTCCTGTGCCTACTAAAGTTTACAAAGGCTATGCTCTTTTTTTTACAGTAGATTGCATCTCTCACTCTGTTTTGCAGCCACACTAGTTTCATTTCCTGATACTTTGTTACTGGGAAGGGGGTGGGTTACAGGATAAAAAGGATTAAAACAAAAGACTCAACTTTCTTTATTAGTCCTCTATATTATTCTCTGTACAGCATAAAACCACAGATGAAACTGTTATTGGTATCATAAAAGTTCTTATGGTGCTACTCAGTTATCCCTTGCTCTCCAGCAAGAGTTTTACTAAGATCCTTCTAATGAGCTTTTTTTTCACCCTATGTGCACTGGTTCTTCTGCTTATCATCAAACCAAGCTCTTACTTCTGATAGGTCCATTATGCAGGAAAAATGATAGGCAGCTGTCTGATGGAGAATCCTAATGCACGTGCTCCTTGATATTGCATCCACTTTATTTAAAGTTAGATGGGATTCCTAAAAATGCAAACTCTTCAGCTTGTATTCTGTTGTGAGTCTGGTGATGTGAGTCAAAGCACATCTCCACACCATACACCTGGCAAATAAATATGAGATGGTCTGTGTGTACAGGCTGATTATTTCACGTGCCTATGGCTGGTCTTGGTGCATGGATGAGACACTGACATAGGTTATTATTAACCTGTATTTCTATAGTGCCAACATATTTAGTAGCGCTGTGAAAGAGTTGAAGATCCCTCACCCTCTCACTTTTATTTAAACCAAAGCTATTTAAGTATCTCACCAGATCATTAGATAGTATTCCTCTGCTTGTCCATATTTAATCCTTGCTTTTTTCACAAATTTTCCCCAGCATGCATCTCTCATATTGCAAACATTAAACCACATTTTTAACACAGCATGTTTAACTGATAGCATGAATGTAGCGGATGAGGTTTTGCTTGCTGTTGTCTGAGACTTGGTGGAGAAAGCAGATATTGTGGTAACAGTAGAACACATGACTACCTTTCCCACTTAAGATTAGTGATGGGCGAAACGGCCGCGTTTCGCCGAAAATTTTTTCGCCGATTCGCGAAACGAGTCGCGCGTCGTTTTTGACGCGCGTCGCGTCGTTTCCGACGCGCCGCATCATTTTCAACGCGCGTCGCGTCGTTTTCGGCGCGACTCGTTTTTGCGCGTTGAATTTTTTTTGGAGAATTTTTTTTGGCAGTTTCGCGAATTTATTCGCCAGCGGCGAATCGCGGGAATTCGCCCCTGGCGAATAAATTCACCCATCACTACTTAAGATCAAACATACAGTGTTAAGAAACAAGCTAAACATAGTTTTATTTTCGAAAAATGTATCTTTTTATGATAAGTACTCATGTTATTATATTTTGCAGCCTCCTTTTATCAAAGCATTGCCTTGTTTGACAAATGAGCATAGACAAATACAAGAGGTCCTCTGCACTCAATCCATTATCAATATATTAAGGACATTAAAACATTTTGTGCCTTAAGCATTGTTTATCCATATATTGCAATATATTTAAGATGGCCAACTACATGTCAAAGTCATCCCATATCTGGCCAGTCCTACGTTCAACTTGCATCTGATTCATTAACAAATCCAAACGGGCCAATAAAAGCTGCCGACAGACTGAAAGCCGGCCAGATGTCGATCGGACGGGACTAAAATTCCTGTCCGATTGTACCCGCATTTGTTCGTTGATGCAGTCCTGTGATCCGACCGCCCGTACCTCCTCCATTGTGATCCAATTGTTGGGCCAAAGGGCCCATGATCAGATCACCCGATATCACCCACCTCTAGGTTGGCATATCGGGAAGAGATAAGCTCATTTGGCGACATAGCCAAACGAGCGGATCTCACCGTGTATGGCCACCTTAAGTTTTACCTGCAAATTACTTGCTGCTTTCAAAGTAAAACTCCCAAACACACTTGGTTACCCTTTTATTCGCACCAGTGGGATCACCTATAGCTGGGAACTTTCCCTTGTTTGATTGACAAATGGGTCATTTCATCAGAATATGTTCAACAGCTTCAACTCTAATCTGTGGAACAAGACACATAGGGAACCCCACACAAAAAGTTATTTTTATTTGGCTACAGTGAGTGCAATGGTGGAGTAATATTTCGGGCAGTCAAGCCACCAAGTGAGTGTGCCAACAAAATGTAAAATTCCAGATCTAATTTCTTCTGAATGACAAAAAAACCTACACATAGGGTTGCCACCTGGCCGGTATTTTACCGGCCTGGCCTGTAAAAATGATGCATGATTGCAATGTATAGGTATAGTATAGGGAAAAATCAAATGGCACACAGGATAGATGCAAGCAATTGCTTTGCGTGTTTATTGTGCGTGCAATGTTTCAGGGTCATGCCCCTTTCTCAAGCATATAAAACACAGTACAAAGGGTGTTTAAATAGGTGGTCATATGCTAATTAGATCAATTAGAGTCAAAGAAAAAACGTACATAACTGCAAAATAAAATGTCCAACCAGTGCAGAGCCTCAGTGTATCCATGAAATTGTGCAAAATCCTAATGGAAAAGCATGTATACATAATAAATACATGAGGATATAAAAATACAATATAAGAATACATTAATTTAACAATAGCATAAAAGGAGATGGATCAGCCCTGTGCAATATAGTGAATTGATCAGATATTAAAAACAACACATTATATAAAAGTACAACAAAAAAGGAACATTTCTTACTCCAGACAAAGGGAGACAAGAGATGACTCACCCTGATCTAAAGGGGAGCAATACAACAACATTCATCTGGAAAACAAATTAGTACAGAAGTGCTTATAAAAAAAACAGGCCATGTTATATTCTTCATTTAATCCCTTAGGAAACCTCGAATGCAATAACCATATCCAAAAACATTCACTTTGGAGTAACACTCTTTTTAGATTTTGTTCTTGTTTTACCACCACTTTCTCAAGGATTTGCCACCTCAACTGAGACACTTCCATAAAACTTTAGCTAAAATAGTTTCTTTTTTATCCTTTTTAGTTTTTGCATCCTTTTCCACCTCATGCCTGCCATCCATAGGTAAACTGTCTGGTTTATAATTCCGTATAACGGATTTATGTTCATTTAACTGTACTTTAATAGGTCTTGTGGTCTGGCCCACATAGGCCATTCCACAAGGACATTTGAGACAGTAGATAACATTAAAACTGTCACAAGTGGCAAAGCATTTAATGTTATGTTTAGAGCCCAGTGTAGGATGTATAACACAATCACCAGGTATTATGCCGCTACAATGGCCACACCTCCTACAAGGAAAAGTGCCCTTGGTATTGGTGGAAAGATGTAAATCCTTACACAGGGGAGATCCAGTCGATTTTGCCTCCTGAGGCGCAAGTGCCTGCTCTGCCATAGAAGAGCGGAATTTCTGGGTTGAAAACCTGAAAATTCGAGTAAATTGAATGGTATTGTGAACATTATTTAAATAAATTAGGAACTCATGTAGATTCTCCAAAGATCCTGCCAAGATGAAGAATGTGTCGTCCACATATCTCATATATGAATGTATGCACCTTGCAAATTCCAAATTCGAAAACATAAAAGTTTTTTCAAAAAAATCCATAAAAATATTGGCCATGTTAGCTCCAATGGGGCAGCCTTGTAGTTGTAAATAGAATTCATCCTTGAATTGAAAATAATTCTTGCAAAGTACATACTCCAATAATGAGCATATGAAGTTGACCATATGTGTGGGAAGGGAACCTGTTGACAAATAGGGCCACACACATTCAATCCCTTTGTCATGGGGTATGGATGTGAATAAATCTTTCACGTCCAACGAGCAGAAAATTGTCACAAAATTGTCACAAAATTGTAACTGTTTCCAGTTTAGTCAAAAAGTCTGTAGTATCTGTTAAACAATAAGTCAGTGTTGAAAACATTTTTTGTAAATGTAAATCAATGTACATAGCCAAAGGCTGCCAAATGGATCCTACATTGGACACAATAGGGTGACCTGGAGGTTGTCTGAGGCTCTTATGTATTTTTGACAAAATTGTGTGATTGTGTCAGAAGAAGTTGCACAACTTCATCAGTTATAGGGGCAAATTCAGTAAGATCTGAAAATTCGCTAGCGTTCGCCGCACTTCGCAGGCGAATTTTCGCCAGCGCTATGCAAATTCACTAAAGTACGATAGCGTAGTTGCGCTAGTGTTACTTAGCTAGGCAGAGCGATGTTACGCTAGCAAAGCCTAATTTGCATACGGCGGGAACTTTAAGTTATAATAAAAGTATATGTTACAGCCACTACATTCCACTACACAAGCCCAGGAAACCTTTTATAAATTAAATAAAGTTGTCCTACATGTGCCCCCTGTATAGTTGTGTTGCCATATGTTAGGAAATGTAGGGGGGAAGGAGGATAACCCCCCAAAAAAATATCGATCTTTTTCAGACTATCACCCTCCTGTGCTAAAATATGCCAGCGTTTTTTTGGGACAGGAAAAATTTAAAAAAAAATGTCAACCTCCTATCTATTGTATTGAACTTTGGTCTGACCAGGCGAAGTAACGTCTAACGTAAGTGCTAATGTTCAGGAAAATGTTCATCTTAGTGAATTTGCGAATTTGCAATCCTTTGTCAGTGCGCAACTTCGCCTGGCGTAAGGGTGCGAAGTTGCGCAAGTCTATCTACTTCGATAGCAAAAGTTTGTCAGAGCCAGTGTTTGTGAATTTCCGAAGTTACAAATTGAAGTCACGCTGGCGAATTAGCGATAGCGTTAGATGCTTTGCGCAATAATGAATTTGCCCCATAATGCCTTCTAAAACTGCATCATTCAATTCGATTTTGATGTCATTTATAAACTTAAGAGTGGGGTCATTTGTCAGTTTCGTATGATGTAGAAAATTGTTCAACTGTCATAATTCGCAGAATTCAATATAACAGTGCCACCCCCTTGTCAGCTTTTGTAATAGTAATGGCATCATTAGTTTGTAAAGATCTAATAGCTGCCTGTTCCACATTGGTAACATTACAAAGAATACGTCTAGAATTGTTTTGCATTACTTTGTTTAACTCAAAAGAAACAATTATTTCAAAAGTATCAATGGCTGGAAAAAAAACCTGATGGAATAAAGTTACTTTTAGTACCTAGTTTACTTTTTAACACCGGCAACATTGTATTTTCAGTCAAGCTTTCCTGCTTATCTGAAAACTATACCTTAAGTTTAATGGCCCCCACAAGCTCAAACAGATCAATAGACACATCAAATAGAGGTGCTGTATATTTAATCCCTTATTCAAAACATTAAGTTCAATGTCAGTAGGTACATAGTCAGAAAGATTGAATACCATATTTACCTGCAGTGTTGGTAAAATCGCTTTTTCTTGGTTGAGGGCCTCACTGCCATTCCTTCTCCTATCCCTTCACTTTGCTGAGCTTGACCTCTGTCTAAAAAAGGAGTTGCAGAGATAGGCGAAGAAGCTGGTGTATCCTGAGAGTTGTCTGAAGACTGAAGAACCCCTGTAGGCAGCAGCTCCTGGAGCCGAACTATTCATACCAAAAGTTTGCCTCTTCTCTAATTGATTTAATCAACATATGACCACCTATTTATACACCCTTGGTACTGTGTTTTGTATGCTTGAGGAAGGGGAGTGACCCCGAAACGTTGCACTCGCAGTAAACACGCAAAACAATTGCTTGCATCTATCCTGTGTGCCATTGGATTTTTGTTGCTGGAGATTGTTTGTGAGGTGGCCGAGCCTCTACCTCGGAGCATCAGGTATTGCTCTTTATTTAATGGAGGGTGTGCTGGAGCCTGTATTGATCAAGTATAGGGAAAAACCAGAAAAACATAGGAGGGATCTCCAATAAACCATTGAAAGCTTTTTTGCACTACAGCTGCCTTGTGTGCCTTCTGATTTTTTTATTTTTGCTAGGAAGGCTGGTATTTTTTTCTAGAAAAGGTGGCAATCCTAGCTACACAAGTGACCTGGCTGCCCCCCATCTGGAAGCACCATTGAAAAAGCACTAGAGTGTGCACTGTATGATTTATTGAAATGTACCCTTTATTTCCATATTAAAACATTATTGCCCGTGGAGTAGTTTGAACCTGACGCTTTAGGTACACCGTGGCCTTAGCTACTTTCTGAGCAACCACAAAACAGGTAAATCGTCAAGTCCAAATTATTCTGTGAGAAATAAAGTTTTAAAATAGACGATAGAGGATAAATTGTAACTATACAAAGTAAACTCGGTACTCTGGGTATTTTCTATATGTTCTGATTTCTTTTGAATTAGTAGTCAAACAATGTTAGAACTGACAGATTCATGATCAAAACAGCTCAATAAAAATGTGCATATCGTGAAATCCTGAAGCCTGAGCTGCTGTTAATACGGGGCCGCCCACGTGACTTTATTTGGTTACAATACACGTGACGAGAGCGCGCACGACCCAAAGCGGAGACTCCTGCGTGTTGGATGGGGCGCGTGCGCTGACAGGGACCGTTCGGTTATGGGCCCCGCCGCTCCGGTTTAGGTGAGATATATGTGTCACTGCAGAGACGGTCCTGTCCTTCCGCCGGCAGCGGCATGAGCCGGTCAGTATACCAGTCACCGCTCAGTCCGGAAATAAATGGCGAGAGTGAGTGGGAGCCTGGCGGGTATTATGGCGAGGAAGAAGAGGAAGACGGGGAGTCGGAGGATATAGACTGTGCTTGGAGCGGAGAGGACCAGGTTAGGAGGCCTCGCCATCGCCACCATCTCCACCACGGCTCTCACCAGCAGAACCACCCGCCTCGCGTTTGCCGGCGCTGTAAATCCACGTCTCCGCCGGGGAAGAAGCACCTGGAACTGGAGCTGCACCTCAACAACTTCGCTCCAGAGCCAGGCTTGGCCGGCGGCTCCCCATCAGAAGGCGAGGATGGGGACTTGCCCGAGAGCATTGCGTCTGTGCGGCTGCCCGAGAGGAAACGGACACGGTCCAGTAGTTCAAGGCCCCGAGTTGAGGTGGTGACCGAGCTGAGCCCGGAGGAGGTGCGCTGGTTCTACAAGGAGGACAAGAAGACATGGAAACCCTTCATTGGTTACGATTCCCTGCGCATCGAGCTGGCCTATCGCAAGCTGTGGGAGCTCACTGCAGACCTAGCAAAGGACCAAAGCGGAGAGGATGATGAACTGGACGTAGTGACTATAGGCGACTTTGTGAAGGTCGAGCCGGTGTGTGTCAGGAGCGGTCTCTATGAAGTGGATGTGAATGATGGAGAGTGTTACCCTGTCTACTGGAACCGTAAGTATCTTTATAGTTGCCCTGCAAGCATCTGTAGAGGGGCCCTGCAA
>CM044446.1:70298190-70308801 GCA_024363595.1 Xenopus borealis | reverse complement strand
GGAACAAAAATTCATATCTATAAAGCAAAAAAAATCCGCACACATAGGTCTTGATAAGTGGAAAAAAAAGCTGGTAGATTTATTTCAACCTTTCGGCTTACAAACTCAAGCCGTCAAGCCACCTGATGACGTCTTGAGTTTGTAAGCCGAAACGTTGAAATAAATCTACCAGCTTTTTTTTCACTTATCAAGACCTATGTGTGCGGATGTTTTTTTGCTTTGTATGTATGTGTGTGTGTGTGTTATCTAACTAGCAAAATATAAATATTTCACAACCACCCAGAAAGAAGGTGGCGTTTAAGTGTGACATTTTAAAACCAAACGTCTTCTGTTCTAATCCAATCACACTGCCAACTACATTTTTGGCAGCATACAAGAGTTAGGCTTTCTTTCTGCCTATTGTGGCAAACTGATTTGGGGATATACATTTTTGCATACTGAATCTTGAGAAACAATATACACTGGGTTATCATACATGCATAAAGTGTTTGTGTGAAATGGCCTATTTGGGGAAACAATTCAAATGATACTCCAGACTACTAATGGGCTATAAATGTTCTACACTTGTAGTGAAAAACACCCTTACAAAAGAAAAGATTATCTCTTATTACATTAGTGGGTGAAGGTGGCCATACATGAGAGATCCACTTATTTGGCAATGTTGCCAAATAAGCAGATCACTCCCAGATACGCCCACCTTAAGGTGGGCAATATCGGGCTGATCCGATCGGGGGCCCTACTACAGTATTGTTATAAAATACTCATGTTCTATACTGGCTTTTTAAAGAACGTGATCCGAAATGATTAATACATAATACATACATTTCACCTTGATTAACACTAGATGGCACTAGATACTAAATAATGGTTGTAATAATCCGTATATTCTGAAAGCATACATTTTCAACTTGCACTGTGATAAGATATGGACTCATCTTGCTTTTGGGTGAGAGTAGCTAGTTCATTTAACCCTTGAGCTGTCAATAACGTACATTCTACATTTACAGATTAAACAGGAATGGAGAAGTGTGACACTAGAGCAGAGCAGTAGTATGCTGTCTTTAAGAATGAATGTGTAAGTGGAGTTGTTGGCTGTGTTCAGACTATGACGATCTCTTGATTTAAAGTTTTAAAATGCATATATCAGTGCCTGGACATGCACAAACTATTGTCTTCTCTTGACAGTGCCAGCTTCCTCAAGCAGTTGCTTCCTCAGGGCCTGCACTGATGATAAACACACTAGGAATAATCCAGTTAAGTGTTTGGTGTGCCTTTATATTTGAAGACGAGTTCAGCTGCAAAGGTGCTATTCTACTGCATTTTTCTTATATTTATTACTGTAAGGGCACTGGATGCTTTATTTTTCAGTACAAATTTGAGTTTGTGGGCAGGTGAGAACACTGGAAATGCCTTACCATTTTGCTTTCTTAACCATTTTGCTTTCTTAACCATTTTTCAGAGAATATGAATGATAACACAAAAACTTTTTTTGCACTCATGGTTAGTGATTGGCTGAATCCATTTATTGTCAAACAACTGTGTTTATTCTTTTTAAATCAAATTCACTACACAAACTACCCAAATGACCCTGATCAAAATATTACATAAATGTGGCCTGTTAACATTCACACAACTTGACACAAAAGGGTTAGAATGGCTATTAAAGGTAACCATCTTCACCTATGATCTGTTTGCTTGTAATTAGTGGGTGTGTATAAAAGGTCCGTGACTTTCTGGACTCCTGACAGACCCTTGTATCTTTCATCCAGTGCTGCGCTGATGTTTTTTTGGATTCTAAGTCATGGGGAAAGAAAAAGAATTGTCAAAGGATCTGTGGGAAAAGGTAGTTGAACTCTATAAAACAGGAAAGGGATAAAAGAAAATATCAAAGGAACTGAGAATGCAAATCACTCTAATAAAGAAGTGTAAAATTAGGAATTCTGTTGAAACCAAACCAAGTAAAACTAAAACTTCAGCCACAACTAACTGAAAAATTGTTCGGGATGCAAGGAAAAACCCACAAATAACTTCAGGTGAAATACAGGACTGTGTATGTGGTGTGACTGTTTCAAGATGCACAATAAGGAGGCACTTGAATAAAGATAACTGCATGGTCAAGTTGCCAGAAGAAAGCCATTACTACACAAATGCCACAAAGTATCTCGCTTACAATATGCCAAACAGCACAGAGACAAGCCTCAAACCTTCTGGCACAAAGTCATTTGGAGTGATGAGACTAAAATTTTACTTTTTGGCCAGAACCATAAACGTTACATTTTGAGAGGAGTCAACCAGACCTATGATGAAAGGTACACCATTCCTACTGTGAAACATGATGGTGGATCACTGATGTTTTGGGGATGTGTGAGCTACAAAGGCACAGGAAATTTGGTCAGAATTGATGGCAAAATTAATGCAGTAAGTTATCAAAAAATACTGGAGGAAAATTTGCATTCATCAGCCCGGAAGCTGTGCGTGGGATGTACTTGGACATTCCAACATGACAATTATCCAAAACACAAGGCCAAGCCAACCTGTCATTGGCTACAACAAAATAAAGTGAAGGTTCTGGAGTGGTTCTGGAGTGGCCATCTCAGTCTCCTGACCTCAATATCATTGAGCCACTCTGGGGAGACCTCAAACGTGCAGTTCATACAAGACAGCCCAAGAATTTACGGGAACTGGAGGCTTTTTGTGAGGAAGAATGGGCAGCTTTACCTTTGTCTGAGAAGATAAAGAGCCTCATCCACAACTACCACAAAAAACTTCAAGCTGTCATTGATGTTAAAGAGGGCAATACACAGTATTAAGAACTGGGATGTAAATTTTTGATCAGGGTAATTTCGGTAGTTTGTGTAGTGATTATGATTTAAAAAGAGTAAACACAGTTGTTTGACAATAAATGGCTTCAGCCAACCACTAACCATGAGTGAAAGAAAAGTTTTTGTGTTATCATTCATATTCTCTGAAAAATGGTTAAGAAATTATAAATTCTGCCAGGGTATGTAAACTAATAGGCACAACTGTATATAATGCAATGCAGTGATCCAGATATGGTTCAACAATATGTACACAGATTTAGAAACATTTTTAATTAGGCATCTTCGTGTCTACTATATTGCTGTATGTGTTCTTTTTTTAAACTTGATTGCTCACAGATGAGGTACAATCAATGCATAATAACAGGTTTGTGGATAACAGAATATATTTATATGCTGCCCCTCAAATTCCAGAAAGCATAGTTTTGCGTCATGAAGGAGCAGGCGATGAGCATGCCATGTGCATACCAGCAGTAAAGAATGCTTTCAGTTTATGCAGCTGGTTTATATCTGCACTCCACAAGCCCTGGAAAAATGTTGTCTATGAACTACAGAATGTCTTGTGTTCTGGAATACTTGAAATATATATGTTCCTTCAGTAAACCTTTAACCTATACAGTTATTGTGCCAGGTCTTCTAGAAGATAAAAAAAAAAAGAATTACAAAAATTCAGAGTTAGGTTAATATAAATATTTTCCCTGATATTGTCCAAAGGTCTCCAGGCAGGGCACAGTCTGCAAGCAGTTTCTGGGTTCCCCCCCCCCCCACAATATATAGGATAATAATAAATGCTCATATACATTTTTTTCAGGCAAGTTTTCTAGGAAGCAACGTGAATAAACGTAACCAGGTGTTTCATGTAAAACGGATGCTGTTTTGCCATGGTTTTTACCCATATTATTTCAGCGCGAGTGCAGCCGCAATGGAAAGCCGTGCCTAATGCACAAAGAGGTCAATCTATTAAAAAAATGTGCGTGCAACTTTCTAAAAAACTGAATGAAACTTATGCTACACATGATTATTTAGGCTCAAGTGCACCTATTGCCACAGCACACTGTGCAAGGAGCATGACTGGACGTAAATATCTTTTTAATGAATGATATCAACTCAGGTGAGGTTTGGAGAGACACTCAACATATTCTACTACTGCCTGTAATAAATACGTTTAATAATTTTATAATCCATAACTATGACAGCAAATAGAGTGCTAACACTAATGCCTTGCACTAAAATGCTGAATACAAATGTAATCTCTAGTCCTGTCAGTTCACACAACCTCTATTACAGTTACATTATTATAGGAGCTTTGCTCATAGTACAGAATCTCTTCCTCTTCCACAAGGGAAACTGTCATGGGAAAAAAAAAAAAATTTTCTAAACACATCAGTTAATAGTGCTGCTCCAGTAGACATCTGCACTGAAATCATTTCTCAAAAGATTTTTTATATTCAATTTTGAAATCTGACATGGGGCTAGCCATTTTGTCAATTTTCCAGCTGCCCGGTCATGTGACTTGTGCCAGCACTTTAGGCTAAGGCCAAACGGGGAGATTTCTTAGTAGCTGTATGCACAGAATGTCTCAATGTCTTAAATATATTGATAATGGGTTGAGTGCAGAGGACCTCTTGTCTTTGTCAGACGGGGAGATTAGCCAGGCAATTTTGAGCGATTTTTAAAATCGCACCGCTGTGTGTGAACAAGCGCAGGCGACTTTATGCCTAGCAGGTGCGCAGCGCTAACTAGCTATTCGGGGAGATTTGGGGGTGATTCGACGCGGCGATAAATCACCAGGCGACAGATCTCCCCCGAATCTCCCCGTCTGGCCTTGCCCTTAGGAGGGAACTGCTTTCTGGCAGGCTGTTGTTTTTCCTTCTCAATGTAAGTGAATAGTACGCAGTGGGACATGGGTATTTACTACTGAGTGCTGTTCTTAGATCTACCAGGCAGCTGCTATCTTGTGTTAGGGAGCTGTTATCTGGTTGCCTTCCCATTGTTCTTTTGTTAGGCTGCTGGGTGGGGGAAAGGGATAGGGGTGATATTGCTCCAACTTGCAGTACAGCAGTAAAGAGTGATTGAAGTTTATCAGAGCACAAGTCACATGACTTGGAGCAGCTGGGAATTGACAATATGTCTAGCCCCATGTCAGATTTCAAAATTAAATATAAAAAAAATCTGTTTGCTCTTTTGAGAAATGGATTTCCCAAGACAGGATCCCTTTAACTTACCTTCATTTAGGAGCCCCTTTAGCCTTACAGGTGTACTAAGGGGTTATAGACCCTATCTTTCTCCTCACTTTCTAAATACATATTAATAATGTTAATAATACTCCTGTAATTCCAAACAAAGGTAAGCTCCACAGAATAGACCCCAACTCTCACTGGCCTACCTAAAGAGTGCTGATGGAAATGGCCCCCACCTTGGGCACTTCTTTGACGTAGGTATCATTAGCTTTCCTAAGGCATCCGCCAAAAAGGCATTCAAATACTCATTCCCTTATATATGGTTTCAGGGCAACCCCCCTGACTATTTGATTGAGGGGAGTTCTTTCCTTATTGCTCACACCCAGAGCAATGGCTGTGTTGGACGCCCCTTGAAGATTAAAAAATCCAAAATGAGGTGCACAGTGCAGTACCAAGTGTAGTACCAAGTGCATGCACAGGGCTGGACTGGATCAACCGGACACTGGGAAAAACCCCAAACCCAGACCTGATACCTATGGGCCATTGAGCAATTACCTGACCTCCCCCAGACACCCAAGATATCAGTAGGTGCGTGATGAGGGAGGTTGTGCTGGGGGCACGTGGGGATGTGCAGCCCCTGATATGGCAGCTCTGATGGGCCCAGTCTGACTGTGGACATGCATGCTTTGGAATTTTGTGTGAAAACAAAAAATGTTGCATTCATTCTGCGCACTCAGTTTTTCAAAATGTGCACACGTTTAAAATGCACGCACAAATCTTTTTTTATTGTACAATGTCAAGAAGGAATTAGAGGGAACATTGACCTTAACCCTCTGAAAATGACTGGTTAATTGATGTAACTAAAGGTAGCAAATGTAATGTTCTGTAAATGGGACTACAGTAACTATTGTACCCTAATATATGTATCCATTTCTGCAGCAATAGAAAAGAAGTTTGCATATTCTTCTTATTTTCTTATCCCTGCCTGATATATTCTGAATTGTTTTCAGCCCAGAGAAGCACCATTAGGAAGTCAGTTAAAGTAGTTACTATCAGCAGTGCATTTCATTTCCACAATTGTTTGTAATGTTGAGTTATCAAACAGGTATATTAATGATAGCAGTTTAGTAGCACCTTCTTAGATGATTTTAATTGCTGACATTAAATGATATGCTGCAAAGACCATGAAAATCAAACAGAGAGCACAATTAGCATTTGCCGCTAAACCCACATTCATTAATAGTCATTCTGAATCTCAGAAAAGTCTCTAAACTCTCCTCTGTGAATAGACCTTTGTCTTTTGGTTTTTGATCTGCCAAGCCAGTATTTCATCAGCCAGAGCTCTTGTCTTATAGTGACGTTGCTACAATATTATTTTGGTAGCATAGTCAAAAGTCTCTTTAATTATGAATGATTCCAAAGTAGCAGTGTTCTCAAAATGAAATACAGTATATACATTGTTTCAAGTTCATTCAAATTTCAAATGTAGTTTTATGTGCTGGATATATTTGAAACATTTCTTTAGCTGGGTTATTCCATCTCAGAATTTGCATAATAAGGTATCATTTGTGTGGGTACTGCAAATGATATACCATTAAAAAAAAAAAAAAAGACTTCCCAACATTAATGACTTTTTAACCATTAACTATTTATTTCCCAGCAATAATAGTTTTTTTAGTTTTAATCAGGTTGAAGGGGGAGTGGGATAGAAATGATGCGTTTGCAAGAGACGTGGTACAACAGACCACCCCCCTTGATTTTTAACTGTTAGGTCCATGTCCCCTCCCCAACAATATCAGTCCAATTGTCAAAAACTCAGTCAAGATGAGTTGCAATGATGCTAGGGTACCCTGTAATTATCTTAGCCCTAATCTTACAGAAGTAGAGCAGGTTGTGTCCATAACTGCAACTTACTTGTGCTTTAATGGTCATATTAATGATAAATATGGATAGCATGTGGCTCATTAGGTAGCTGGTTGGAGTTCAAGTCTGCAATCTACAATTCAGTAGGAACTAGAGAAGGGCATACTGTAAATACCCAACTACCTCTTCTTTATGCTGCCTGTACAGCTGGCTCCCACAACTTGCACTGTAGACCAGTGCACTGATGTTTCAGGGCTCCTTTGCAGACAATAAAATCTTTGATAAACATTTGTTTCCCAGTGGCAAGTTTCCCTTAAAATATGCAGAGCTCTCTTTGGAGCCTAATTAAAGTCATAACCTGAGAAAGGAATGTAGGATTCCTTCCACCGCTCTTGGTTCCACAGCAATAGGTTGCAGCGAGCTCTGTTAGAGGCAGAAAAGGCAGTGTAGCCATTTAACAGACAGAATGAGCATTATTTCATCACACTCTGCACACAGGGAGAACTGCTGCTGCTGCTGCTGCTGCTATTGAAACTCAGCCAAATCTTGTGCTTCAGAACAGCTCAGTGTTTTAAAACCAGTAATACCCAAATAAGGTCCCAACTCACTGGAATTGGATTTACACCATATAATACCTAGCGTACAAACTAGATGTCTGATGTCAAACAGACTCCCCCAGGGCCCCTCCTGCCCTTTCTCACTGTCCTGCTTTATATAGTATACTCATCTAATTCTAACAAACCTCATTGCACTGAATGCTGCTATTTGAGCTGCTAATCTCTCGAGTGCAGAAGAATTAAGAAACCGAGCCTGAAAATTAGAAACCACTTGTTTTATTTATTAATGAGCCACATTTTACTTTTATTTACAGACCTAAAAGTTGACTTATCACACAAATATCTTTATTCTGCTTTAACGATATATGAAAAAAGCACTTCTCCTATTGTTTGCTTGGATAGCTGAAAGACAACATTGTTGGGGAAATTCATGAAATTGTCATTTTTGGTATAAAGCCATATTTAAGAAAAAAATTTCATTTCAACAACATGCATTTATATAAATGGCAGCTTAACCCCATACTGTACCTTTTAGTATGCAGTGCAGCAATTGTTTTCCCTGTTATCTCGCCCCCAATGTTACTAGCTGTTAAAGATAACATTAGCTGCAAATGACTGTGTTAATGGATCCCCTGAACTCGAAGGGGCAAATGGGTCATAAGTGTTTTCTTTTCAATCTCAGCTGCATGCTAAGGATCAATTGCAAACTACCGGAACAGCTACAGTTATGTTCAGAATAATAGCAGTCTCATCACTAAGGTCTCCTACACACGGGCGTTTTTACCTGCGCTCCCCTGCGTTGCGTTTTGCTGCATTCAAACGCAGGGGAGCGCAGGTATAGACGCACTCAATTATTTTCAATGGGGCTGTACTCACACAAACGCATGTAAGTGCCGAACGCAGGAAAAATGCAGCATGTTGCATCTGAATCTGCGTTCAGCGCTTACACGCATATCTTGGGTACAACCTCATTGAACAAAATTAGGTGCGTCTAGACCTGCGCTCCCCTGCGGCTGAACGCAGCCAAACGCAACGCAGGGGAGCGCAGGTCAAAAACGCCCGTGTGTAGGAGCCCTAACCTAATCACTGTTTTTGGTAGAAATTATATTTCTCTATGGCAAATAATTTACTAGTAGGTGTAGTTGAGTCACCAGTCATGACTTGCAGGCTGCTGATTCTGCATAATTGAATCATTGAATCAATTGAGGCTTGTTCAAAATAATAGCAGTGGGGAGTTCAGTTAGTGAGCTCATTCATTCTGTGAAAAAACATTTGTATATTACTGCCCTTATTTAGGGCAGCAAATGTTGTGCATGCTGGTTATAGTGCAATAGATTGTTTCAGACATTGTTCAGAATAACAGCCTACTTTGATTAGTTGATTGGAGATGGGAAAACATAAAGAAGTGCAGAAAATTATAGGCTGCTCAGCTAAAATGACCTCAAATGCTTTAAAATGGCAACCAAAACCTGAAAGACATGGAAGAAAATAGAAAACTACCATTCGAATGGATAGAAGAAGAGCCACAAGACTCAGCCAATGATCAACTCCAAGAAGATCAAAGATGGTATAAAGTTACCTGTGATACTGTTACAATTAGAAGATGCCTATATGAAGCCAAGCTATCTGCAAGAAGCCTCTGAGAGTTGAAAAATATGTGCTGAAGAGGTTATAGTTAAAAACAAAGAACACATTCACTGACCTAAAGAGAAATGACGCAATATTTTGTGGACTGATGAAAGCAAGATTGTTCTTTTTGGGTCTAGGGGCAGCAGACAACCCAAACACTGAATCAAGCCACAGTACAGTGTGAAGACCGAGAAGCATGGTTCTTTCACGCCAATCTCTACAAACCGGTTCTATATTGTTATGGATTGAAGTAACCCATACTTAAGGTATTTCATCTCAACTCAAAACAGGTTGTTTGCCAAGGAAATTGTGGGGTTGCTTCCTCCAATAAAGAAATGTATTATCCTGTGTCTGAAACAGCTATTATATTAAATCTATACCTAGCATATTGAGTGAGATGATATTGTATTATATTATGTACAGATACATTAGAGTAAACAGAGCTAGAACAACATGAAAGTACAATTACACGCCAACAATACTGTAAGTGATTGCTAAGTTCACTGTAAGAAGAGCCCTTGTAGTGTTTGGAATCAATTTCCCTTCTGAAGGTAAAACTCACTGGGGCTCATTTATAAACACTGGGCAAATTTGCACCTGGGCAGTAAATCACAGAAACCAATCAGTGATCAGCATTTTCAGTCAACTACAGGTTAAACAATGAAAGCAATCATCTGATTGGTTGCCATGGGTTACTGCCCAGGAGCAAATTTGCCCAGTGTTTATAAATGAGTCTGTGTTCCATCTGGATATATGAGGAGAGATGACTTCTGAACAGAAAGGCTTGCTTCATTTGTAGACTGTAACAATTGTAATAAACTGGTTCTTTCTCTGCTTTTAGTTTGTATAGCTGGTCACAAACAGGCTCATTCCAATCAGTTGGCGCTTGGGTTTATTGATTCAGATCACATAGCCAAATTGTTCTGATCCATTATAGTAGCCCATGACTACACAGGAAGCAGGAAAGGAATGAATGCTGTTCTCTCCTACCATCTAGTGAACATGGACTAATGAGAAGCTTCAAGATCTTCAGTAATCAAATGTTCCACACTTGTTACTGCAAATGGTGAGCCAAACCCCCCAGTAGTGGTTATTTGGCTAGAAAGAGCCCAAGCTGTTTGTGTTGTGCTAATTCTTATGAGCAGTAAGGGTTGGTGTTATATTAAAGGAGAACTAAAGCTTAAAAAAGAAGTAGGTTAGAAATGCTGTGCATTATTTTTTGATATTCTGTGTCAGCCCAAGGCAACCACGGTGCTCAGGGCTGGACTGGGAGGAGAAATCAGCCCTGGCAAAAATATCGAAGCAGCCCATGTATTCACGTGCATGCAAAGCATGATATATATTTCCAACCCCAAGGTTAACTAGAACTAGTGTTTATTAATAGATATTTTTGGAGTCCATTACCATATAATCCCCAGGAATATTATACACCCTGTGTGCTGGAACTGGTCCTTGCAACAACTATCTCACCCAAGTTTCTATCACAACTATTCTATCTGATGTATTAGTGGTCCTATACTTACAGTATATTCTAAATTTTCCTTTGTGTGCCCCCAGCTAGAC
>CM044446.1:70267193-70286550 GCA_024363595.1 Xenopus borealis | reverse complement strand
TTTTATTTTGGGGTTGATTTGCCCTTTTAAGGAGAACATTTTCCTTGGGAAGAATCACATGTATACACACTAATATTCTTTGCCAAGGAAAGAGTGCTATGATGTAGTAACAACGTTTCCCCGATGGTGTATGCATGTGCATTCTACTTGATTTATTCTCCTGCTACATTGCTTGGACATCCTTCATTCATTTTGTAAAGTCAGATATATCTATTAGGTGTCTGCTTCTAGCTAATGGCAATGTCATTTCCGCTCTCTTGTCAGGAAAGGAACGATGGCTTTGGATGGTATACGGATGCCAGATGGCTGCTATGCAGATGGAACTTGGGAGTTAAATATCCATGTGACTGATCTGAATCGGGATGTTACCCTGAGGGTTACAGGGGAGGTGCACATTGGAGGGGTGATGCTAAAACTGGTGGAAAAACTTGGTAAGTTGCACAGGCTGTATGTAGGTGTGGTTGCATTAAAGAACTTGCCTTGGCTGTTCCTGCTACCCCCTTAGCCAAGCCAGAAAGAATGGATTCATTTATATGATGCACAGAGAAAAAAAAAGTCTTTGAAAATTCTGAAGCTGCTTTGTACTGTATGTAATCCTCAAACTAATGAGGGATGTGAAACTTGCTGCCCTCAAGTAGTGGTGAGCCATAACACATATCATTTAATGAAGGGTCTGGTAGTTCAGCACTGTGGGATTGGCCCTCCAGGATATCTTACAATGGGCTGTCATACTTCTTCCCATTGGGCCTATATCATGGTCAATCCCTATTTCTGTATGGCAACAAAAAGGCTAAATAGATAGAACATATAGTAGAGAAAAGAGACTAGGAGATTAAAGAGACTGAGCAAGAAGGTTTTTGGTGGGGCCCTGGTATCTGTCCAACACTTGTTCAGCTCAGGTCCTCTGATGAAGGATATAGCTGGCTTACCTACAGTGGGTTTTCTGAGATTTTCTCCATGAAAATGTGTCACTACTGGTTTCTTTTCTACTATATATATATCACAAGAGCAAAAGATGTTTATGGGATGCTGGGAAATCAAAATGTATTAATGTTCCTCCTTTATGTTGAGTACTACATTATTTAGTGTTGCAATTTTAGACATACTATATAAAGAATACACTTCGTGCAGGAAATTACTAGCAGTTAATTATAAAGACTTAATGGTGATCTGATACAAAAGCCACTGAAAGCCGTAACGGCGAAAGCTTGTGTCTCATATAATACATTTGCTTGTAATAATATGTAATGCTCAGGTGTTGAAATGACAGGTTTTAGAGTTTTCTGCATTCAATTGTAACACTGAAACATGGGTAATTATAGACCCTCTGGGGCAGCACATACCCTTGATTGATTGGTATTTTGCCCAGTTGGACTGTTTACATGCATGTATAATACTTTTTATCTACAATGTAACATCTGCTTGGGACTATTTAGTGCATCCATAACTATTTCACCACGTCTAAATTTAAAACCCTGTGTTTTTCAGGACAAAGGCTAGGTTATTTTGTATCACTGATTAACTTAAATGTATTAGAAACTTCATATTACCTGATTTCTATAGGCCTATATATTGTGGAAACTGCAACTGACCCGATCTATAGCTCCCTCTTTTGTCTGCTGTATCTGCTTTCTGCCTTGGGAATATCTAGTACTGATCAGTATAAATGGGTATGCTATTTGGTTTGTTCCCATGACATGCCCCTTTAACAGACACCCTTACATTGGATGCGATTGGTTTTTGAAAACTATGCTTTACTTACTACATGCATTGCCCCTGTTTCCTCACTGTCCTGGAGACTTCATGTTCTGTTTGCTAGCACAGGCATGTAGCCACTAGGAATATTAAATTTAATTGGTAGCATAACAGATAAGGGTTTGCATAATTAAGTACTGTTCTGTCACTTCAAGAATGTGAAAGAAGAAATTAAACAGTAATAACTAAGTCCTGAAAATACACCTCCAAGATGTAGACTGGCATTTACAATATGTGTAATACTAAACATTTCCCAACACTCCAACCTATCATTCCATTCAGTGTAATTTCATGGGGACGGAATTCAGGGTCGGACTGGGTCGGCGGGACACCGGGAAAAAACCTGGTGGGCCCCCTGCTTTTGTAGGTCCCACCTGCCCAGATCTGCACCCACATTGGCGATAAGAAGGCTTTGTAATGCCAGGAAAATATTGCGCTCATGTGCACACACCAATATCTTGTTTGCTCCAAAGGGGGATTCCTACTTTTATTCCATGGTGCTTACAACACTTGAGCACCATGGAATAAAAGTATGGGAATCCCCTGTTTGTAGCAGACAAGGTATTGGCTTTCTTTTTTTCTGCTTATACTGGGGCTTCCAGTTTTATAGACGGGTCTATCAATAGAAGGGGAAAGCCGGTTTCAGGTTCAGGTCGACCTGCATGTCACTAATATGCATGTAAGCAAAAAGACAGAGAAGTAATATTCTGTGCATTTAACCTTTCTTATTTATTAATCACTTTTCACCCTTGTGATCCTGTATAATATAGCTCAATTGGGGGTTGCAAATAGAGAATAAGGTACACTCTGTTTAAAGGTTATATAGTGAATAAAGTACTCCCTCTTGTAAAATATAAGGATATTATAAGGTACCGAGGAGTTTCATGACCATATAAAAACACGAGGCCGAAGGCCGAGTGTTTTTATACAGGTCATGGAACTCCGAGGTAACTTCTAATATCCTTATATTTTGCAACTGGGGGTACTTTATTTATTATAATACACAAGTTTCAGTGAGTCATGTGACAGAAATTACATCAGAACTCACTGTTTATAAGGATATAATTTACAAGATATTCACGGCTTTTGTGTATTATATTGATATATTGGATGCATTTAGTTACCATAAAAAGACATGAGGCTGCAGGGCAAGAGCTTTTTTGGGATGCCAGCGTGACTTCTAATATCCTCAGATTTTGAATTTGAGTAAAATATTTCATGTTCTAGGCAAGTTGAGTCAATTGACACAGGTGGTACTGCTGAGCACATCTTATAAGGATGTTGTTTACCGGTTATTCATGGCTCTTATGATTATTTGTATTATTGTGAAATTATTTAATCAAAAAAATATTGTGTAGTTCTTGATTAGGCCATAAAAATTTTGAGGGCGCTATCTGATCCCTGAGTCTCTATTTGAACAGTTAATGATTATGGCAGGCATTAAGAATTTATTTTTGTCCATTGGGAAAGGCTTGGCTTATTTTTTATTAGAGAAAAGGGACCATGTTATTTAATTAAATGAAACTTAAAAATGCTATTATCTATTACCAAGGTGAGGACAGGAAAACAAAAAATTGTAAAGCGGAATACTAGCTGCTTTCTGTCCTCTGTTTACATCTTCAAAGGGTAGGTTGGGTTTATCAGTTATTTTTACTCTTAAAGAAAACAAATGAAGTGAACTGGTCAAAGTGACTTCTGTAGGTCCATTATGTGCTTTAAATAAAGCCATTAGTCTGCAGAAATGACATAACCTAACCACAGACGTCTACGTTGCAATGATTGATTGCTTATTTTTTTTTAGCGATATTGTTGACTTCAAATTTGTAGCTAAATGCTTTCACTTTTACAGTACCAGAAAAGGCAGCAGTTTTATTGTAAATACTGGGTTGGTGATAAAGAATGTAGTGAATCTGAAGCTGACTCAGGGCACAATGGCAGATTCAGGGAGATTAGTTGCCCCTGCAACAAATCCCATCTTCTTCGGGGAAACAATCTCCCTGAATTGCCTTTCTCTTCCTTCCCAACGGCTTGAATGTAAAATCATTAGTGGTCTGGTACTCTCAACGCTTTGTTTCCAAAGGAAACTTCGACGACTCCAGAAAACAAAGTGCCACGAGTGCCATCCTGCTGCCGAATTTACATTCAAGCCGGCTGGAAGGCAGTTCTGGGAGATGTCACCCAAATCTACCTGTGTGCCCCCACCCTTATGGGGTATTCTGTCCAAGTTACTCTTAGGTAAATGACAAATAGTCATTTGGACAGAATAACCCATAAGGGTGGGGGCACATGGGTAGATTCAGGGAGATTTAGTCACCTGGCGACTAACTGTCTCTTCTTTTTCTATTTAGTAGATTAAGGCAATAATTAATATTCCTATACTATTTCATACCTTTATAATGATAAATTATTACATAAAATTTATAATTTAGCTCATTATAAATATTGGTATTAATTCGGTATAACCCATGAATGTGGCAGCTACATATTTCTTGTTTGGTTGGATATGTATATAGGCCAACTATCGTTTCCCTCAAATGGAAAAGCTACAGGGGTGTGTGTGTGTGTGTGTGTGTGTGTGTGTTTAAATCCGTTGTATTTTGGGTTTACAACCTCTCTTAACTGTAGATGATCCTCAACAGTCTTCTCTCTGTCACCTAGCTAACCTGTCCAAGGCCATGTTAGAAACTGACCTTTAATCTGCAACTATCCATCCTCCTGTTGGGAACCACTGATATCCGTATCCTCGGACAATTTAAAGGGATTCTGTCATGGGGAAAAAATTTTTTTTTCCAAAATGCATCCGTTAATAGTGCCGTTTCGGAAGAATTCTGCTTTGAAATCCATTTCTCAAAAGAGCAAACAGATTTTTTTATATTTCATTTTGAAATCTGACATGGGGCTAGACATATTGTCAATTTCCCAACTGCCCCAAGTCATGTGACTTGTTCTCTGACACTCTTTACTGCTGTACTGCAAGTTGGAGTGATATCACCCCCACCTAGCAGCCTAACAACAGAACAATGATAAGGTAACCAGATAGCAGCTCCCGAACACAAGATAACAGCTGCCTGGTAGATCTAAGAACAGCACTCAATAGTAAAAACCCATGTCCCACTGCGTACTATTACATTGAGAAGGAAAAACAGCCTGCCGGAAAGCAGTTCCCTCCTTAAGTGCTGGCACAAGTCACATGACCGTGGCAACTGAGCAATTGACGATATGTCTAGCCCCATGTCAGATTTCAAAACTGAATATAAAAAAATTTGTTTGCTCTTTTGAGAAATGGATTTCAGTGCAGAAGACAGCTGGAGTAGCACTATTAACAGATGCATTTAAAAAAATTTCCCATGTCAGTTTCCCTTTAAAGTTGTTGGTAGCAGTAGCTTCAGGAGGAACATGCTGTGAAATTTTTGTTGGACTGTGTAGGATGATGGTTATGTGCAATATTATGTTGATGTCTATGCTGATGCTGAACTGTCTGATCTGAGTTTTCTAACAAAAGGGAAATATTGATATCTTTATTACAAATGCAGACATTATAAAATGCAGTGTCTGTGTCCATGTGATTCTCCCAGATGGAAAATGAGTTCTTTTTACTTGCCCATAGTAAAGATATGAATATTTATAAATTAAAAATTGCTTCCTTTTTAAAGGGGTCCTCTGCCCAATTTTTTTTTTGTTTTCATAGTGAAAGAGAATGCAATGCCAGCAACATTCCAATATGCATTCATTACACATTTAAGCGGGAACCTTAGAGCTTTAGTATTACAGCTGTAAGTGTAGTTGCAGTCACTTAGAACTAGAGACTTTAAACCACAGAATTTGGGCTTGTTGTTATGCTGTAGGAGATTAATTGGGCTAGATGAATGTAGGTGATCACATTTAAATAAAATCTTGTTTGTTTTGTCAGCAATAAACTATTTGTTATAGCTGATAATGTGTAAAATGTATCCTACATCCTGGTTTTAATAATACAGGTATGGGACCTATTATGCAGCATGCTCGGGACCTGGGGTTTTTCCTGATAACAGATCATTCTGAAATATGGATCTTCATACCATAAGTTTCCTAGAACTCATGCAAACATTAAATAAACCCAAAAGGCTGGTTTTGCCTCCAATAAGGATTAATTATATCTTAGTTTGTATCAACTACAAGGTACTTTTTTTTTATTACAGAGAAAAAGGAAATCCTTATGAAAAAATTGGATTATTTCATTATAAGGGAGCCTATAGCAGACAGCCATTCCGTAATTCTGAGTTTTCTGGATAACGGGTTTTCAAATAACTGATCCCATACCTGTATGCTGTTTTTGTATTGAATCCTAAGTTTGCAACCACCATTACTATATTTTGAAACATACCATTGCCATTTGTTAAACTTGATATTAAATGTTTTGCAAACGGCAAGTAATAAGCTTATTGAAATATTTTTTAAAACCTGAACAATGTCCTCTTATCTTTGATTAGGCGTTGGTGACTTTTAACCAGTGTGCACAACAGATTCAATTTAAGAGGAAGTATTTTTGATTAGTGGAAATCTTGTATAGATCCCAAGCAATCATTCATAATGTGTCTTTTTTTTTTCTGTACTTTATTGTTCCACAAAATTGTTTTCAATCACATGAGCCCCTATCTGCACAGTATTATGGAACAGTTTCTGTTCAAAAGCAGCTAAATTAAGTATGGTAAAGTTTTGTTAAAAAATAAAAAAACACAGACTTGCTTCATATTTTTGTAAAGTAGTTGTTCACTTTTTAATTACATTTTAGTATGATGTAGAGTGTCCTATTCTGAGAAAACTTGCAATTGGTTTTCATTTGTATTATTTGGTTATATAGCTGTTTATTCAGCAGCTCTCCAGTTTGCAGTTTCAGGAATATGGTTGCTAAGGTCCAAATTACCCTAGCAACCATGTATTTTTATAAGAGACCGGAAAATGAATAGGAGACAGCCAGACTGCTTAAATATGAAGATAAGTAATCAAAAGTAGCAATAACAGTAAGGGGCAGATTTATGCTGTTTTGCTTACAGGAATACCTGAAACTATTCTATAACATTTCTGTCTGCTTAGAACCCAATCATTTCTAATCAGGCAACACTCAAGTAGTAAACCAGTCTTTCCTGCAATAGAAGTTTGGCTGAATCCAAGTCCTGCAAAAAGTGCTATTATATGTGTGACTCCTGTATTCAGTGCAAGCCAGTGGCTCCTATACTCCAAGCTTTCTTAACAGTTAGATTTGAGCGATCTCCAGTAGCATAAAAATATTGATTCTATTAGATACCCTAACAGCAACTTGGGCAATAGAAACTGATCATAGCATGAAAACATGCATGATCAAAGGTTACCTGCAGCAAAAACCACAAACCAAGCTATAATAAACCAATATACCAGGGGGTATAGGATACTGAAATCATTGACAAATCTAAAGCTTTCTTGTTAATTCTTAGGGCAAGGCCCGAAGGAGCTTTAATTCTTTCATTATAATCTGTTTATCGTTTTTCCAAACCTGAAGTTTAAAATTCAATGTCCATGTCTGGAAGCTCAGTGATCCAGGAGCAGATTCTAAACCTTTACAGTTTGTTGCATTTAGTTGATACATTTCTCAGCAGGATCTGTAGAATATTAGCAACTATTGTATCAATTCTAACAGCTGCTTTTAATGGAACTCGGGGATACTTCAAATATATCCATTAAATGTATCCATTTAGAACCTTTAAATGGGTTGTCCACCTTCAAACAACTAGTTGTTTTCAGATAGATCACCAGTAATAACGACTTTTTCCAATTACTATTTCTATTTGTAACCGTTTTTCTAATATTGAAGTGTAAAGTGTCATTTTTCACCTTCTAAAGCAGCTCTGGGAGGGGGGGTCGCTGACCCCCCAACTGTTCTAGATGGATACATTTAATGGATACATTTCTTATCTTTGTCCCTGCTGAGCAGAATCTCTGGGTTTCATTACAGGCAGCTGTTAGAATTGATACAATAGTTGCTAATACTCCAGAGATGTTGCTGTGAAATGTATCAATTAAATGTTACAAAATTGTATCAGTTTAGAGTCTGCACCTGAATTACTGAGCTGCCAGACTCAAACACCAGAGACAACAACATTTAATTTTAAACTGTAAAAGATAAATAATGGCAAGCAATTGAAAAAAGTCTTTATGTCTGGGGAACAATTTGAAAACAACTGAACAGAAAAAAGTGTCTGGAAGGTGACCCCTCCTCATTTGAAGGTGAAAATATTAAACTTTACAATTCAATCAGAAATCGAAAATACAAAGTCATTGGAAAAAGTCTTTTGTTTCTGCAGAACTATCTAAAAAGCAAGTAAACTGAACAAAGTTTTGAAGGTGAAGAAGTTCCCTGGAGACTGAGCCAGTTAACATGTTTGTTGATTGGCTATTGTTACTAAAAGCAGTCCCATAACATAGCACAAATGACTCAACATTTCTGTTCTAGGAAGTGAAAGTGTAGGCGAAGTCTCGCACCATAAGTAGCACTGAACTTTTTTCATAGGTATAATTTATTTTGGTTTTCTAAAATAAATTATGTTAAAATAACATTTCTTAATCTAAAGAACAATAGCATCTGCTGGATGGGTCATCTTTGTCTTTTTCCTCCCTCGCCAATACAGAGGAAACTTGAAATGTCTTCTAATGCTGACCTCTGGGATAGATTTGTATGCTTATTGTATTGGCATAACATTTGGATTTGTGGCCAGTATGACTTCATGCATTAGGTCCCATTAAACACATAAAGGCAATGACCCAGTCTTGGAAAAGTCAGCTAAGCAAATACATCAATGGGTGGGGTTTTTTTTTTTTAATGTGATCATGGTAATGAACTCATGTGTGGGCTATTGGCATCAGAAGTCTACATTATTTCTTAGCCTTTTCAACCAGAATCCATTCAATCCCAAACAGGTCTCTTCTGGAATACTGTCAGTACAAGGCTTTTTTAGCAACCTTCACACTGGAAAAGGGAGCCTGTTGTGTGTGGATAGGGGATGGTAATATGCTTTACTAGTAACCATATCCTGAAATAGCATTGCTGTATGTTTTGTATTCATGCATGGAAGTCTGTACATATAGGCATTTAGAGGCTTCCTATGTACTGTATCTAATATTTATAAATAGCACAAGAGAATTTGCCAGGAGAGGGAAATATAGTTGTCGAACATAATGGGGAAATGCCTGGAACAATATGTGATGTTTGTTGGTTTTTAGACTAAATGTTATTTGGCTGGGGGGGAAAGGGATTTGGCTGTCTGTATTGAATATGTGCAGAGAGGCTTGCCCATCTGTCAAGTCATCTTGACCTGCACAAATAAAGAGCCTAGAAACATTGTAGCTTTTTTTGTAGCTGCTGAAGGGAAGTTATTCAGCTGGACTGTCACGCCAAGTCTTTCAGTGAGGATTTGTTTCCCCCAAAACACATCTTAAGATAGAACACACAGTAATGTGAGATGGTTCTGCATCCAAATAAATGACTGGATACAGCTTGGAAATGGACAGAAACAGTTTCAGCCCAACTCCGTATCTTTGTCCTCCAAGCATTTTCATTTAGTCTCCAGGAGAAACTGTTTTGTTTATGGATCTGTGTATGGATGAGGTTTTCTTATCATAGCAGCTGGATCTACCACTGGTATTGGATAGACAAAGCTTAGCAGGGTCTCCTCCCAGCTCCCCTTCCCTTTGACTTGCAGTGTATGGCCATAGACGCAAAGATCCGATCGTACAAATCCTTGATTCGTAACATTTTCAGATTGTGTGTGAACTGTCCCAACATTTGTCGTGCCATGCCAATTGGCCGTTTAATTGATCAGACGGGTTAGAAGATTTCTGTTGGCTGCCGATAATATCTCTGCATGTATTGCCAATCTGACGATTCTCAGCGGGAGACTAATCTGTATATACAAAGCCAAAGAAGTGTTTGCACATGGGTAGTTGCACATGGGAAGATGTTGCCAATTTGTGGTTTTTTTTTTTTTGATGCATCTGCGGGCAAAAAACTCTTGAAAATGCTTCCCCATTGCCAGTAATTGTAATCTCTGGCAGTGTGTCCAATTTTGCCTTTGGGCAATTTAGCTATACTAGACATACTGCCACCGATTTGAATTGCCAGCAACGCTGAGGCATTTTCGGGAGATTTGTCGCCTGCAGCCACTTCAAAAAAAACGCAGACAACAAACTTTCCCATGTGCCACTACCCTTGAATAGGGTGAAATATATTAGTTTTAAATAGTTCTGTTTTTGAAGGTTTTGCACAATTTATTCAGTTTTCAAGATTTTTACCCCAAAACAGAAGGGCAATCTAACCATGGCCTGTGTTAAATGCAAACATTACTTTGTATTATAATTAATGCATAGCTTAACTTAAAACATCAATAAATACTGAAAATTTTGAGAGCTTCTGCTAGTTTGGAGCTCTTAACCTAAATGAAACCAGTGCATGCAATTGTACTGTACTTTATCTTGCTAATTTGCACTGCTTATTGATTCTTTAAATCAAATGTTCCTCACACTGGGGACTTCTGGGCACCCTTCTTCCTGCCTTCTGATGGAAAAGAAATGTGGGTACAGTTTTTATCATTTTTAGTAGGTTTTCCTTCAACTCAAAAGCCATTTCGAGAAAAAGTAGTTCAGAAAATGCTTTGCTCTGAGCACTCTAGTTGCCTTTTTTTCCTCTTGTCTTTCATTTAGGTTAAACATTAGCACAATTTAGTTTTATGTTGTGGTTGGTTTGCATTTCACAAGGAAAGCAAAGTGTGACACGGTAATGACGTGGCGGTTTTAGGGAGTGAGGGAAAACACATGTGGATAGCATTGATGTATTCCATATGTTCACTTGGGTATATGCCTCCAGGTTGTGAAAGTGGTCTCCCTAACCATTGACTTCTGAGATCCCCAATCCCTTTTTTGTGCTTATGTCGATAAATTGCTTTATAAGGTGTCCCCTTATGTCTGACCGTTGTGGGGTATGTTTAAGGTTATGTAAACCAGTGTGACCCTTTGGAAAAAATCCAAATATGTTCTTTGCTTTAAAAATAAAAACACATATACAAATACCTCTACCAGTGTAGGGTGTATGTAGTCAAACGTTTGACGTGTTTAAAAATGGCGCCTCTTGCAGGACAGCTGTATCCTAGACGTTGGGGGGGGGGTTTGTTTGTTTTTTGTTTTTTTTTCTCTCCTAACTTTACCTTTTGCATTGCATTGATGTTTTGCACAATTCCCCATGTATAGCATTAAATCGTTTTTAATTCCCCCCTCTTTGACATCTTCTGTCCTGTGCCAGAACAGCTCCTTGTGTTGTGTGTGTGTGTAGGTGATTACTAAATGGGCAATATCATTACATATTTAAATATAGTAGTTTGGTGGCTTTATTTGCATGGCCTTTGTATAGTGTTCTCTCTCTGGCGCATAAAAAAAATATATAAAAAGGGCATATTGCATAACAGCAGATTCTTTAATGTCTATCTAGCTAGAGGGTGAACATTTTCTTAATGACTCTCTCTGAAAAACAAAGTCAGCAATTTGGGGGAGATAAATGCTAATTCAACCCGTATGTAGGTTGAAAGCAAATAGGAGCATGAGTGAGCTTTCCATTTAGTCGATGCTGGAGGTCTTGTCATTCTGAAGGGAGGGGGAGCCTACTACTTTTAAACTGTTGAAAAGAATGGTTAATTATAGTATGGCACTAAATATGAAAATGAATGCGCTAGCAACATATGGCCCAAAAAGCAATTTTGGTAGCAAGGCACAGCAATTTAGTGGTAAGTGGTAAACATTGACTTGCAGTGCTGGGGTCCTGGTTTTTAATCTGAACACATTCTGACCGGAATGTGGAAGTTCTCCCAGTAAATGCATGGATATCCGTCTGCACTACAAAAACATACAGGCAAGTTAACTGGCTCCTACAGACGAGACCTAGGGAGGAATGTAATTACAGTCACAAAGAGAAAAACTATTTGCACTAATAAAAATGCACATCGCAGTGTAATATTTTTCCTCAAATGGTGATTGCATTGTGAATTTTAATTGCACACTGTGACTTTGAATTGTGCACTCTTAAGAAGTGCTTGAAGGTGTCGTAATTTTTTGGGGGCAAAATGACTGCTCATTGGAGCCAGCTGTTAAATTCTCAAACTTTCTTCCACTGTCTGAAGTGGTCACTAATCAATTTCCGGCTTTGCAAAAGCTATATTAAATTCGCACAAAGCAAAATTTGTTCACGCAGAAGCATAACTTTTCGTGTTGCGAATAGTTTTTCTGTTACCGACTTTAATTACATTCCCCCATTAATGTTTTATGGTATGGTTTTGTATTAATAAAGCATTATGCTACACAACACTTTATTTTTAATTTTTTTTGTAATACCATACATCTGTTTTGTGTCTAAAATATTTGTTCTGTGGATACGTCCACTCAAGTTCTCAGTGTTTCATGTGTGCATGGCGCAACTTTATTCTTTCAGCAATTATGCACTCTGCTCCACTTCTCATCATAATTTATTTTAATGCCAACACATTATGCATTACTGTAAAGTGCTGAATACAGTAATTAATTCTCATCATCTTCTGCCTGATCCACAGTGTGATGGAGGGAGAAATATATTCTGACATATATTTCCGGAATTATTAGTTTGCTTATATAGTTGGAGCACAGAAAGAGTTAAAACAGTCTCTGAAGCCCAGTTTTTGTTCCATTTATCTTCCAGCCACTTATATATTTTTTTCCATGAACCTTTGCTTATCTCACTATTGTGGCTCCGTCTCTCGCTGTGCTTGAAAACCCTTATCATCCAAACTTTTTTTTTTTTACAGTTCTTTCACATCAATGGAGTGTTTGTCTGTATCTGCTAAGTGCCTGGAATAATCATCCCTGTCTAGCTAATTACTGTCTGGGTAAAATATACCCTCTTCTTCTTCGGAAGTTTCCTGGTGAAAAGGTGTTTCTTACAAGGATGTGTTTGTTCTGCTATCTTTTTGCAGAGTGCTTGCCACGTGCATCTGATCTGTTGCCAAGGGCTGTGATGTGCAGGCATTTGATTTGCTACATGCAGTGGCAATCCAAGTCTTAAACTGGCCATAGATGCAATGATCCGATCGTACGAATCAAGGATTCGTATGATTTCGGATCGTGTGTGGAGTGTGACATTTTGTCTTGCCATGCTGATCAGTCGATCGGACAGGTTAGAAAATTTCTGTCGGCTTCCAATCATATCTCTGCATGTATTGCCGACCTGACGATCGTCAGTGGGAGACTGTCCCCAACTTTTGTCAGACCTAAACTTCCGTACAATTGCTGCTGGGGCAGAACATTGGCTGATCTGTTCTTTTACTACTTTATTTAATCTGAATGGTTAGTGGCAGGTCAGGAGATGGGGATGTCCTATCATACAATAATTCGTACAATCTGATCTTTGCGTTTATGGCCAGCTTTAAAGGCGTTAAGATTTTAAAAGATCTTTTAGTTATCATAAGACTTTCAAACTTTCCTAAAATGATCATTTAAATGTAAGAACTGAAAATAAAATTTCAAGCGATATTTAGCCAGGAAAACTGTAGGTAGCTGCCTGCTTAGCCCTGAAAATAGGGTTGCCACCTTTTCTGGAACAAATACTGGCCTTCCTATATATTTATCTTTTTTTTCCTGTTAATAACATTTGGGATCAACCATCATTTTTACCGGCCAGGTGGCAACCCTACCTGCAAACAATTGGGCAATGTATACATTTCATTGTGAAGGATGAAAATGTTTTAATCTGACCAATCGATTTTATGAACAATGTGGGATGACTGATGTATAGTCATTTGGTGCCCATTAAGGAAAAAAAATATAGGACCATTAACATCAAAATTTTTAATTTTTTTAAAGTAATGAAAATACAATGCAGTGTTCCTTCCACTAGTAAAACTGGTGTTTTTTCTTCAGAAACGCTACTAATGTTTATATAAATGAGCTGCTGTGTAGCCATGGTGACAGCTGTTAAAAGGAGAAAAGGCTCAATTTACACAGCAGATAAGCTCTTTAGAACATAGTTATCTGTTATCCATTACTTATCCTGTGCCATATAGCCTTTTTTCAATTTCCGCCATTGCTACTCAGAAGCTTGTTTATATGAACTATAGTAGAGTTTATTTTGCTACTCATTTTGAAGTGTGCAATGGGTAGGTAAATTATTAAAATGTGGTTAAAAATAGATACAACACCCATGAATAATCAAAATATGAATAGTTATTATTATTATGGGAAAACTAGATGCAGTGCAAGATTTCCAAAACCTTATTGGCTTCTGCATGTTGCCTCATTGGAACTCGGGTGGTTTCCAGAGAACCTATACCTGTATTTTCTTAAATGGAGCACAGTGTGATTTAAAACTACTTTTTGCTGCTTCATAGGTGGTTGTAACTGCAAAGTCCTCACTGCACACGCAACTGCTTATTTAGAACTTTGTAGTCTCCTCTGGGGCATAATTGTATTGTTCCATGGCCAGTTTTGCTGGGATCAGAGTTAAAAACGAACACTATATTATGATATATTTTCATGGACTGGTTTTAGAGCACTTGGCCACCAGCGTGCAGTATTATGTTTGTGTTATGTAACTTCTGGTGTCTCAACCTACATGGTAGAGGTGACCTTTGTTTGGAGAGACACCAGAAGCATGAAAATATCCTGCTTCTGCCCGGCGTTACTAGCTAGCGCTCACTTGAGGGATTCTATAAATAGTGAAAACTAGAATGAACAGATTCCTCATTGGGGCATTGCCTTCATATACTGAAACCCTTGCCAACTTCAAAAAACATTAATTTTCCATTGCCATGATCCAAAAGGTCTCTGTAAAAATAAACCTCTGTCTTCTGCATATAAACCCAAATTGCCTTAGGAATCTTGGCACTTTACATTATGGATATGCCTATACAAAGAATAAAATCTAGTTCTGGGCATCTTTCCTGCACTAGTTATTGTCCTTTGTTGATAAAGCGGTAGTATATCCTGTTCTCCTCTGTTGTAGTGAACAATTAAAAAGGAAAAAAAAAGCTCAAGTTTCTAAAATGAATGAACATCAGAACAAAAGAGGTTCAAAAGTCAAGTTAAAGGGATCATGATTTATGTGATGTAGTTTTTATTTCTAAATGACACTAATATTGCAAATAATTCACTGTACAATAAAAAAAAATATACTTCATAGTTCACTATTAAAATTTTATTAGTTGTAGGCAGTCATCTCTGGTTATTTTGCCTGGTTACGTGCTTTCAGAAAGGGCCAGCACTTTAGGCTGTAACTGCTTTCTGGCAGGCTGTTTCTCCTACTCAATATAACTGAATGTGTCGCAGTGGGATCTGGATTTTATTCTTGAGTGCTGTTCTTCCATCTACCAGTCAGCTGTTTATCTTGTGTTAGGGAGCTGCTATCTGGTTAACTCTCCATTGTTCTGTTGTTAGACTGGTGCGGGGGTGGGAAGTGGGTGATATCACTCCAACTTGCAGTAAAGAGTGACTGAAGTGTATCAGAGCATAAGTCACATGACTGGGTGCACCTGGGAAAGTGACAATATAAAAAATCTGTTTTGAGAAATGGATTTCAGTGCAGAAGTCTGCTGGAGCAGCACCATTAACTGATGTGTTTTGATTTTTTTTCCCCCCATGACCGTATCCCTTTAAGGTTTCCATGATCTTCTTTGTAATGAGCTTTTCCTTTCTCAATATTGTTAAGGGCCAATTTAGTTGATCTGTGCAATTGATCTGTCTTTTACATTTTTCACTCTTATAACTCAGTCCAACATGGAGAGAAGAATGTTGTGCTAAATCTGAGATGCCATATTGCTTTCAGCTGTGGTGTTAACATTGATAGAGAAAGAATTGTGTTTCATTTTTGTTTTATTTATAGAATTTGACCACCCAGTGGTTGCACACGTTGCTGCAATATAGTTGATGCAGGTTAGGCGATACATCCACTGGGCAACCTGATTTTCCATTTCCCAGTCACCTAAATCCTCATGCCAGATCCTCATGCCAGGTGTGAACGATTCAGGAAGGATTATAAGTGTAACTAATGCTGGAGTTTTCTGCCTGAATTTGAGGTGTAAACAATGTAGGGACCAGGGGTGGTTCACCTTCAAGTTAACTTTTAGTATATTGTAGAAGGGCCAATTCTAAGAATCTTTTCAATGGGGGTCACTGACACCATCTAAAAACGAATGCTCTGTAAGGCTACAACTGTATTGTTATTGCTACTTTTTATTACTTATCATTACTCTTATTCATATTCCAGTCTCTTATTCAAATCAATGCAGGGTTGCTAGGGTAATTTGAACCCTACAAACCAAATTGCTGACACTGCAAGCTAGAGAGCTGCTGAATAAAAAGCTAAATAACTATATTACCACAAACAATAAAAAATTAAAACCAATTGCAAATTGTCTCAGAATATCACTCTCTACATTCTACTAAAAGTTAACTCAAAGGTGAACAACCCCTTTAATCTCAGTAAAGATACCTTTTAGGTTTACAGATCCTCATGCCAGATCATCATGCAGTGCTTCTGACAGCCATACTGTCCACTTGGTCTGGTTTATTATTAACGTCATCCAACATGTGTAGTTGGTCGTTTTGTTTTAGTGCAGCAGTAGGTTGACCACACCTGTGTTTTACATGGCAAATTAAATTTTGCATGTTATTGCTCTTCCTAACGAAGGTAATATTTTTTACACTCCCATATTATTAGTTGGGTTGCCACCTGTCCAGTCTTGACCCAGACAACCCATTTAATTTTTTTTGAATGGCTGTCCGAGTCAAAACTGGTTGAGATTGATGCAGCGACGCCCCCCTCTACGTCATGGCCCAGTCTGGAGTTAGTTTAGGAGGAAACGTGGCAACCCTAGTAGTTGTTAACATATACAGGGGCTTTTCTGTATGAATAAAACCATATATAGAACTTTGTTCCCCCTTTTAGTTTCAGGAAATAAATAAATGTGTTTTTCCTTGCCTGGACACCCATATGAGCCCTGGAAAAGCTTTATGTGGCTAGACTTTTGCTATGGGACGTGCAGCTTTATTAAGTGTGTTTTACTAATGCCAAGTTAATGCCTTACAGGGCCTGCTGGCTTCTATGCAAGGTAATAGCATGTGCTTAATAATGCACCTGTACTTCTTCTGTAGTTCTTCCTAAGCAATACATTTGTCAGATATTCTGTTTGGAGTGTTTTTTTTTTGTGAGTGTGTGGATTTAGCCATACAAAAAGTATAAATCCAAAGCAGGGATGAACACACATTTACATCTCTCTTCTTTGATAACTTTCATACTAAGCTGTTAAAATCATGATCACATAACAATAGTGCTATATATTTATCCATGCCATTATCGGGAAATATGCACAAAAGAACTGTTTTTAGGATAGATGAGATTGTTTGTTTATTATCCTACTGTATATAAAACATTTTAAAGCATTACAGAGTGTGTGATCATTTTAATAGCCAAGCCTTCCTGGCTCCTGGGATTTTGTCAACCTAACCTAGTGATATACAGTTAGATTTTTGACTTTCTTTCCAGAATGTCCGGGACCTGGTGCTTTTTTGTAATTTGGATCTTCATACATTAAATCTACTAAAAATCATGTAAACATTAAAGAACCAAATAGGCTTTCTGCTTCCAATAAGGATTAACTATGTTTTGTTTTGGAATATGTACCATACCTCCCAACTGTCCCTTTTTTGGAGGGACAGTCCCTCTTTTGAGAGCTCAACCCACTGTCCCTCATTTGTACTGGAATGTCCCTCTTTTCTCTGCACTGAACAGCCAAAAAAAGAAACAAAGATTTTAACTTAATTGGCTTTTGGCAGAGAGCCCAGAACAGCTAACAGGTGCAAATAAGATGCTTTTTAACACTTTTGAGATAAGAAAATAAGTAATTGTAACATTTTAGATAAGGAGAAATATTTTCAAACTTTCATAACCTGTCAAATTTAGTAAAATAAACATGATAATTAGGGGGGGTGGCCACAAAAATGGGCGTGGACACAAAAATTTTGCCGTGCTGTGGGCAAAATAAATTTTTGTCCCTCTTTTTACTTCGAAAATGTTGGGAGGTATGCATGTACAACCGTGCTGCCCAACTGTCGGCCCTGTCATGTGCCCCCCCCACATGAGAGTTTGCCTGCTGTCATTCCTTACCTTTTGTAAACCTAAAGGGTATCTTCACTGAGATTCAGTGTTGGACTGGCCCACAGGGATACCAGGAAAACTCCCGGTGGGCCCAGGTGTCAGTGGGCCTCTTGCTTCTAACAATTTGGCCTATTTCATGTTCATTCCCTATTTCTTTATGTGGAAAAAGAGCCTTAATAATGGAAGAATAGTATAGTATAGTAAGTAGATCTGAAAGAATAGGAGGATAAAGAGGTTAAGTGAGGAGAGAAGGAATATTAGTTTGGAAAGTTGGGCCCCTGGTGTAAGGTTTTCTGGTGGGCCCCTGGTCTAAGGTTTACTGGTGGGCCCCTGGCATCCCAGTCTGACACTGCTGAGATTAACTGGTCCCTACATTGTTTACACCTCAAATTCAGACAGAAAACTCCTGCATTGTTTACACTTGTAATCCTTCCTGAATCGTTCCCATCTGGCATGAGGATCTGGCATGAGGATCTGGCATGAGGATCTGACACAAGGATTTAGCTGACTGGGGAATGGAAAATCAGGTTGCCCACTGGACATTGTCTTAAAAGTTCTTCAGAGAAGAAGTTACTGTTTTGTTATGACAGAAAACTGAAATCCTTTTAAACATTTAGATTATTTGGATAAAATGCAGTCAGTGGGAGACAGCCTTATAATCAATTTCTGGATAATCAAGTTCCTCATAATCAATCCCATACCTGTGTCAGACGAGTTCAAGTAAAAGAATGAGAGAGTGCACACACACCTTCACAGATTTAAACACTTACATGCCTCGTGTGTATTTACATATGTATTTTTCCAGTCCAAAAATCCAGATGTGCGGCCAGGATCCAATCAACTTGCTGCAATCTTGAAATTTATTTGTGACATACTTGGTAGGGTTAGAGTTTTTTTTTCTGAATCTGAAGGTATTTAGAGAGGCTTTTTACTGGATGATTTTGAAGCTTACATGACAAATATATAATGCATCAAATCCAGGATTCACTTTAGGAATCTGCTTGTTGCCAAAATGTATTTGCTGGATTTGGATTTGTCTAAAAGCCTTTAGGCAATTGAATTGTTATTGGAGTGGGCACTCAAGTTCAAAGAATTATTTTGTAATGAAGCTGGAATATTCTCCACCAATGTTTTGATTAGGCAGGATAGTGTTTTTGCATTAATATTTTCAAAATTAGCATTTTATTTTCTGTTGTCGAGTCTTTGATAAATGTATAGACCTGACCTGCAGTGACTGTTTCCTGGTAGTTGAAGAATCTAATGGTCATTTATCTGCTGTCAGGTTTCTATCTTGGATCCAAGTTTGTGATCTGGTTTGTTAAAGACAGTACTTAAGATATTCAGATATTTAGTACTAATCTGTTGAAAGGATAGCTTTCCTGTTGTATTGTCCAAGACCTGCCAGATTAACAAACAAGGGCAAGTTGT
>CM044446.1:70128191-70139582 GCA_024363595.1 Xenopus borealis | reverse complement strand
GTGATTCACTTTAAACTACTTCCTAAATACACAAATAGTTGTGTAAACTTGACTAGGTGTGTATTTACATCTGCATCTCTCCATTTACTACAACATGAAAACTATTAATTTCTTGACAACTATAAAGGTGCATTATAGCCCTTGTTTAATAGGAGTTTAATGAAAAGGATGTGTGCTGAACATACTTTTTGCCTGTTTTAATCACACACAAAAAAAAAGGTATTGAGCTAATGACAATGGTCAAAACATGAAATAGCTTCAATCTCCTTGTTTGCCCTATTTAGATAATACAAAATATACAACAAAATAAAAAAATAAGTTCAGAACAAGTCATATTCATTGAACTCATACTGACCAAGGGGTACACTATTCATCTAAATAAAAGCATAAACATAAAGGTTTCTAAATAATGAACACAAAGTATTATATTTAAAAATGGCAACAGAAAACAAAGGATTTTACAGCTCTTACCAATTTCACCATGTTTTGTTATGGGACCAGCATGGATTTTCAAAATATCTAACCTTGCCTGCTCATTGGGCAACTCAATGTCTGTATAATGATTATAAGAAAAATACAATTAAATCCAGGAGGAAAAAAAACCTTGAACTATACACAGAAACAAAGGGTTTCAAACTCACGTATTTTTCTGTCAAGTCTTCCAGGACGCAACAAGGCTGGATCCAAAGTGTCAGGTCTGTTAGTAGCCATGATCATTTTTACTCTATGCAAAGTATCAAACCCATCCATCTGATTCAGCAACTAGAATAAAAGCACAAACTCTGGTACAAATGAAAAGAAAAACCACAGAGAAATTTGTTCTATAATTGTGCACCCCCAATCGGATTTCGGGCTTTATTAATAAAATGATCTCACCCAAAGAGGGCAATGGAGCTCTGGAGCGGGCTGTTTAATGCAATCAGAAGAAACCTTGAATATCAAGCACCTCATATAGTGGGCAACCACTTTATTTTTTATTATTTTTTTTATAACGTGACAGCAGGAGCCGAAATTTAGCCAAGAGAAATCGCTCTAAAAGTCTAAAAAAGTTGGGGGAAAAAGTCCCCTATTTAGGGCAATGGCACATGAGGAAATTCCCAGTTTGGGGAGTGGTTCGTCACAAATGCACTGGCAGGTGCCATTCTCTACATTTCCCCACGTGCCACTGCCCTTAGTAGAAAGAATTAAAGGGAAACTAAAGTCTAAACTAGAATTATGTTAGAAATACTGTATTTTGTATACTAAATATAAACATGAACTTACTGCACCAGAAGCCTAATAAAACATATGATTTATGCTTTCAAAGTTGGTGCAGGGGGCTGTCATATTGTAACTTTGTTATACATATTTGCAATATCAAGACTGTGCACATGCTCAGTGTGGTCTGGGCTTCAGTTAGGAGGTTAAGCTTAGGGATCCTCATAAATGATCAAAACAGCACAAGTCAAATAATATCTGCCATAGAAGCCGACATAGCAAGACTGATTAATAATCAGAATATACAGACTGCATTGGGTCTGTGGATACAAATCTACATAGTTGCCAACGGCAGACATTTTTTAAAGTATATTTGAGATTGTTTTTTTTTTTCATTTAAGAAAGTAAACATGGGATTTTATTTTTTTGCCTTTACATCCACTTTAAACACACACACACAAAAAAGTGTTGTTATTTTAAGTTTTATTACCTCCATTAGAGTTCTCTGAATTTCCCTGTCAGCTGAGGTCCCTTCCGAAAACCGCCGCCCACCTTTAAATAAAATATTGTTGAGAGCTGACAAAAATGCTTTTTCCTACAGATTACAATTACAAATTGTATAACCCTTCTAAAAAGCAAACATTACCATTATCCTGAATGGAGAAATGAATACTGAATAAGCACACAATACATTAGAATATGCTTTACCCCAGCATGCCCATATTTCACTTGCACTGTAGATGTATATATCAATATATATATATGAAGAACCTTACCAATGGCATCAATTTCATCCATAAATATTATACATGGCTGGTGGTCCCTGGCATAGTTAAACATTTCACGAATTAGTCTTGCACTTTCCCCAATATATTTGTCTACAATTGAACTAGACACAACCTGAAACAGCAAACATAAAAGTTATTTTAAAATAAAAAGTGTTATACTAGATATACAGTAAAAAGATCCTCTCATTTGGTGAGATCACAAAACAAGTAGAACTTGTCTTGGCCACCCACACCCAACCTGGCAAACTATTAGATCATAAACAGACCGTGTCCAAATATCACTAGGCATTCATACTGGCCCATACTAGGACTAAGGTTTACAAACAAATTTAACATGTGGATATCAAGTTTTTATAAAAAAAAACTCAATGATTGTACCTTTAAGAAATTGCAGTCCAGTTGACTGGCAACAGCTCTTGCAAGGAGAGTTTTTCCAGTACCTAATAAAGAACATGTGGTGGGTTAGGCAGGTAATAATGCAGTGTATTTTTAAAGTGGATTAAAAAAAAATGTTAAGTTGTTAAAAATAACAAAAAAAACAAACAAACACCTTCTTAATCTTAGAAGTTGCTAAAAGGTTACAATTGGGGACTTTTATAGCCTGATTTTACCAATATGTAGTCAGATCAGAACATTGAACTACATTTGAACTCAAATGCTTATTCTTTTAAAGAGGAACTAAACCCCCCATAAACTTGCATGCATTGCCCCCATCCCCTCTCCACCATGTGTTTTAGTTTAAAAAGAACCCTTTAAAAAATTCTGACTCAAATGCAGAGAAGCGTAGCTCCCAGTCACCATCATTCATATAGTCTTCATGTTTCTTCACCAACACAAAGTTGGGCCAAGTCAGGAATTGTCTTCAACTGCGTACGTGCAAATCGGTGTTGAGACCCAAAGAATATACAAAGAGCCAGAAGATGATGACCAGGAGCTCTTCTGCACTTCTCTGCATTTAAAGGTCAGGATTTTTTAAAGGGTTTTTTTTTTCACTAAAGCAAATTGGAGAAGGGGGAGACAGGGTACTAGAGTGTAGCCAGGCACATCCTTTGAAAATAATTGAATTTGACCATTCCAGAGTCAACACTGATTGGCGGCTAAATTCGCAGAACAATGTTTTTCTTCAACAGTAATTTTTTTCCAATGATTTTCATATTTATGTATATTCTCAAATGGCATAATCTTGAGAAAAAAAAATCTATCTTGTCGAAATACTAAAAAAAACACCTCTGATAGATAGAATCATAGCAGGTTTTACATGGTGGGAGCTTTATATTTTCTCAATCTACAGCAAAGCAAAAAAAGAGCCATAACTACATACCCGGCGGGCCATAGAGAAGACAGCCTTTTGGAGGTATAATTCCTACACGCTGAAACAATTCAGGATTTGTAAGTGGCAACTCAATTACCTGAAAATGCAAAAAAAATTTAGGTGTTAATGGATTCCAGAAATGAAAATACGATTATGTTTTGGAAACCTGTTTGAAAACTTGGTGTAAATGTTTCACGATACAATGAGAATCACATTAAATATTTCTAGGGACATTTATTTGCCCTATAAGAAAAAAAAAATTCTAGCAGCAATTGTCTCCCTGGGTGACAAGACCTTTAATGATCAATTTAAAAAAAAAAAAAAATCCACACCAATAGGACATTCTGTAATACAGAGCATTAGGATACCTCTCGGAGTTCTCGGATCTGTTCAGAAAGTCCACCTATTTCAGAGTATGACACATTTCCAGGGTCCTCGTGAGACATGTTGTACACAAGGGGATCCACTTCTCGTGGTAAATAACTGCAGGAAAACAAGCATGGTGCTATTAAAATAAAAAAAAAAAAAATGCATGCAAAACTTATATAAAACCAAAGCACCAGTAATGTAAACACTAAGGACAAGCCAAAGAACTTTTCCTCCCACATACGGCCTAAATAGATGCTGTATTTTTTTTATGCATTTATTTTTTATAGTTTTCCTTTAAGTTTGATTTTTTTTCAATTGGCACAACACTCAATTTATACTGAAGGTTTACACTACTCACAAAACTGAGTGGTGCAGGAGATAAATAAAGTGTCATTTTAAAATATAAACAACAGTATCCCTTAATCTGCACATGGTAATTTAACTTCACATTTATGTATTTAATTAATTTGAAAACATGAATTTCATTGTATAATCACTTATATAACCATGAATTAATACATATTTACAATATTCAATCAAAAAAAGCAACACAGTCCCTCAACCAATTAATCAAAAGCAATAAGTTATAAAGTGAGTTGCGTTGAATCGTATCACAGTTCATTAACTTGTAACTAAAAGTTCATAATGAATTCACATAGAAACAAATTAGCATTGAATACGCCTGAAATCCATTGGCAATTAATTGTAGCCATTGTAGATAGTTCCACGATGATTCATTAATTAGACCAGATTAATACAGTTAAAAGTTATGAATATATTGGGGCTCCCTCTATGATCCCTACATTTGTTACAATTAATTGCCAATGGATTTCATGCTTGTTCAATGCTAATTTGTTTCTATATGAATTAATTATGAAATTTTAGTTACAAGTTAAACTGTGAAGCGATTCGAAACAAACGTATGCACTTTATAACTTATTGCTATTTGATGAACTGGTTGAGGCAAGGTGTTGCCTATTTGATTGAATATTGTAAATATGTATAAATTCATGGTTATATAAGTGATTATACAATGAACTGGGTGTTTTCAAATTAATTAAATAAATCAATTTGAAGTTAAATTACCATGTGCAGATTAAGAGATACTGTTTATATTTTTAAAAAACTTAAACTTAATAAGATCAAATATTGGAAAGCCACTGTGGACATATTTAAAATAATGAAAAATATTGTTGTAGAGCTACTGAACCTCTGATCTGCTACATTAAGTTCTGTACATAAATACATCATCTCTAGCTTTAATATATTTTAGACTTCAATACTCCTCTAAGCTCAATACACACAGCGCAATATATTCAGGCTAATACTAATAAAGGTGGTCTTACCGCATTATAGTCAGAGTAGTCATATCTAGTGCAACTCTTGTTCCAGGCTTCAGTTTACTTTTGTCCAGCTATATTTTTAAGAAAGCAAAACAACCCATTTTTTATGTAAATTAAAAGTCAAGCCATCATCGCAATATAAATATCAGAAGTCGAGTAGACATCAAAACAATGGCAATTTTTTCATGTTTCTAAAGGTTTAAAACCTCCTGTACATTATAATTCCCTTTTACTAACTTGGTGTAGCTGCACTGATGTTAAAGGACACTCATACCTGTGGGTTCACATCCCAATAATAAACAGAAAACTGTTTACGTAATTGACCAGCACACAAGTTTTCTCCCATATTTTTATACCAATACATTTAGGGGCAAATTTACAAAATTCACGTGAAAAGATCGAAGTTCGATTGAATTCCGATTGTACGATTTTTTCAGAGGATCGAATATGCAAATTTGCCCACTTCGATCATTGAATGCCGAAAATTCGAATGATCGAATATTCGATCATTTGATGATCGAAGGATTTTAACTTTAAAATTTATTTGACTGCCTACTTCGGCCAGATTGAACCTACCGAATACCAATAGAAGTCTATGAGAATCCCCCATAGGCTTCTTTTACAAACACCTGCTTGAATACAATTCGTACGATCGAACACCTCGATCGTTCGAATCGTACTAATTTTTCGAGCACTCGAAGGAAAAACAAAGATTTTTTCGTGAAATCGGTATTCGATTGTATGATTTCATCGACAAATCGAATATTGAGGAAAAAATTGCCTAAAACTACTCAATAAGCATTCGATAGTCAAATGCTTATCGAATTTCGAGGGTATTTGAGGAATTTTTGGGTGAATTTTAGTAAATTTGCCACTTAGTGGCTTGGCTTGCAAATACATCTATAAAACATTGTGTAGTTTTAGGTGAAACCTCCTATTATTAAGCAACACCGGGAACTGTATGAAGTTCCCCTGAAGGCTATACTGTCCACAGATGCAAGTAACACACTGCAATCACTAATACGTCTGCAATAATTGCATCCTGTACTTTAAATCAGCCTATGTTTTGTGTTTACTGTATGTTGGGGCTATTATGATCTTCCCTTGTTGCCTGCTGCAGTTGGTCTATCTTCCATACACATGGAATCCTGTGTGATCCTGCATGGATACCCATTATGAAATTAAGAACAAGTTTATTACAAAAAAACAGAGGATGCTGCAAGAGGTATCTCAATAACAGCTACTGGTAAGCAACTACATCAGACCAGTTGTTATAGTTAACATGCCTGAAAGAAATTTTCTTTATCAAACAACATTTTCCAGACACTGTAATCCAAGGGTCCCCAAGCCCTAAACTTTTTTTTTTTTAATCTGTGAGCCACATTAAGATGCAAAAAGAGTTGTGGAGCAACGCAAGTTCCTTGTGGGTGGGGGGGGAGGATAAGGGCTGTTATTAATTATTTGGAAGACCCTATCTGGACTGGCAGTGTCAAGGAGTTTGTTTGACAGCTGACCTGGTTTTTACGAAACCAATACTTGCCTTCAAGACTGGGATTACAAAATAAGCACCTGATTTGAGGCTACTGGGAGCAACATACAAGGAGTTGGATAGCAGCATGTTTCTCACAAGCCACTGGTTGGGGATCACTGATCTAATCTATACAAAGGCCCTGTAACGAATACCCACATTAAAACAAAAGTGGATGAAATTCTGATATTACCTGCCGACGACAACCAACGACATATCTTGGACCGTTTGTTGCTTTAACAATAACTGAAAACACAAAACCACATTCTGATTAATACTTTAATAGAAAATGCCAAATGTTAATGGTCATTTAAGAGAAAACGAGATTCTAACTAATGTTTAAATATAATTTCATTTTGTTAGGAATGGTTTTGACGTTATATGTGACTAACTGCAACTCAAAGCAGTATTTGTTTGGCCTATTTTGCTCTTTTTTTTGGGTGGAAATTGTCTAATATTTGCAGCTATGATGTCTGCTAACCCATCAAAGTACAATACTGGAAAATAAGTTAGTATGTATGGCTTTACATATTACAGGTATGGGACCCTTTATCCAGAATGCTCAGAACCTGGTGTTTTCCAGATAATGGTCTTCTGTAATTTAGATCTTCATACCTTAAGTCTACTAGTAAATCATATAAATGTTAAATAAATACCCAAGATGGATTTTGCTTCGCATAAGGATTAATTATATCCTAGTTGGGATGAAGTACAAGCTACTCATTTATTATTACAGAGAAAATGGAAATCTTTTTTAGAAATTTGGACTGTTTGATTATAATGGAATCTATGGGAGGCAGCATTTCCGTAATTTGCAACTTTCTGGATAACGGGTTTCCGGATAACAGATACCATACCTACCTGTACAAGTATTAAGTGATATTAAAAAAGAAACTTACATTTTTCTTCAGTTAGCTGCTTTAGAACTTCCCCAACAATCTGAAACAGTGGAAAAGAAAATCCAATCATACAGGTACCTAAAATATTAGTATCAATAATTTTTGCATAAAAAGTTGCAGCCATACCTGTCCTACGCTCTGCAGTGCTTTAAGGTCATTCTCTGACTTCTCATACTGTTTGGTGAGCTCCTTCAATTGTTCTCTTACTACAGAAAAAGAAAACAGACACTGTTTTTCTCCTTTGAATAGAAACCTTAAACCAAAAACCCTACAGCTTAATCAGATTTAACTTGTAAACACGCTGGAGGTCGTTAATAAGCAACCTGGCCCTTGTTAGCAAGTTTGGGGAAAGCATGAAAAGAAGCATGAAATAGAAGTGTTAATATGACATTTGCTAACAAAAGAGAACAAGTAAGCGTATGGCATAGTAAAAATATGAACCAACAGCACAGTAGTTATCAAATTTCAAAGTAGAAATGGATTACTTGATCTTTCCCAAGATTCACCTTTTAAATGAAAACAATACCCCCCCCCAAAACAATATAGGTCTCTATAAAAATATAATGCATAAAACAGCTCATACGCACAATCCTGCTTCATGTAAATAAACCATTTTCATAATGATATACTTCTTTATTAGTATGTGCCATTGGGTAAAAATGCCATTTTAAAAAATAAGAACTGCCGCCTGGGATCCTAGGATACACTGTGCACACAAACATAAGCCAATTAAAGGGCATGTTCACCATCCTAACATTTTCAGTTCAGTTGTTTTCAGATTGTTTCCCAGAAATAAAGACTTTTTTCAATTACCTTCCATCTTTTACCGTTTTTCTAAAATCCAAGTTTAAGTATCTCTGGTGTTTGAGTCTGGCATCTCAGTAATTAAGGTGCAGATTCTAAAGTGTTACAATTTTGCAACATTTAGTTGATAAATTTCTCAGCAGCGTCTCTGGAGTATTAGCAGCTATTGTATCAATTCTAACAGCTGCCTGTAATGAGTCTCCGTCTGCACAACAAAGATAAGAAATGGATCAACTAAATGTATCAGTTTAGAGGGTCGGCAGGCAACCAACCAACCCCCCCTGGGCTGCTTTAGAAGGTGAAAATTACCCTTTATACTTCAATATTAGAAAAATGGTCACAAATAGAAAGTGATTGGAAAAACATCGTTATTTCTAGGGATCTACTGTATCTGAAAACAACTAGCGGTTTGAAGGTGAACAACCCCTTTAACAGACAAAGGTCTCTGTCTTTTGCTTCCACACTTCTTCCTGTTAGTGTGAGATGCAGTATTTCTGGTCAGGTGATCTCTGTGGCAGCACAGAGAATATCAAAAAATAAGGGCACAAATGGAAAACATCAAAATCCCCATACCTAACTGAATGGTTAAGAAAAATAAACGAAATAGCAAAATTTGAATAACATTCAGCCCGAGTGGAGAAACAAAGACAGAACTACAGAGATACTTGGGTACATTGGTTTTAATTCAAAGAGATAGACACACAAACAAAATATTGCCTCAAGTCCCCAATGTGACAGGATAATGAGCTCTGTGATACTCGACTTAAACACATAGCCCAAGTCTAAGTAACTCAGAGAGAGAATCTCACAAATTACATATGGGAAGATATCATTTACTGTACCCCTGTATAATACACTAATGTGAATTCAGTTGTTAGGTGTCTTATTCATTGAACATCCATTATAATATTATATATGTGCATGTGAATACTGAAATGAAGAAATATTAATGCATGGTAACCCTGCATAATGTTACAGTGCAGCTTTAACTACAAATACTTGATTAAAATGTGACTTCCCCCATCCCCCTTTTTTCTGTACCCCTTCCACAAATACTGATAAAAATTGTCAATAAAAACATATTGAAAGAAAATAGGGGCACAAGGAAAAAGAGGTAAAACATTTACTTAAAGGGATCCTGTCATGGGAAAAAAATTTATTTTTTTTCCCAAAATGCATTAGTCAATAGTGCTGCTCCAGCAGAATTCAGCAAACAGATTTTTTTATATTTCATTTTGAAATCTGACATGGGGCTAGACATATTGTCAATTTCCCAGCTGCCCCAAGTCATGTGACTTGTGCTCTGATAAACTTTAATCACTCTTTACTGCTGTACTGCAAGTTGGAGTGACATCACCCCCTCCCTTTCCCACCCAGCAGCCTAAAAACAGAACAATGGGAAGGTAACCAGATAACAGCTCCCTAACACAAGATAACAGCTGTCTGGTAGATCTAAGAACAACACTCAATAGTAAAAACCAATGTCCCACTACTTTCAATTCAGTTACATTGAGAAGGAAAAACAAAAGCCTGCCAGAAAGCAGTTCCCTCCTAAAGTACAGGCCCAAGTCACATGACCAAGGGCAGCTGGGAAATTTACAAAATGTCAATCCCCATGTCAGATTTTAAAACTGAATATAAAAAAAAATCTGTTTGCTCTTTTGCAAAAAGGATTTCAGTGCAGAAGTCTGTTGGAGCAATGCTATTAACTGATGCATTTGGGGGAAAAAAACATGTTTTCCCATGACAGTATCCATTTAAATGTATATACCAGTTTGGTAAGATTATTTAATATACCACTTAATATTATGTAAACTGTTGTTTAAGTATTCATTTGGGGGGGGGGTATAGTTTTCCTTTAATACACAAATGACATCACTACCTGTACACTCTCCAAGCAACTTATTACAACAGTGATCCACTGTATACTGTACAAGTATCTTTGTCTGAGAGGAATGACTTGGGCTTTCGGATGCTGATGTATGCGGTTTTGGAAATATATATTTGTTACAAGTCTGATGTCCCACTATACTAGAGCTTTACAAAAACAACACTGTTTGGTTGTCAAAAAAAAAGCTATTGAGTTTGTATAAGAGAGAAAGAGAGGCTGAAAATAATAATTCTAAAACAAGCGGACAATTTGAAAAAAAAAAAGCACAAGGACAGGTTATTAGCAAACAATAAATGAGACTGCAGTTAACACATGCTTATTCAATCAGGGCAATTGGACAAAACGACATAAATGGAAAGTGTTTGTATTGAGGGAATGTAGCCTGTAGTGACAAGCCATTCACTGACAAGGACCAGGAGTTCAGTGACACAGGAATAATTGTACAGATACAACAGGGCAGTTTGTGGCTTCACGTGGCGAGACTGCTGCACAGTTAGTAGCACTGTGTGACTGGCCTGAGCCAGAGTGAGGTTTCCAGAGCTTGTTCAGTTCAGACAATCACGAGCACAGAGATGCACAGCGATTCACACACAAATCGAACCTCTTTAACACAAAGTGCGGCTTTACCGGAATAACAACGATCAGTGCCGTCGTATTATTGTACACAAAGTAGTGTAGAGCATCAATAAAGCCCCCAGAGAGTCTATACAGCTGTTGCCACACTGTGATTCTTTCAGATAGTAGAAGGCCCAGGCCGCCATGACAAAGCGACTTTCATGAATGAGAAGAAGCACTCACAGAGAATGGCAGCTTCAGATTACCTTCACTTTGATTAGCAGTTCCCGGGGCTTTACCCAGCACTTACATTCCTTCAGCCGGCCATCTATCTCCTTGTGCTCCAGCAATTTCTTCCTGTAATCCTGCAGCGCCTTCTCTCGCGGGTCCGCCATGATGAGAAGCCGCTGCTCATAGGGAATGCCGGGAAGGGCCATAGCTAAGCAACAAACGAGAAGAAAATGTCACGCTAGAGAGGCCACCCAGTGTAAATGTCATCGGTATATCATTGCGCCCTCTCTGGAAGGAGGTTGTATTACATTGCAGGGATGAGGGCTTCTTAGCTTAGGTCTTGCGAAAAACCAAAAACAATACGTTCTCCAGCATGTCCTGCGTAGAGAGACCGACGTCAGCCGAATGCGTCTCCTCCTCCCTTACATAATACTGATGTACAGGCATTTGTGATACTATCAGCGATCATTTTAA
>CM044446.1:70081158-70104190 GCA_024363595.1 Xenopus borealis | reverse complement strand
TTCCCTCTTGCTGCTCCTTATGTTTAGAATGCCATCCCTGAATTCCTCCAGAAAGAATCCCCCCTCTGTCTCTTTAGAAATTAAATCAAACACTGGAGCACTCCCATAACACTTGAACTGGGAACTGACACTGTAACCTACAGCACTTAATATTTTCCTTTGTGTCTGTAAGTTACCAACCCACTTAGATTGTAAGGTCTGAGGGGCAGATACCTCCATCCTCTTGTCTATTTGACAAATGTACTTTGTATTTATTTGTATTTATTATTGTACTTTGTATTTATTATTGTAATAATAAAATGTTGTTCTATTAGTTGTTCTGCTGTACAGCTGCATACATAAGTAACTCTATATAAATATAAATAAACAAACTATAATTAGTTAATACAGCCAGAGCAATACAGGGAGGAACATATTTAACTGTATTGAGGAGTACACCCAGCTTCTGTCAGACACATAACTTGTATGTGGCACTCCCTGGTCTGCACATCTCAATGACATGCAAGCTAGGTGGTATTTCAGGGAATGCCCACTACCCTCCCTCTCTAAATACAGAGCTGCATTCAGTAAGAGGTTGTGCTTCATTCTAGGAGTGCAATGCACTGTGTCTCAGGGCACAACCAGGTTTATTGCATACACTGTTCACTGGTGCAACCTATAAAATAAAAAATATGTCTTCCTCTGGTGGTTGAGATCACTAAATAGTTTCAAGGAAAAACTATTTGAACAAAGGAATACTTTTGTTGATATTACAAATATTTTTACAATACCAAATTATATTACATGCCCCACCATGAGTTGAAGATTTCCCACACTAAGAAGAATTGCTCTTCAGATCTGGATTGGTTGTTGCATTCTTGTAAAAGCAACAAATTTTAATAAGCTAGATCATGCTCTTTGTAACAAGTGTGGTCATGACTGTTTGGCTAAAATGTAATTGGGATTTATGTTCGAAAAATGCCCAAGCAGATCTAAGATTAATCTGAATATTAGCTTTTTTAAAAAACTGGCGTTGACCACCATTTCTGATGTTGAAGAAAGATCACCTGTTTAATATATTTGGAATAGAATCTTGTGATTCTGCCCAAAAGGGTTAGTGTACAGCAGGGGTCCCCATTTTTATTAAAGGGGTGGTTCACCTTCAAGTTAACTTTTAGTATATCGTAGAAAGGCCAGTTGTAAGAAACTTTTTAATTGGTCTTCATTATTTATTTTTCATAGTTTTTTAATGATGTACAATCTTCTTCTGTTTCTTTGCAGCTTTCAAATGGGGGTCACTGACACCATCTAAAACAATTGCTCTGTAAGGCTACAAATGTATTGTTATTGTCACTTTTTATTACTTATCATTCTATTCAGTCCATCTCCTATTCATATTCCAGTCTCTTATTCAAATGAATGCAGGGTTGCTAGGGTAATTTGAACCCTAGAAACCAAATTGCTGACACTGCAAACTGGAGAGCTGCTGAATAAAAAGCTAAATTACTAAAAAACCACAAATAATAAAAAATGAAAACCAATCACAAATTGTCTCAGAATATCACTCTCTACATTATACTAAAAGTTAACTCAAAGGTGAACAACCCCTTTAACCCGAAGCCACATTCAAATGAAAAACAAGTTGAGGAACAACACCATCATTCCTGGGGGATGCCAAATAAGTGCTGTGTTTACCTATTTGGTAGACCCCTATATGGACAGGCAGCCTACAGGAGGCTGTTTTTGGCAGTACATCTGTTTTACACTTGTTTTATGCAAGGCTAGAATTCAAAATGAAGCACCTGCTGTGAGGCCACTGAGAGCAACACATAAGGGGTTAGTTAGCAACATGGTGTACAGCAACAAGGTCACTTGCATTCTGTCCATTCAAGGGATCATGTAGATGTTCATTTTGAGATGCAGACCTCGTACCAATTTGTAATATTGTTCTATCATTTATTTTATCAGCAAATCATGCTTTTCAATATCATGTGTTTGTTACTCATACAATCAAAGCTTCATGATCAGCGCCAAACAACCTAAATAAATAAATAGAATTATAATTGCTTTTCTTCAGAAGATATTTGGTTAAATAAAGTCACTCCTTAAATAATCACCAACACAGCTGACTCTGCTTACTTGCAAACTATTAGGAAAAAAATACCTGAACAAGACAGACAAGAACTCTCACCTTGGGCCTTTGATTACAACAGGTAGCATAAATATATATGTATGAACTCTGTTATCTGGAAAACGTGGCACCCAATATTTTCTGTAATGTGGCACTCCATACATTAGGCTGCTAAAAATACATTGAAATAATCACTGAAATAACCCAATTCAATCGTTGAAATCAACATGGATCTATAGCATTGTCCTATTTCTATGTAGTAATTGTTCCCATTTAAATTGACTTTTCCGATGTAGTTATATTCTAAGACAATTTACAATTTTTTTTTATTATTTGTGGTTTTTGAGTTGTATAGCTTTTATATAGCAGTTCTCCAGTTTGCAATTTCAGCAGTCTGGTTTCTAGGGCTATCTTACCCTAGCAACCATGCATTGATTTGAATAAGAGACTGTAATACGAATAGGAGGGTCAGAACAGAAAGATGAGTAATATAACTAGAAATAACAATACACGTGTGCCATTACAGATCATTTTTTAGATGGGGACAATAACCCCCATTCAAAGCAGGAAAGTGTCAGAAGAAGGCAAATAATTCTAACAAAAAAGATGAAGGTCAATTGAAAAGTTGTGTAGAATTAGCCATTCTATAAGATACTGAAATGTCTTAAAGGTGAAGCACCCCTTTATGAGAGCTGTTTGGGATGATACCAAATCCCATAGTAGTCATAACAGTTACAACAGTCAAGTAATAACTCGAGTGCCACTTTGACATGCAAGTAAGTGTGCAACCAAAACATGTGTTTACAGCCTGCCATGTGGTGTGCAGTAAGAACAAGCTGCCTTTTACACCCTCCATCTTGCTGTATATTTCCATGAGAAGAGCTCAGCCAGGCCCCAGGCACAAGTGCTGTTTGAATAAACATTAAGGACTCAATGCTAAAAATTGCTGCTGTAGCAGCACAATGCCGGTATCATCTTTCAGCATCCTTTCTATGGCCCTGTCTGGGTGCACAGTACAGAAACATTGAGAATTTAGAAGCAAAAAGCTGGCTTGTCTGCTCTACTGTGCATATGTGCTCCCCAACCTCCTTATGCACCTGAACCAATTCCAGATTTTGGTGAGTTATGTGAATTTACTTTGGGACCTTTTCAGCCATCTATAATATTCTCCTATATATGTTCTGTTGGCTGGCCTGTGTGATGTTTTGCTTCTGGCCTTGTAAACCATCTCTCCTTGTTCTGCCCCTTTTGTATAACCTAGATACGTGTCTGATTGTGTTGCTAAACTTAAAATAAGATGATTGATGTATAAAAACTAATCAAGTCAGTGTCTCAAGAATTCCCTGAACTGCCAGTCTGCAAATGATATAGAAATTGTTTTCTGTTTCTCCTAAAGGTCTTTTTGTCTCTAAAGTTCATCCATATAGCCTCTTGTCCTGATTGCTAAATTGAAAGGTCTAGGAAATATGAATTTTCTGGGGCTGCCAATATGTTAGAACATCCCCCCCTGCAGTGAAGTCAACTAACAATTTTATTTCCCAGGCTGCCACACCATAGAATTTTTCAAGGCCTTTTAAGCTTGCCATATGTGAACTGACAAAAGCTGCAGTCTCAGTCCCTTCAGACTGCAATGTCAGTTTATTGGCTTACATATAAACAACTGACAGGCTTGCCCTACTGATATTTGCTGGGAAATCGGGAACGTTTGAAAAACCCTTTGGACAAGCATTGCACTGTCCTTCTCTGGTGGGCCTCTGTAGGATCCACTATATGATCAGTCCAATGTCAAACACAGCATAGTTGGTCCTGATTTCAGTAGAGCGTATTCTTCAGGCACACCCTTGAAAACACAGCCCTGGTGGGCCCCAGACCAACTTTGCCTCTATTTTGTACCTTTCTGCCCTATTAATAACATCAAAAATCATTAATACTTTCATTTAATGACAAATTAGAAAGAGCCAACAAGTTATACAATTTAGAGCACACAGGGGTACAGTTTACAATAATATAACAAACAAGGATCACAGAATTCAAACAGGAGCCTATTTACAACAGTTCACAATCATAAGGAAAATGGAAACAATTGGTGATTCTTTCTGGTAAGCTGATTTCTAAGTGCATTAAGAATATATGCCTCTCCAAACAGTTGGTTCTTTAAGGGGTGCTTGGCAGAGTGTTCCAGGCAGAGGCTTGAAGAAAGTCTGGAAAGGGATGAAGTGAGGAGAGGAGACGGTCAGAAGCAGAGCATAGGTTGTGTTAAGGAGTGTTATTTTGAGTTCAGAGATGAGATATAAGGAGGGGCTTAATTATTAAGGGCCTTGAATGTACTAAAATGTTTCATTTGATTCAAGAGGATAATAGGAGCCTGTGAAGCATATGCATAGGGAGCAGCTGATGTGGTGCAATGACATAGATGAGTAGTACAATTTAGAACTGATTAGATTGGTGAATATCTAATTTATTAAAGGGGAAGGAATAGCATAAGTTAGAAACCCCAAAGTGACTATTTTACTTACCTGACACCCCAGGCCGGTGCTCCTATCAGGAGAAAATTTCACAGGTCTGGGGTTCATCCTTAGAGCACAGCCGAGAGATCCTCTTCCTGCTTCTTCGGGTCTCCCTTTGGCTGCGCATGCGCAGTACAGTGAAAAGCCGAACTTTAATGAGAAACTCAGCTATTTCGCTCTACTGTGCATGCGTCTGACCTGGGAAATTTGAAAACCCGAAGAATCAGGAATAGGATCACTCCCCTGTGCTTGAAGGTAGAACCCCAGGCCGGTGCAGTTTTCTGCTGATAGGAGCACTGGCCCAGGTTGTCAGGTAAGTAAAAGTAGTCACTTGGGTGTGCCTGACTTCTCCTTTAAAGATGGCAGTATACTGGATTTTTTATCTAGATAATACTGTTCCTAAGGGGTTAAACTACATTGTCATATTGGTATATCATTAAATAGATATTTAGTAGAAATGATTGCAGTATAGTTACACAGTATTTTGTGTTTATATTGAATAATTGCCTTATATAGCAGTATATTAAGACCTGTTTTGGGTTTTCCATATTGTTAGTATTTTATCTTTTGTAATTGTTTTAAAATATGCATGCATGCTATGCTGGTAGTGTCTTTTTAATTCATTTCCAATTCAGGGCCATGTCAGATGAGGCATTTTCACTGCCAAGGAGTAAATATAGATAATTTTTTTTCCCACACAAACCTAACTGTACACAAAAAAGCACCTTATCGTTCTGTTAGCAGAGATATGGATTCCAGAGCAGAAGCATTAAAATATGCATTTGCGCACGAATATGTGCCCAGTCTGTGCACTAGCAGGCCTTATAATTCTAAAGTTGACTACTTGAAGAAATGCCATGCAGAAAAACACATCAGGCAATTTGATATCTTGTTCAAATAAACCTGTACATTTTGATAGTAGTCAGTGTAGAATCATTTTGAATTGGTTTTACATGTCCAAAGCAAGGTAATGCTGCACTCCATAAATTATGATTATATTTCAAACAATCATGGTGGGCACATTCCACTGATTGCACCAAAAATGTGAGTAGTATTTACAGTAGGAATGCTGTAGTTCTATATATTTATACATTTCCACATGTTCACCCAGTGTGAAATCAGCCAAACCGCCCAACCATTTGGCCTCAGTAACAGAAAATGCTGCTTTCTTTCTTAGCAATCTGGCCAGCCCCCAAGTCAAAACTGTTCAGTAATATCAAAACCTACCCCTTTGTGAAACTATTTATCATTTTTACAAAAGCAAGCACTTGAGGGAGTGAACAACTTTCTACTCTTGCTGTAAAAAAAACCCCAAAAAACCTGTCTGGTCACACCTTAAGAGGGAACCCTTTTCAAATCTCATGGGAAGCTTGTACATCAAATGAACAGCTCCAAAGCGAAGAACGTGTGGCATTTTCACACTGCATTTTTGCAAAGTCCAAAGACTGGAGTAAAGATGCCAAAGAATTACTGGTTTACACTATATCTGTAATTATATCTATAAAAACCGACAATGACCTATCCTGTCATTCAGAGGTCAGGGGTGGTTTTGAAGTGCTATTGTACATTCCATAATTCCTTATAGTATCTAGTAGAAGTCAAAGGCAACTGGACATTTAGCATGGTAGAGGAGACACACAGGCGCCCTAGGGAACACGCTGCAGTTGAGACGCCAGCCAAATACACCGATTGCTTGTGTAACCGTAGAGTGGCGAAGTGGTGACTTAAGTACCTTTTATGTGACTCTTTTCTTTAACATTGTGAGTGTGATTTTAAGCATTTTAGCAAATAAATGGTAAATGGTTTTAGGACGGCGGTCCTTCTGTGCATGCGCCGAAAGTTCAAGGAGATCGGCAATTGAACTCCGTGAACTTTCAGCGCATATGCGCGACCAGCGCCTTCAGTTCCCAGAAGAAGAGAAGAAAAAGAAGAGAAGAATCAGTTAGAAGAGAGAGAAGATGGCCCCTGTGAACATTGCTGGAGGTGACCTGCATTAAGGGGTAAGTAGGGACTTAGGGGCAATAGCCGGGGGGAGAGGTGGGCGGGCGGGTGGAGGAGGGAGGTTTGGGTTAGCGCTTGGGGGTTTCATTCCCCTTTAATGCCCGCTTGTTTTTAAACATTTGTAAGTACACCACTATACAGTTGTGTTGCACTGCATGGAATGAAGTGGCCCTATACGGGACATATAAAGAAACAGAGTTAAATCAAAGGGAGCACTTAATTAATGTATGAATCTCACCAAGGGGTGTATCAATATTATTGAAAAATACTACTTATTTCTTATTTTGCCTCCTAACCTCAAGCTGAAAGCACTGGTTTTTAAACACGGATTGGTATTTGCTTGAAGTCTGTGGGAGACAAGACAATAATAATCCGGCAGAGGAAGTGGACTATAAGAACCTTAAAGGAAAACTATACCCCCAAAATGAATACTTGAGCAACAGATTTTGTGATGGTCTGTGTGCTGCCTCAGAGATCACCTGACCAGAAATATTTCAACTCTAACTGTAACAGGAAGAAATGTGGTAGCAAAAGACAAAACTCTGTCTGTTCATTGGCTCATGTGACCTAACTTTATAGTTTGTTTGGTATGTTTGCGTGCACCGTTGAATCATAAGATCCCAGGAGGCTGTCCTTATTTTTTAAAATGGCCATTTTCTATTTATGATTACCCAATGGCATATGCTACTAAAAAAGTGTATTATTATGAAAATGTTTTTTACACAAAGCAAGGTTTTACATATGAGTTGTTTTATGCAATATCTTTTTATAGAGACCTACATTGTTCGGGGGGGTATAGTTTTCCTTTAAATATCCTTTCTTATTTTTACACAGAGAGATTTGTCGCCCAGCATTCACTGCCGACTAATCGCCCCGTGTGCCACCACCATTAGGACAGAGGCACGCAGTCAGATTCAGGAAGACAAATCTCCTCTTCTTCGGGGCGACTAATCTCCCCGATCTGCCTTCCCGCCGGCTAGAATGTAAATTACTGATGAGATGGCACTCAGACTGCTTTGTTTTCCCTCGTGAGGCAACTTTGAGCGACTTCAGAAAAAAAAGCGCTCGGAGTGCCAACCTGCGTGAAGGCAGTTCGGGGAGATTAGTCGCCCCAAAGAAGGGATTTGCTGATGGGCGACTAATCTTCCCGTGTATCTCTACCCCTAGATTTTTTCTTGAAACCATTTCGCCTCTCATCCAATTATATTTTCGGTGTAGCTGAAGTGGTAGGGAATTCCTTTACCACCCATTTGCACAGAATTAGGCACAGTGGCAACCAATAGATTATTACCAACCCCTAGTAAAATCAATGTGAGATATTGGAACACAGCTAAGAAGTAGAACACAGAGTAATGCAGAAATAGTAAAGGTTAGGACAAAGCAGCATAAAAGTCCACCATAGCATGTTTAAGTGAAAGTAGCCACACAAACAGGCAGATTTATCAAAGTGTGAATTTAGAACTCACCACAGAAAAACTCACTTTTGATTCATTCCTATGGGATTTTTAGAATTGTATTTTCCAATGGAGTTCACATATGATAAATATGCTTTTAAAATTGCATAGGAATGAATAGAAAGGACAAGGAAAGGCAGAAAAAAATAAAATCCCATTTTTACTATCTTCAATGAAAAGGAAATCTATCTCCAATATCCTTTAATTAAAAAATACATACCATTTTTATAAGAAGCCTGACTGTATGCAGTGAAATGCTCCCTTCATTTACTGCTCTGGGTAGGAATTGTCAGACGGTCCCTAACTGCTGAGCAGTGAATCATCATACTTATGAACAGCAGGGGTAGCCCACGCCTTACTTCCCAGCCATGCAGAACTCAAGCATCTTTGTTTCCCTGTAAAGCAGTCGGCGACTGTGTACAGATTTGTATTGGATTTTATTTTTACCTTTACATCCCCTTTACTGTTTCCAACTCCAGTTGCAGGGACAAAGATCATGGAGCCAGATTGAAACAGATAAACTGGGATTATATTTGGAGGATTATTTCGCTGCAGCCATTGGTTCTGCAGAGTTGGAGAAACTTTGTATTAAACAATACAAAAACTATAAAATCCACATTAGATTACATGACAACAGAGGACCCAGTGCAGTCTGTATAATCTGATTATTAACCAGATGTATCGGCTTCTGGCAGATATTATTTGATTTGTGCTGTTTTGATCATTTACGACAATCCCTAAATTTAGCCCAGACCACACTGAGCATGTGCATAGTCTTAGGGGCAGATTTACTATTGGTCGAATTTCAAATGATAAAAAAATTCGAAATTCGACAAGGGAATAGTGGGGAGGTAAAATCCTACGAATTCGACTATCGAATTCGAAGGATTTTACCGCAATTCGAATGACCGAATATAGAAAATTTGATCGTTCGTTCGAATATTCGAATCAAATTCAAATGATTTTTAATCGATCAGATTTTTTATATTCGATTTTAGGGAATGAGCCCCATTTCGGTAGGTTTAATCTGGCGAAGTAGGTGGTTGAATTTAAAGGGGAAGTATTCGACCATCGAATTTTCGAATAAAATTTAATTTGAATATTTGAATTATTCGAATTCGACTATTCAATGGTCGATTTTGCATATTTGAAATTCAAATCTTTTTGAAAATTTTATCGAATATTCAAATCAATCATGTGAATTTAGTAAATCGGTCCCTTAGTCTTGCAAAAATGTTTAACACAAACATGTCGAAGGAGGACAGACATGCATGAAGGGAGAGTGAAAATTCAGCGTTAAACAAACGGTCGCCCCTACCACGTGGTTACCAATTGGGCTTCTTGAGGAAGTGATGAGTACAGTCACAAAACGCGTCAAGCCATGCTCCCCCCTGCCTGCAATTCCATAGTGTTTATGTATGATTTTAATTATATTTAAATAAATTGGATTTTACTTCAACACTTGTTCTATATATCCTTGCGAAAACGGAGAGCCCTTTTGTGCTCTTATTTGTCTGCAAAAATGTTTAACGAAATTACAAAATGACAGCCCCCTGTGGCCAACTTTGAAAGCATAAATCATTTGTTTGATTAGGCTTGTGATGCTGTAAGTTCATGATTATGTTTAGTATACAAAAAGGCATTTCTAGCCTTCTATTTTAGACTTTCCTTGTCCTTTAATAAATCTGCCCCAAAATGTCTCATGCAACAGATTTCATTGCCTAGAGCAGTGATCCCCAACCAGTGGCTTGTGAGCAACTAGTTACTCACCAACCCCTTGGATGTTGCTCCCAGTGGCATCAAAGCAGGGGCTTATTTTTGAATTCCAGGTATAGAGGCATGTATTGGTTGCATAAAATCCAGGTGTACTGCCAAACAGAGCCTCCTGTAGACTGCCATTCAACATAGTGGGCTACCCCCCTAGGATTGTACTGGACAGATGGGGGGTAAGAGTTCACAAAAGTGTCCCTAAAGAAAAAGGACAAAAATATTGCATAATGTTATAATTAGTGATGGGCGAATCTCCCTCCATTCGTTTCGCCTAAAGATTCGCGAAAAATCGGCGAAAAATTCACAAAACGAGTCGCGGGACGCTTTTGACGCGCGTCTCGTTTTTTAGGCGAAATTTTGCTTGTGATTCGCGAATTTATTCGCCAGCGGCGAATCGCGGGAATTCACCGCGAATTCGGCCTTGGCGAATATATTCGCCCATCACTAGTTATAATTGCTGCAGACAAATGTAACATGTATTATTAGGACAAACCCATAAAACAAGTAAAATATTTTACTTGCTGTCATACTTTTAGGACTATTTCCAACACTTTTGTGATTTACACAAATGGGATTAAAGTGATACTGACACTAAAAAAAACGTTATTCAAAATATTAATGTACATCTAACATTACTAGCTCGTGTTGATAGTTTTTCACTGATAAAGCTGCTTTTGTAAGTAATTGTTACTTGAAATTTGTTGTGTTTTTATAGACGAGAATTAGTAGAGTATTACAGTGCTTTATTAGCAGGCTCATGCAGCCATTACACATCAGTAACCTAAACTCTAATGCTCTAAATATCACCAAACGAGCGGATCTCTCAATGTATGGCCACCTTTAGTCTTGAGCACAGTGACATCTACAGTTCATTTGTAGTGATGGGCGAATCTCCCCCGTTTCGCTTCGCCGAAAAATTCGAGAATTTCCAGAGAAATTCGTGAATTGGCGAAAAAATTTGCGAAACGAGTCGCGCGTTGTTTCCGACGCATCACGTCATTTTCGGCGCGCGTCGCGTCAAAAACGACGCGCGACTCGTTCTTTTTTTGGCGGCAAATTTTTGCTGCCATTTCGCAAATTTATTCGCCAGCGGCGAATCGCGGCAATTCGCCGCGAATTCGCCCATCACTATTCATTTGTATAAACACCACATTCCCCCTATAGTAGGAAAGCATTTGGACAAATATAATAAACAGTAACAATTAAACAGTATGTTTCTTAAAGTAATATAATACATTCTTCACATCACAAAGTGGATGGTCCATGCAGGTAGTTTTCTGATTCTCTCAGTATGCCTTATAGGTTCACTTTCTTCAGGCAAAAAAAAAGTAGGAAAAAGTCCTTCATCAAATGTAGCTTCTCCAAAGTCATATCTAGCAGGTGCAAGACAACTTGCATTCCATATGTGTCCATCAGACAGTTCATATATGTATGGTCCTCGCTGGTGTCTCACTTCAAGTGGTGTAGTAAATTTAGATTGTCCTTGTTTCAGTATTCCTGGTTTCTTAATTCTGACTAAAGACCCAGGCTGAAAGTGCACTTCTCTTGCACCATGTTTTCTGTCAGTATAAACATTGCATTTGGCTTGTTGGCATTTTGATTTTGTAGGAACAGTATTTGGTGGAAGTTTGATGTCTGCAACATGTAATTTAGTGCACATCTGTCTGCCATGTAATAATTCAGCTTGAGATGATTGGGTTGTTGCATGGCACGTTGATCTGTAGTTATGTCAAAACTCTGTTGTAAATACTTTCCAAGATTTCCCAGTAAGGTTTGCTGTCTGTAGTGCTTCTTTCAGACTTCGGTTGAATCGCTCGATTTCTCAATTTGCTTGTGAGTAATACACTGAAGATTTCCTATGCACAATATTTCTCTCTCTCTCTCAGATAGATTTCAAATTCAGTTGAGACAAACTGTGGTACATTATCTGATACTAACTCTGTCTCTGCTGAAGACTGTAGACAGAAATGTTATTACTGTAGCTGAAGTTATATAGGAAGCAGATGCAATTTCTGGCCGTTTAATGTAATAGTTTATCAGAGTTATAGCAAATCTGCAGTCTATAGGAGCATCTGCAAAAGGACCCACAATATCAATAGCAAGTTTTTTCCCATGCTGTATCAGGGAACGGTACTGGCTGAAGTGGCGGTGTATGTGTGATAGCTGTTTTGTCATGATACTGACAAGTTACCACATCAGCATCCATTGCTGGCCAACAGTATAGTTCTCGCAATATTTGTTTCGTACGTACAATTCCTTGATGACTCTCATGTGCCAATTGTATGAACTTCTCTTGCAAGGTCTCTGGTACCAATAAATGGTGAGCTCCGCGGATAACATAGCCATCTACTAAGGACAGTTCATGTCTAATCCTTTAGTAAGGTTGAAGATCAGGACTGAGTTTCTTCTCTGCATTTGGCCATTTGCTTTGGATTGGACATGAGGCAAGCTTGCTTAAAATCAGCAGCTGTAACTGTAGATGATAGTAAATCAATCAGTGCTACAACTTCTATGTCCTCATCCAGTGTATCAGAAGCTGCAGGTAAACGTGACAAACAATCAGCAGTAAAATTTTTCAAACCTGGCTTGTATTGCATTTTGTACCATCTAGCTATACGCATCCCTGCTCTTTGTAGTCCCTTTGATGTAAGTAGTGTAGTTAAAGGGTTGTGATCAGTGCATAAGGTAAATTCTCTACCCCGTACGTAGGTTCTCCATTTTTCTGTTGCCGAAACACTTGCTAGAGCTTCTTTTTTAACAGCTGAATAAGTGTCTCTACTGTATCTCTGTAAGTGTGTCTTCAAATGACTTATTAGCTTACAGTTTCTCAATATTGGCAGCAGGCTTATTTGTCTTCCAACACTGGTTTAATTGAAAACTGTCTTTTTTTTTTTTTTAGTAATACAGGTATTGAACCTGTTATACAGATTACTGGGGTCCTGGGGTTTTCCTGGATAAGCAAGCTTTCTGTAATGTGGATCTCCATGCCTTAAATCTATTAAAAGAATCATTTAAAACCCAATAGGATTGTTTTGCCTCCACTAATGCTACAGTAGAACGTACTGTTTTAATGTTACCAAGAAAAATTTAAAGAATTTGAAGTGGTAGTAACCAGGAATTAGTAGAGTATTGCAGGCTCATGCAGCCATTACACAACAGTAACCTAAACTCTAATGCTCTAAACAGTATTGAAAGTATGCACAGTATAAAGAAGTCTTGAGCAATGTGTCAGTTAGAGCAGTGGTCTCCAACCTTTTTTGCCCCAGGGACCAGTGTAAAGCCATAATTTTTCCCAAGGACCAGGGGGGGCTTCAACTGCACATGCTGCAACAAATTCAGGCATGCCAATGGCAAATTTTGTGCGTGCCACATCAAATTTGGACACACCAGCATCATATTTGGTGTGTCCGCATCAAATGCAGACTCAGTGGCCCAGTTCAGCTACGTATGTCCGTGGCCCAGCGGTTGAGTTAAGAGTTTCTAATGCTAGCAGACTGCTGAATCTCAAATATGGCAGCACGCTCAGAGAGGAACATGGGGAATCAGATGGGTAATGTAAAAGTATCTGCAAATACTTTTATGGCAAAGTTATAGAGAGCATGCAAAGCCAATATTATGATAGATGTAAAAAAAGGTTTAATTGCTGGTCAATATCGCTTTAAAGGAAACCAATACCCCCAAATTAAATACTTGAGCAACAGATAGTTTATATCAAATTAAGTGGCATATTAAAGAATCTTACTAAACTGGTATATAAGTAAATATTGCCCTTTTACATCTCTTGCCTTGAACCACCATTTCGTGATGGTCTGTGTGCTGCCTCAGAGATCACCTGACCAGAAATATTTCAACTCTAACTGTAACAGGAAGAAGTGTGGAAGCAAAAGACATGCTGATATGCAAGACATTTAGACAAATATATTTTTGATTATTCTTGTTAAATAATACAACTGCCCCCATATCAAGGGTTTGTGTATAATAATGGATTGCCTTGCTAAGCGGAAGCTGTCATTTCTCCTACAACTGGTAGGTGGCATCCTACAATCACAAATCACGAAGGAAGTTTTTAATATTTAATTTCCCAATTTTCCACACCTTCAAGTAATTTAAAGTCTATTGGTGCCTCTGACACCTCCTACACTAAACAAAATATGTTTAAACATAGACGGTTCGGAATATCAACCAAAACACGTAACGGGTTGTGATTTAATGCTTTACTACCACTTCAAAAAGCCACACCTTACACCATATAAACCATGCATGTTTGATGCCTGCTTCGTAACGTTATGTTTTCACTGAGTGATACAAAGGGGTAGAGAGAAATAACCATAATACACCCCAAACAGCACTTCCTGCCCCGTGTCAGCCAGTGACATAATAACTGCTCTTTGCTTTACTACTGAAAGACATTTAAAAGTCACGCCAGTTATTCAATCAGCCGACGTCATGCAGGTGTCTAGTCTCATGAGCTGACTAATGTGAGGGGAAAGTTTAGTGCGAGTGGCGACCGATCAAGCTGAAAACCCGCCGCAGCCTAACCACTAGGAACATACTCTACGCGCCATTTCGAATTGGCAAACCACAGCGCGCTCCCAGATTTTATATACGCGGCGTACGCCCCAGTACCGCGGTAATTGGACTCTCTCTTCCCCAATTAGAGTTTAGCCGCTCGCGCATGCCCAGATAGCAAGAACCCGGCGCAGCCTCGAAGCTTATTCTAGTTAGCTTTATGAATCAGAAGCGGCCTATCCCTGCAGTGGTTTCCCCACATGCCCGCCCACAACAGTCCGGCTCCTCCTGTCAGTCACTGAAACCCTGAGCCCGCCTGTCCGCAGGCACCGGAAGCGGCCCGTGAAGGAACGAATGACTGGGAAAAACCGCTGCCTTTGTTGGATGCTGGACTGAGGCGGCTCGAAGGACTGGGCAGGAAAAGCGAGGGAGCGCGCTAGTTTGAGACTTTGAGAAGAGGCGGTGACAGTGAGAGGTGACTGACCCCACCCGGGCTGCCGTTTCCCAGGGCCTCAACGTCTCTCCACCTGCTGTCAACGCCACGGAAGCATTCTCTCTCTCTCCCCCCGGACAGCTTCTCATGTGGGTCCGGAGAGAAGTTGTCCTCGTATCCCCGCCATCTCCGCAGCCGCTTTAGCGCAGCACGGCCGGTCTATTCTGCTTCTGTTTAATGCTCAGCACCCCGCACCACCGCCGCAGCTATGGGGAAGATGTTCTCCAAGATCTTCGGTAACAAGGAGATGCGGATCCTGATGCTCGGACTGGATGCCGCCGGGAAGACCACCATTCTGTACAAGCTGAAGCTGGGCCAGTCCGTCACCACCATCCCAACCGTGGGCTTCAACGTGGAGACTGTGACTTACAAAAACGTCAAGTTCAACGTATGGGACGTAGGGGGCCAGGATAAGATCAGGCCGTTGTGGCGGCACTACTACACCGGCACTCAGGGCCTTATCTTCGTCGTGGACTGTGCTGACCGGGACCGTATAGACGAGGCAAGGCAAGAGCTGCACCGTATCATTAATGACCGGGAAATGAGGGACGCCATCATCCTAATATTTGCAAATAAACAAGATCTCCCTGATTCCATGAAACCCCACGAGATCCAGGAGAAACTGGGTCTGACCCGAATCAGGGATAGGAATTGGTACGTGCAGCCCTCCTGTGCCACCACTGGGGACGGCCTCTATGAAGGACTCACATGGCTAACGTCCAATTACAAATCCTAATGACTAATCAATAAAAACAGCATCTGCACAATGATCACTCTGCTTCTCAGAAGAGATATAGGCGGGTAAAAGCAATGTCATAGGACTTTGCGGACCCCCCCACTTTTGTTCACCACTTTTCTGTGGAACATGGGCTGGAATACTTTATTTTTGTTCTATGCTTTGCATTAGGATTCCAATCTCATTTTTTTCAAGATGCAAATTCTATGATCTAGGAAACTCCCACTCTTTCTTTGTAGGGTTTTGGTTTAAGGGGGTTCATGCTTAATTCACCATTCTGCTGCTTAGCATTCTTTTTTCCCCTCTATTGTAGATTTGCCTTCATACACAGGGTATGTTGCTGGAATGATTTCAACGAGTAAACTTCAAAATGAATATTCTTTAAAATCAGCCCTGCCTTTTTGTCTTTTATACTAAAGCTGTTTGTAATAAATTGTTAGGCAGATTATAAAATATATTGCTGGCCTTTTTATTTAAGGTCTACCCATTAAAATAATGCCACAAGTATTTTTAGATGCAAATCCTGGACTTTATTCTCTCTGCATGAGTAGAAGGTCTATGTGTGCTCAAGATGTTTATCAAAACCATAGATGTGTTTTCAATAGTATAAATGAAATATACATGAGCCAAGCTAATAAAAAAAAAAAAATAGCTTGCATTTTAGGACAGGTGGAAGGGAAAGCACATTAGAACCTCGTGTAGAATGGCCATAGACTACTGGAGCCAAAAAAATGACAGAAATTGCTACTTAGGCTTTTCATTTAGAAGTTAAAATGATAACACTGAAATATCTTGACAAGTTAGATGCAATGGCTAAGCAAATTGGGGCACTTGTCTGCTATCCAGGACTAGCTTGGACTCAACAGCCTTAACTAAAAGTTAGGGCAAAGTTGACAGGCAGGAGCTGGGTGGGGCCCTCCATTAGGTAAAGGAACCCAGTCTACTTTGGAATCTCATTCATTTATGGGATCTGCTATCCTGAATGTTTGGGGTCCGTAATGTGGATCACCATGCCTTAAAGGACCAGTAACATCAAAATTTTAATTTGTTTTAAAGTATTACAGATATAATACTGTTGCCCTGCACTGGTAAAAGCAGCTGTGGTTGCATCCGAAACACTACAATTGTTTATATAAATATGCTGCAGTTTAGCCATGGGGGCAGCTATTCAAAGGAGAAAAGGCTCAGCAGATAAGTTCTGTAGAATACAATGGTGTTCTCTGTTATCCATTATTTATCCTGTGCCATGTAGCCTTTTTTCACTTTCCGCCATTGCTACACAGGAGCTTGTTTATATGAACTATAGTAGTGCGTCTGAAGCAAACAGATCCGTTTTACCAGTGCAGGGCAACACTAAATTATATTTTTATTACTTTAAAACACTTTAATGTTTTGGTGTTACTTTAAGGTTACTATATGTTGCAAAAAAAAAAATGTGCTGTTCTGCTATTTACACAGATTTACTCTAGCCTGGAAAACATATCCATACTGTTTTACTGCACAGGGAAAGAAAAGTCATAAATGAAGATTTGCCTGGTTAAATAGAACATTTTGGGAAATGTCATGACAGTATTTTGGAGCATTCTGGGCAGTGGGACCCCATACCGGTTTCATGGCTTGGCATAACATAATCCATGGACTTGTGGTTTATTATATTATCTTTCCACTATTTGGAGGAAAGAAATGAACAGTACTTTTCCAGTGCAGGAAGAATATTCAAATTGGTCTTTGCTGGGACTTATGCTGGGTAGTTTTTTTTTTTCTGCAGTGATCCTTATAACACCCCAGATAACGAGAAGCTGGTCTGACTGCAACATTCCATTTCAGGAAGTACACCTGCTTCTCTTGCTGTACTATGTTCTTTGTTAAGGAACAGTTACCAAAACTTGTTGCATCTATTTTTGAACTGCAGTAAGTTATAAGAAACATTTACTATTGTTAATGTTGTTTACACCAAAGGAAGCAAGAACATTACAATGCCTTGCAACCTGTTGCTGCCCAAAACTGGCTGCGCTGGTCTCATAGCTTAGGGTTGTTGCTGAAAATAAACACTCAAAAATCTGTATAGCTAAATGCATTTTCCCACAGTAACTGCAAATAGAGTTTTTGCATGTGTTCCTAAATCAGATGAACTTTTATATCTGTTATGTAACTGCATTCACAATGTAGTTTGCTGGCCCACTTTTCTGGAAAACTGCTTGTATCTCAAGTTATATGGAAACATTTACTGTACTTTTTCCATTTTCCAGACTGCAACATTTATCACTTACTATGAGCACTCCTTTGCATCATTCTGAAATTGGTTTAGTGTTATTCAGAATAGTTGCTGATCAGTATTGGGAGTAAAAAAATGGTAGTTCATAAATACTTTCCAGAAATCATAAACCTAAATATATGCCAGGCAACGCTACCCTATAGTTTAGCTCACAGTAATTTTTTTTTTGTGTCCCAGAAAGACAGACAAGATAAAGTACTAAATTTATTACTAGGCCTGTTACTTCATGCTGGAAAAGGAACATAGAAATGTAGAGCTATTGACCATTTTAAAAATACTGCCTGCATTTTTCTAATCAACAAAAGTTTTACACATATGTAAGGCTGTGTTACGCCAGGTTTACTCTGTTGAATGGGCCTGGTACCTCCCTGGCCAACCGTCAAACTGATAATCTAAATCATAACCATTGAGTGGAGGGGTGTGGCATTTTTAAGGTTGCACTGTGGTTAGGACTTATTCTCTGTAATTAAAACTGTAATTTTATGTTCATATAAATGCCCTTGTACTTGGAGCAATACAGAAAATTATGCAAAGAGCATCACCTTGAAAAACAGATTATGCGAAGCACAACTTTGTAATTTAGAAGAAATTGCAGAGCAGATCTGGCAGTTATTCTTGTCTGTTGGAAAGGTACATTGCTCGAAAACCGTATACATATATGCCTTTATAAATAAAATACCAATATTATTTCTGTAATTTATTACTCTTAAGTAGTTTTTTTTCTATTCCATTTCGTATTATTCGTAAAAAGTTGTTTAGTTCCCATTATAGCAATGTGTGTGATTCTGTTCTGTCCTAGATGAAATCAGTGTAAAACCTTTCAAAGTTAAAAATGCTGCAATATATGATTAGCATTTTTTATTTGCTTTCAGACGTGGGACCTGTTATCCAGAATGCTTGGGATCTGGGGGTTTCCTGATAATGGATCTTTCCGTCATTTAAATCTTCATACCTTAATTCTTGAAAACCATCTAAACATGAAATAAAACCTACAGGCTGCTTTTGCTTCCAAGAAGGATTGATTATAGCTGTTTGGATCAAGATACTATTTTAATATTACAGAGAAAAAGGAAGTAATGTATAAAAATTTGTATAAAATGGAGCATGGGAGACAGCCTTTCCGTAATGCAGAGCTTTCTGGATAACGGGTTTCTGAGCAACTGATCCCATACCTGTACTAATAATGAATACATCTGTTATTTGTATTTTCTAAATTCAGAAACAGGTCAAAACTTGCCAAACATGGATCCTATGTTGTTGAATTTATCCAAGAATGGTTAAACCCATTGCATTTTCACTTCTAGTTTACATGGACAACTGTTATAATATAGGATTACAAGTGTGCATAATGTGCAGGCAACGTCATTACGGAACACTACAGAAATTCCAGGTTGGCTGCTGCTCATAACGGTGGTGGTCACAAACCAATCTTATTTCTTTTTTAGTGTAACCATTCAAGTTCAGTCTGAAACCATTCTCAATGTAACTTTAGACTAGTCACCCTGGGCAATGTTAAAAGGTAAGTACAGCACATGAAGCACTTGTGACCGCTTCCTCGTAACCAGCTTGTCCTTCGGTCAAGAACACTTGACATCTAGAAAGGCACATATTTTTCACCCAACCGGTCAGGGACATTTTATTTGTTGAAAATCTTCTGTGCATTGTACCTGATATTTGATATCTTTGGGCAGACTGGATTTTCAGATGTTGAACATTACTTATAGCAGATGAATAGAGATCTGCAGGCTGTATGGGCACACATGCTGTTGGCTCCAGCTGTTGTCAGTCTATGTATTTTTGCAGGCTGAGATAAGCAGATCTGCTCCATTGATTTTAATCAGATCAGCCTGTGGGTGGTCAGGCTGTTTGGATTCAGATTATTAGAGCAGATCTGCTTCTCTCAGCCTGCAAAAATACCCAGGCTGACAACCTATGTACTTATAGCCTAATCTTTGCTTTACAGTTGCTTATACCTGTAGATAAGATATGTTAGGTTTCTGTTACAAAGTAGTAGCACTGACTTTGAAAGTTACAGTTGCAACTGAAACTTGTGTACTGTTCTTTCCTTTTCGACACGTTTCATAAGGGTTTGAGAGATCAATTTCTCTGCCCTCCTGTATAGCCAACTTTTTTAACTTAAAGGAACAAGAATATAAAAAAATGATATAATTAAGATAATGTAGTGTTACTTTGCACTTATACAACTGGCATCTTTGTTTCAGAAACTCAGCTGTAGTTTACATAAACAAGCTGCTGTGTAGCCATGGTGGCAGCCATTCAAAGCTGAAAAAGGAGTAAAGGCACAGGTTATACAGCAGATAACCGATCAGCTCTGTAGTATACAATGGGATTATTCAGAACTTATCTGGTATCTACTATGTGCTGAATGGCTGTCCTCATGGCTAAACAGCAGCTTCTTTATAAAAACTATAGTAGCAATTATGAAGAAAACACCAGTAGTCTAATTCAAGATTATGTCTAATTTTCCTTACTTATATAGAATTAAATTTTTTGATGTTGCTGTTTCGTTATTGTGGTTAAAACCAACTTTTGATCTTTTAAAGGAAAACAGTCATGTACTATAAACCATACCGTTTTTCTTACTGAAATATCAAATTAATTAAAACAATAAAATCTATTCCCAACTGCACCAAATGTGTGTTATAAAAACCCTTACCTCACTCATTTATAACAGCTCTCCAGAGCAAGCATTTGCAGAATCTGAAAGTAGGAGTGTCCAGTCAGTTCAGCAACATTCACTTAGCCCCGCCCATGTTCCCTGAGTAATTTTCCCCTTCCCTCACCCTCTAGTTGCATCATATGTTTGCAACACTTCTCTGTCTGGAGACAGGCAAGCAGTATTGAATAGCTCAGTTATGATTGACAAAGAACTGGAAATCAAACTTGATTGTAGAGGATCATTTCAGCAGTGCCATGACCTTTATAAAAAGTTCCATGACCTTTTTATATGGTCATGAAGCTCCTCGGTAACTTATAATATCCTTATATTTTACAAGAGGGGGTACTTTATTCACTATATACACCCCCAGCTACTTTCTATTTTCTATGTCTGATCAATTTTTTTTAATATTCAAGTGTAAAGTGTAATTTTTCAACTTCAAAAGCTGCTCTGGAAAGGGGGAGGGTCCCCGGGGGAGGGTCCCCGACCCTGTAACCCAACCCTGTAAACGGTTCTAAATCCCTGTGTATCCACTAAATGTTGCAAATTTGTAAAAGTTTAGAGTCTGCACTTGAATTACTAAGCTGCCAGAGACATGTACATTCAACATGGAGAGCAACATGTTGCTCACTGGTTGGGGATCACTGTGTCATGTAATAAGAATTGTAATTAAATACTAATACGCCTTGCATTGTGCTTTTTGTATTCTGTAAATGCATGTAAATAGGTATTGTGCATTGGTCCCTAAGCTCAGTGATGGCAGCACAGATCATATGCAGTGAATCAACAAAAAAAGAAGACGGGGAGATACAGGCACATCTTCAGATTCACAGATCTTCTCTCCTAAACAGCAGCTGTTGCCTTGGGCTGGTACAGATTCTCACAATATGCAGCATTTTAGCCTATTACTGTGTTAATGTTTAGTTCTCTTTTAAGGGCAACTTGCTTTTGAGTTTTTATTTACGTAAGACTCTATTATAGAATATTTCTTTTTTTTTTTACTTAGCTACCCTGTTTCACAGTACTCCTACTTTTATTGTGAACAGAACAGTGGCTCTGATGAATAACTATGGTTAGGTATTTGCTATAAAGTATTAGAGTAGAACTGATGTTTAACGAAGATTTCTCGGTTCTGTACCAGCCCAGTTTAGCAATGAATATCCATATATGATATGATTATATTCTAAAGTCACTCCAGTGTTACTTATTCCTTGTCTTTGGGATCATTGTTTCTTTTACAGTATATTACCTCCACATTTCAACATCCATTCATCTATTTCCAGTGCCTGGACATGAAAAGCAGCCCCTCATCTTAATTACATGGGGGCTTGTATGGGAAGGTGCCATAAAAACACAAGTTAAAGGACACAAAAAATGTGTATCACTGGAGGGAATCATGATTGTAATCTGGGTTCAATCACATTACAGAAATTCCAGTAAATTTAATAACTAAAGCAAAATATAAATCTAACTCTTAACTACGCAAAAACCATACCTAAATGAAAATATAAATGCATCCCTGACTGCACAAACACGATACCTAAAGGGAAGTATGGTAATAATGCTTCGGTGTTGCTTTTGTCGTTGCTGCTGGAAGTACAAATGTAAGTCAGAGAAACACACCATACCTAAAGGGAAGTGCAAATCTACCCCTGACTACACAAACACTATACCTAAAGGGAAGTATGGCAGTGGTAATAATGCTGTGGTGTTGCTTTTGTCATTGCTATAGTGTCACAATAAATACACAGACTGCCTAAGACTAAGTAAGCATTATCAGAAAGGTCCTCCTAAATATACCAGTAAACCCTCAAAGTAGTGATACTCTGAGTCCTCGTACTTCCTGCCTTCTGCTTAAACCTCCTTGCCCCGGGCATGAGCATGCTCAGTTTGCTCCTCTCCCCCCCCCCCCGCTATAATCTGAGCACAAAGCTATAAGTGAGCAGGGAGAGACTCAGGCAGGAAGTGATGTCACACCAAGCTAATTCTGCAGCTGCTATCCTAAGCAAACAGAGAGCTTCTAGAACTTTTTACGCAGGTATGGTAAAACATTCTACAGAATAAATATAGCATTCTAGCTTGCACTATTTCTGCTAATCTATTCGCAATAAAATGCCTCCATAGCTTTCTTTCTTTCAGCAGAATATTATTTTGAAATACATGAAATGATTCAGCAACAGAAACTATTGTTAACAAAAACAGGAAGAGAGTCCGTATGTAAATGATGTATTCCCGTGAGAAATATTTTTTTCCTTGTAACAGAACTGTAAATTTCCCCAAACACTGATTAATAATCAAATAAACTGAAAATAAAGAAAACGTGTAATACATTAGTATTCCACCCATAATATGATGTCTAATCACAGATCATGAGAAATGAAAGCTGCTCAAACACCCTGAGATCTCATCACTTGGCAGTGTTACCAAACAAGTAGATTTTTACCTTTAGTTTCCGGACCAGTGAAAGGATCACATTAAAGGGGAACTATCAGGAAAA
>CM044446.1:70045439-70079346 GCA_024363595.1 Xenopus borealis | reverse complement strand
CAACAATTTAAGATGCATCATTGTAATAGTTTCCACATTCAGTGGTTGCCCTCAGAAGCCTCCCAGTGCAGAGCCAGTCATTCTGCAAGTTGACGTTGGCACTGACTCTCAGGATGGTTTCCTCTAGCAACAACTCAAGGTTTCCGTAAAACGAGTTTTCTCAGACCGAGGTGCATGTCCAGGCAAGCTGGCATAGAAGAGTCAAAGCTGTGCTTTGATATTCTGTAACTGCAAGCTCTGTGCAATAGAATAAAAGTATCCTGCGTGCTTAGCTAGGGAAAAATTTTTTAACTTTTGAAGGTATTCTAACATCAAAAGAAAGATGTTTCAGTTTGTAGTTAAAAAAATATATTGTTTAGACAGCAGTCTGATGGTTCTTGAAGTTCTGTTGACAAAGCTGTCATGTTTCAAGAGCAGACTCTGTTACAGTAATATTTGGAAGTTAATCCAGTTCACTTACTTTGAATAGTGTGTATTTAAAATTTGCCTTTGAATTTATTTGTTACTTTTGGGGGTGGGTAAGAAGTAGGTGCCTGAAACCAAAACAGATACGCCCTGTCCTGACAGCTATTTTTAATGATCGCAGCCTATCCATCTTCTCTCCCTTTGGGCCATAAGCAATTGCCCATAGCAACAGTAGTTAGCTCTTACTGGTCACCAGTGTCGGACTGGTCCGGCGGGACACTGGGAAAAAACCCGGTGGGCCCCCACGCACGGCACCTTTCCAGCAGGCGCCTTTCAGGCAGTCGGCTCATCAAGGTAGGGGGCAGGGGGGTCGGAGGTGGCCCTGGACAGTAGTCCCGGTGGGCCCCAGGCCTACCCTGCTAGCCACATGTAAGAATGATACATCTTATTGGTTTACAGTGGCTTTTTATTTGGACTTTTGAATCCACATATTTGGCAATATACTGTAGAAGAGTGGCCGAGTTGGAAATTAGCTCCTCCCTGACATAAGCAAACTATTTTAGATAAGCTTACACTAAGAGGGTCATTTATCAAAATCCAAAAAATTGTGAATACCCAAAACCTCAGACTGTTTTGGGTTTCATGCTCGAAAACCATGAAACCAAGCACAGATCAGATCTTCTACTTGAACTTGGCAGGTCTGAGTTGGAGAACTTTTTATTTTTAAAATAGTTTAAAAGAAATTGTGTTTTTCCCCATCAAAAATCCGACCAGAAAAAAATCTGCCTGATAAATAACCCCCTACGAGTAAGAAAGAACGTTTTTGACAAAATGTTGCAATATAAGTTGTTTGGTCATCTATTGTGAAATGAAATGAAGGGTTTTTGAACCAAAGAATCATTAAGGGGTAGATTTATCAAGGATTACATTTTTTAAGTGCTAAAACTTGGAATTCAAATTCAAAAAGGCCAACTGAAATTAATTACATTTTTTTCTGATCAAATAGGTCCGTTTCGATGGAATAGGTCAGTATTCGATCAAATTCAAATTGTTCCAATGGAAGTCATGCGCAGTAATAGCGCATTCGATCGACTTCGATTCAAAGTTTTCCCAAAAAAAACCTTTGAATTTTCACCAATTGATTTCAAATAGGTTTTAGGAGATCCCCCATATACAGTAATTTTGCAGGTTTTAGATGGCGAATGGTCGAAGTCGAGACAGTACATGATAAATTTTGAAGTTCAAATTTTTTATTTTTTTTACAAATTCGAATCGAATTTGGACTATTCCCTAGTCGAAGTACACAAAAATAGCTTGAAATTATAATTTTTTAATTCAAATTTCTACCCTTGAGAAATCTACCCCTAAAGTACAATGTTAGTTTGATACAAGCTGGAATGCTGTACTAATTTCTGATCAAATTTTATAACTATGAATCTTAAATGCATTAGCCAGTCATTTTAAAAGGGAGATCAAATGAAGGTGGTTTCTGGTTTCCTAGTCAAAGTAAGGCACCATCATTCATTGCTTTGATAGCATTAGTAATTATATCCAGCCTCGGGAGAGAAATCATCTCTATGAATATTGACAAATAAATGTAAAAATTAGTGGAATAAGTAACGTATGTCTCTGATAATATGACTCCCTAAATTATATTTTAGAATAGAATAGAAAACCTGAAGTTAAACTACCCTTCTTTAAATATCTAATGGCTGTATGGCTAACTTAATAGTAAGAGGAAGATTTATAAAGGGTCGAAAAATCGAATTTCAAGTTATGTTAAGTGTACTTTGACTAGGGAATAGTCAGAAATTCTATCTGAATTTAAATAAAGTTGACTTTAAGAATATCGAAAATGTTCTGTCTCTTTAAAAATTTGATGACCATTTGCCATCTAAAACCTGCTGAATTGCTGTTTTAGCCTAAAGGGGACCTCGTAGACCCTATTTCTATTAATTTTGTGGACTTTGAAAAATCAACTTTTTTGGGGGGCAAATCGTTCTATTCAAATTTGATTGAATGCACTAAAAATTCCATTTGATCGATTGGCATACGGACTGTTCACCCTCAATCCTAAAATTCAATCTCTTTAATAATTTTCAATTAGTCTTTTTTTATTTAGAATTTCGAGTTGATGGTCACCTTGATTTTCGAACCTTGATAAATCTGTCCCTAATATTTCTAGATAATGTACCTTTGTGTAAGCATGTTAGCCAAAAAGGCTGCACATGTTACCATGAAGCTAATGTCAATCTACTCTACCAGCAGAAACCAGAAACCACTGACTTTAGTGGGAAATGCTGAAGTGCAAGAGTGAAAACTTTTGGACCCAAAAATACACCACTAAACATTTTAAAAATCACTTCACTGCTGTTCCCCTTGAAACCAGCAGATAAATAACAGTCTTTTATTATTATTATTATTATTATTTTATTATTAAATATGTATTTCTATAGCACCAACATATTTCGTAGCGCTGTAAAGTAAATGTGATTATACAACTAAATCACATGAATTACATACAAAGAACATATGGAGTTACATACATCACAATCAATGCCAGTATAAAAGGTGAGGAAGGCCCTGTGCAGAAAGAGCTTACAATCTAAAGCAGTGGTCCCCAACCAGTAGCTCGTGAGCAACATGTTGCTCTCCAAACACTTGGATGTTGCTCCCAGTGACCTCAAAGCAGGAGCTTATTTTTGAATTTCAGACTTGGAGGCAATTTTTGTTTGTATCAAAACCAGGTGTCCTGCCAAACAGAGCCTCAATGTAGGTAGACAATCCACACAGGAACTACCAAATGGCCAATCACAGCCCTTATTTGGCACCCCAAGAACATTTTTCATGCTCGTGTTGCTCCCCAACTCCTTTTACTCCTGAATGTTGCTCATGGGTTTAGAAGGTTGGGGATTCCTGATCTAAAGGGAAGGGAATGATACATTTGCATTTGGTAGTTAAGAGTGAGGGTAGGCTTCTCTAAATAAGGGTGATTTCTTGAAAGCAGAAAGTTTGGGAGAAAGTCGGACAGACCGTGGGAGAGAATTCCAGAGGAGGGGTGCATCCCTTGCAAAGTCTTGAATGTGAGGAGGTAATAAGAGAAGAGTTGAGCAGAAGGTCAGTAGTGGAGCGAGTATGTAGAGGTGAGTTCAGAGATGTAGGGAGGGGCAGAGTTATGAAGTGCTTTGAATGTCAGAGGAGGAGCGGTTGCTGAGGTGTATAAGCCTAGCAGCAGTGTTCATTATGGACAGGAGGGGTGACAGTCTCTGGCAGGGAAGGCCAATTAAAAGAAGATTACAATAGTCTAGACGTGATATGACGAGAGAGTGAATAAGAATTTTGGCAGCATCTTGTGTGATAAATGATCTTATTTTGGATATGTTCCTTAGGTGGAAGTGACATAATTTAACAAGTGACTGGATGTGAGGAGTGAATGACAGGGCAGAATCTAGGATAACCCCAAGGCACCGGGCCTGGGGAGACGTGATGATAGTGGAATTGTTAGCTATGATGGATACTTCCGGGATGTTACTGGTGTTAGTTGGAGGAAAGAGAACCATTTCCGTTTTGGAGAGGTTTAATTTAAGGTAGCGTTGTGACATCCAAGTAGAGATAGCGGACAGGCAGGAGGAGACACGAGTTAGGAGTTCTGGGTTGAGATCAGGAGAGGAGAGATAGATCTGAGTATTGTCAGTGTAGAGGTAGTAGTGGAAACCATATGAGCTGATTAATTTTCCGAGGGAGGAAGTATATAGGGAAAATAATAGGGGTCCCAGGACAGAGCCTTATAAGAAATACAGTTTTTCTCAAGTGTCCCACAGTTAAGGCGACACTCACAATTATAGCTCTGCACTTATTTTTGAAAGAAAATTATACTTTCCAAGTCCCTTCCTGTCAGCAAACTAATTAGCCAACTAATTGATGATTATGTATCTTCACCAGTCAGGTCGCCGTAGCAGTGACCTAGTAACTGCAAACTGACTTTTTTCACAAACTGACTCCTCCATTACCCACAAGCTATGCAGTGCAGTGATTTTATGTATATGGCACTTGGTAACAGGCAAGGTGACAAGTGGGATTAGGGCTCCTACACACGGGCGTTTTGGACCAGCGCAGGTATAGACGCACCTCATTCTTTTCAATGAGGTTGTACTCACGAGATGCGTGTAAGCGCCGAACGCAGGTTCAGACGCAACATGCTGCATTTTTCCTGCGTTCGGCGCTTATATGCGTTCGTGTGAGTACAGCCCCATTGAAAATAATTGAGTGCGTCTATACCTGCGTTTGAATGCAGCAAAACGCAACGCAGGGGAGCGCAGGTAAAAACGCCCGTGTGTAGGAGCCCTTAGGCAGTCTGTGCTGCTAGCATTTAAAGGGATTCTGTCATGATTTTTATGGTGTAGTTTTTATTTCTAAATTACCCTGCAAATAATTCACTCTATCTTGTAAAATGTGATTCCTAACTCAACAGCCTTTTGCCTGGTCATGTGCTTTCAGAAAGAGCCAGCACTTCAGGATGGAACTGCTTTCAGGCAGGCTTTTGTTTCTCCTACTCAGTATAACTGAAGATGTCACAGTGGGACATGGATTTTTACTATTGACTACAGTCCTACTACTACTAGTGCGCTGTTATCTAATTACCTTCTATTGTTCTGCTGATGGGCTGCTGGGGGGGATGATATTACTCTAACTTGCAGAGTGACTGAAGTTTTTCAGAACACAAGTCACACGACTGGGAGCACCTGGAAAACAATATATCTAGCCCCAGGTAAGATTTCATAATTAAATACTACAAAAACAATTTGCTCTTTTGAAAAACAGATATCAATGCAAAGGTCTGCTGGAGTAGCACTACTACTGTAACTAATGCATGTTCCTCATGACAGTATACCTTTAACTCAATTAGGGAAGTATGTTGGTTCATTGTTTCAACCTCTAATTTTGACTGCAAGTAAGTCATCTTAGCAACTAGTTAACATTTAAAAATCTCTAGAACAGGAAAGGCAGAATATAAAGGCATGTAGTGCCAAAGAAACAATAATATACAGTCCCAACTGTATATTATGTAGAGTCCCAGATAATATTTTAGGTTATAGTATCTGCTTAATACTTCTAGCTTATGACTCAGGCGCTTGAATTCATCTTACTCTCCCAATATTCAAAGAATGTTTTATTTGATCTAGACAGGCCTCTCTCAAGAATGCAAGGTACTTTCTATAATGAAATAACAGCATTATCTAATACAGCATGGCAGGTAAACATTGCCTTTAAATGGAAGGAAACAAAAGCATGCTTGATGCATCAGACTTGTAGTCCTTTGTGAATTTTCACTTGGCCTCCAGGCCATATGTTCGGAAATAGACAATTTCCTTTTTTAAACCTTTGTTAAACATGCTATAAAATAAAATTCTTAATTTGAACTAAAATGATTTTATACTTATTGAGAAGTTTGCTTTGTTGCCACAGCAAATTGCCAAGCAACCTATGGCTCTCTGGATGTTTTTAAACTACAACTACCATCATCTCCAGCCACAGGTTTCCCAACCCTGCTCATGCTACAGTTTGTTTTAAAACATATGTTTCATATAGTTTCACAGGCAATAATATTGTTTCTTTCAACCATTGCCTGAAGTCTTCCATCAAGTGAATTACTAATACTGAAAGAGAAACTATTCCTAGAAACACATTATGCAGAGTCGTGTATACCAGGCCAGTTTACCAATAAAATCTTTTGTCCTAAATTACCAGGGGTCTAGGAGATTGTAATAAAACTAGGGTCCTCTTGTAATCGCTTTGACAACCTCTGTACTGCTAAACTATGGAAATAATATTAGTAAAAAGGAAGGAGTTCTAAGCTGAATGACACTTTTTAAATAGTGATACATATTATATGGTGTAACTAGATGTTACTGGGCCCCACAGCAAATTTATTTTAGGGCCCCCAAAATATCCAGAGCTTGTCCTGTTTTACCACTATATATTGAAATTGCTCATTAAGTATTCCCTAATGGGCCCCCTATTCCTCCTGGTCCCCCCTGCAGCCGCAGGGTCTGCTTCCTCTGTAGTTACGCCCCTGGATTGCCCAACTAAGGTCTTCAGATGAAATTATAATACACACTGTGCTGTAGGGTATAGAAAGTCACCAAGCTCTCCCATGACTATATAAACTCACACAAATCCAATCCAACTGACCCCCAAGGTTAATTAGTAATCTTAATTCTTCATCTGTGATATTATACTCTACTTTACCTCCATCCTATAAAGGCCATTTAACTAACAACAGGAGCGGTTAGGAACATATTACTGCACAGTACACTCCATTAAGTGCAATATACATGCAATATACATTTAATAGACCTGTTGAGTTATGATGGGTGTGTACTCCAAAATACAAGGCTTCGGATATAATAGCACAAAGAAGTGCAACACTCCTTAACATGCCCTACATTATCTTTGCCTCTCCACCCTTAGTGGACAGAGGCCTGTTAGCAAGAAATAAGCCTGCTGCATATGCACAACTCAGATGAAGAAACTTACATAGTCACATGGCTATCACACCTTCCCTGCATTTGAATGTACATAGAAAGCATGACTGGAATACTTGCTCTTGTTACTTTATTTTCCAGCAAATTCCAAGCTTTGACTGGAATACTTGCTCTTGTTACTTTATTTTCCAGCAAATTCCAAGCTTTAGCTACTCATTAACCCTAAAGTTAATATTGATTTTAGTTTTTTTGCAAACATAAGGAATATTGGAATATTTCTGAACATTCCAAATGAACAGTAGTCAGAGGAACTAGAAGGGATTATAGATGGGCATTACTTTCTTTTTTAGCTCAGAAGTTCCATGAAACCAAGCCACGGGTAAGACTAAGCAGAAAGGCATTGATTTGGGGGCAATACAATATGATAGAAAGAAAGTAATACAAAGACCGGGGGAGAGGAGGAAGCTATTTAAAGGACAGATAAATGGAAGGAAAGTGAACATCACCAGTCAAAGTGAGCTGTCATTTTATTTCTAAGAAGTCTATTATCCATACCGAAATGTAATAAAGAATTATTGATGAAGAGTGAGGTTGTACTGTTCTGTTTCTGAGAGAAGCAACATGGTACCTCCCACTCAGAAAGCAATCATGTAGAGTGCTCACAGAATCTGTGTTTACTGCACGGTCTCTTTAACGCTAAATACAGGGACCATAACCTAATTTTTCTGTCACTAAAAGAAAATGAGTACAACAGAGCACACATTCTACAGATCATTCATTACTTTTATCATGAGCAGTATGTAAGGTCAGTGAACATGCTTTGTGTTAACACCCTGCTGAGCAGACTGTGGTATAGGAATGAGTGATAGGGAGTGATTCAGTTCAGAGTGACTGTACTATATGATTAACTAAGAAATCTTGTCATGGCAACAAAATAACCTCTGGCAACCTCAGGCTTTCCAAGCAAAAGGCAACCAGGCACAGGAATTGTGAAACCTGAATTTCCAGCCTAGCAAGTCAAATGCATTACAAAACTTTATAGATAGCTGCCCATAATAAGTAAAATTTCTTTCAAATTTTGATTTGCCAGTGTGAGGTAAAAAGTGATTTTCTGTAGCCTCATTTCTCTTCTGACAGAGTTGCCAGAAGAATGGCATTATGAAAAGGATTTTATTTCCTTTCGCATCTACGCACACATACAACATAATATTTCATTGTTTTAGGTAGGTACCACACTCAGTTGTTTCTTGGCCTGCATATAAGAGAAACAGCCCGTCTTGTGTCTGCATCCAGAATCACTATGTTTGTCTGGCTCCATAAATACTGACAGGGCCGCCATCAGAAATCACAGGACCCATACTGCAACATTTTCTGGGGGCCCTGGTGCGAAAAGTCGCCTGGCGATAGAGTGTGAACCACCGTTAGCTTCTATCTCTTTCAATAGTGAATTTGAGTCTGCAAATTTCCTGCGAGCGGTAAAGCTTGCTGGCATTAGCTACTTCACACTGTAGTAAATCTGTCCCTTTGGCGGTCAGGACGCCATTATAAGTTTAAAAAAATAATTGGTGGCTATGGTCCCACATAAAAGTTTTTTTTAAAAAAACATTGTTAGTCGGGCTCCCCCTAAGAGTTAAAAAAAAAATCATTGGTGGCCAGGGCCCCCCTATAAATATGAGGGAAAAAAAAGTTGACACAATTGAAAAAACATTGTTGGCTAGGGGCCTAATAGTGTTAAATCAATACAAGGGTTTAATTGAAAAAATTACATTGGTGTTTAGTACCTTAAGGACCTTTTGGGCTTTAACTTAAGGACCTTTTTCAGTGCTTCAGGTCTTTGGGAATTCAGATCATCGGCGGTTCGGCTGTGGCGTGCTATCAAGGGCCCGGTACAGATTTAACCCCTCTACACCCCCTGATGGTGACCCTGCATACTGAGTGAGTTTCAGCTGTGGATTGTGCTGAAATCTTCCAACATAGTGACTATGGGTGCAGGCACAGAAGTGTGCTGATGCCAATGGATTGATTGATTCTTGGTATTGATACACAGGCTTAGATTCAGTTATGTGTGGCATTTGCCTTAGGTAATGTTATAGCAGTGTGTTTCTTAAACTTTTTCTCAGGGTACCCAAATTAAGCTGTAAAATCAGCATTGTGACTCTCAGTGTATTATTATTGCTATAGATCAAGTAAAGTTAAGTTAAAGTTAGGATCTCTAGCCTCTAGTTTTTTCCAATCCTACCCACATTTGGATGCCATTAATGCCAATTACTAAAGACATAAGGCAGAATCTGACATTGATGGCTTTTTCTCAGTTGTTTTTGGCAGGGAAACCATCTGTGATATTAGCCCTTTATTATTAATTCCCAAGGTAAAGAAGGAAGCTGGATCAAGTGGAACCAGCTCTGGATGTCCTCCGCATTGAACCATCTCAATGGCATCATTAAAATGTTGTCATAATAATGCCATAACCAACCAAAAACACCCCAAAGGGCAGCTAAAAGTAATTTGCTGCAGGTTTCTGTAAGCTACAGCAAGTTGATGTCATAGATGAAATATATATTGGATTAATGCTGTGCTAGGTGACCAAATTAATGCCGAAGTCTTTAAGAGTTTGCAATGGGTTTTGTGGTTTTAATAAACTTATATCACTGTGGGTATTATTTATTGGTAACTTTTAAGTCACCATGAGACTTAACTACACTGGAAAAATTTTCCCCTCGGGCAGTAAATTTATCAACAATAGGCAAATTTTCCTGTGGGCAGTAACCCACAGCAACCAGTCAGGGATTGGCTTTCTTCAGGCAGCTGCAGGAAAAACCATGAATGAAACAACTTGATTGGTTGCCATGATTTACTAGCCAATGGCAAATTTACCCAGTGTTGATGACCCCCCTTGGCTTGTGGATGAAAGCACTGGGCACAAAGACACACTCAGCATTACAAAAGTGCAGCAAGCAAAGTCTATGTAAAATATGGGGTTATAAAAAAAAGTGTAAGTGATTAAGTGGTGACAGCATCCTATAATTACACTTTTCCATTGTTTTAACCTTTGACATCTTCCAGTTCATTCCCTGTCTCTAACAGAGTTATAATTATTATCAGTCGCTTTGCTTATCTCTAGGGGGGTTATTTATCAAGCTCTAATTTTATATAATTTTCTTTTAAAAACTCAGAGCAAATCCGTTTGGGTTTTTTAGGCTTGTTTATTATTACATTTTCCCGAAAATTTTATTTGCGGTAAAAGCTCCGATTTCCACGATTTGTCTGAGTTTTCACCCGAAAACTCAGAAAACATTGTGGAATTGCCCAAAAATCCCACACACAACCAAAAAAGAATTGGACTTTTCGCATTGACTTATATGCAACCTTGGCGGGTTTGAGATGCTGTATTTTCATCTTCGGAATTTTTCTTCCTCAGAGTTTGATAAATTCCCGAAACATTTTCGGTTTTTATAAAAGCCAATTTTAGCCCAAAATAACACAAATTTTTTGAATTTTCATCATTTTAAACTTGTTTGTTTAAATTCATTGTATGATATAAGCCACACACCCATGCACCAGACTGATTCTTAATTGCAACACATGGATGAGCTGCATTTTTTGTTTTAGTATACTATTCGGGGGATTGTGGCTATCTCCCTAATGCTTGCTCTCCCCACCCCCGCATTTCTAAACAGTCCTATAAATTACTTGCACATAAAGCTCATAATGCTGAATCTTTCTTTGGAAGAGGTCATGCCAAATAAAGAGAGAAGCAGGTATGGTCTTTCTCCTCCCAAAGAAAATACTCTTATTTCATTTAGATAGGACTGATGCATAGACACTGCCTTGGCGGGGCGCATCAGCTTAAACATACTTTGTACAAACTTTGTAACTAAAAGTGTCTCTTTTTTCCTAATATAGGTAGGTTTCCATTAATCCAATTGTTTCTTAAGGTAGTACACTGAGGGTGCTGGGAAATAACTTGTTTGTTTAAATTCATTATATTTATATAAAAATATATATATAATATATATTTGGATCTTCATACCTTACGACTACTTGAATTTACTAAGGTTCAAATTGATAAAACCTACCGAATTGCTATATATCCCTAATGGAAGCTCCCATAGGATTTTTACAGCTTTTTTGATCGAATATAAAAAATTCTCTCAAATGGTTAAAAGCGTTCGAAATCTGCCCCAAAATAAATCCAATATGATTGTTTTGCCTTCACTACAGATAAAATCTTAGTTGGGATCAAGAACAAAGTACTGTTTATTACAAGGAAAAATTTATCATTTTTAACAATTTGAATTATTTGATTACAATGGAGTCTATGGAAGATTTCCTGGCTGTAATTAAGAGCCTTCTGGATAACTGGTTTGCAGATAATAGATTTTTTTAATGGAAAACCAATTTTTTTACGTTTCCCAAGGCTGGTATAAGCTCTGTTTGTAACCTGGAACCTTGTACCATAAACTTCTTTTTTTAAACAGAATCTGATGTTCTGAACTAAACTAAAATAGGCGTGACTGTGAGATTTCATTACAAGTGTGAAAATCTAATTCTAACATTTCCTTTCACTCTGTAACTTACTCATAGGTGTGAACCTTGCCCCAGTGTGTTTACCTGTCTCTGAAAATGACATGAGAAACAATTGATTTTTTGTATCAAAAGTGCCTAACAAGTTTATTATTTGAAATTTGACCATGTGAATAGAATTCGAATATCGAAGGATTTTACCGCAATTCGATTGGTCGATGATTTTAACCCTTCCATCAAATTTTTACTATTTGATCTAAATTCTCCAAAACCACTTCACCAGGTTAAACATGGCAAAGTAGCCAATCGAATAAAAATTTTAAGGCAAAGTAATTTGAAATTTCGAATAGTTGAATAGATTTCTATAAGATCTATTTGATATGATCGAATTTACAGATTCAATGGTCGAATTTACCTAATTTGCATATTCTAAATTTCGACCAAATTCTGTACTTTATGTATATCTTAATTCATTCAGAGCTACATGTGGTATGCACAGCTTTGTACATGTTTTTTGTTATTTTTTAGTACTATGTTGCCCATTAAAATCACCTCTAACAAGTCTATCTGCCTTTTGAGCAGTGACACAAACATCAACCAAATTTATTTTACCCATTTTTCTTTTTACTTGGAGAACAACAAATGCTCTTTAACCCCACTAACTAAGTGGCTTGAATATATTGTTCCTTAAAACCCCAATAAAATGAGCAGGAGCTGAAAAGTGAGGCATATACTTAAAGTTAAATATTTTCTTTTGTATAAACACCCTAAAAATGCCATATTCCAGTTTGTATGTCGATAATAGCATTAGATAGCATTAGAATCCTGTTTGCTCAGCACAAGGACCTATTGACTCAATGGGTTACAATGGGTCGTGTGCAGTAGATCTTTTGTCTATATTAGGGATGCACCAAATCCAGGATTCAGTTCTGGATTCAACCAGGATTCAACCTTTTCCAACCTTTTCCTTTTCTCAATGTCGTAAATATATTGATAATGAGCAGAGGACCGCTTGTATTTATCTATATATGTATTTTGTGGTCGCAGCCTCATTGCACCCCCACCTAATGCTTTTAAAATTAGTGGTGAGCACAACTTTCCCTTGTTTTCGAATTCACTTTCAATTTTGATTCACAAGATGTCTCGTGTTGCTAGGTCTTTTGTATGAAGTATATTTATATATGTGTGTAAACGTATGTTTATATATATATATATATATATATATATATACCTGCACTCCATTTTCTCATGAATTAACTGTGCATTATTTTATTTATTTATTTTTATTCCCTGAAGTGAGTTATAGGCATGGCTTTGGGTGCAGCTAAGTGCAATGAGGTAATTGATTACACTTTATACTGCACTGTGTCATTTTTCCTCAAAAGCAAAATTGTATAATAGTTTTGAGAAACGCATGAACTAGATATGATTGCACTTAAAAATCTAAACATATGCATTTTGATCCATTCCACATGCTTTTCAATAAACACATTTGAGTGCTCTTTTTTCTTGTTACATAGCATCCCAGAGCAGAACGTGGTGCACTTTGGTCAGGGAGTGAGCTGCAGGCCAGGTGCAAGATTTTGCTGAGCTAAACAGGAATAAATGTAGAAAGACATTCTTTAGTTCTAAGCTGATTTTTACAGAGAACAGTTTATCGCCACATACGCAGCCCAGATTCTTTGGCACCTGTGATTCAGCCAGTTCTTTTTTACAAGCTTTTTTTTATCTTATTAATTCTTTGGGACACTAGTGAAATTCTTCAGAGGTGACCTTGAATTGATATTACACATTTCATGGATAAGGAAAGCTACAGCTTAACCAAAGTGCATGCTTTTCCATGTTACTGAAGTTCTGAACTTATTTGCAAGTGGCAACAAGAGGCTGGCTGTTGTTAGTGTATTTCCAAAATGCATAATTTTTTGTTTATCAGACTCTGGATACAGTATTTTTCCCAGAATTCCAGTGTTATTGCATTTTGTGGCCACACACCCTTATTACCATTTTAGTTTTACAAACTGTGGCAGGTTATGAAAGTGTGAACTCATTTCTGTGGTTTTTATGTGTTGTTATGGTACTGCTAATGGAGGTTAATTGCCATTTAAGCTGCAAGTCACAGTTTCCTCAAGAGACCTGCTTAAATTGTTACAATTGTTTCTTTGCTTATCCTAAATTGTTACAAAATTATTTAAGTGCACCTGCCATGTATTCTGGGCTCTCTGCTTAAAGCCACTTGTGTGTGTCCTTAATGGGACTGCACTAGGCAAATCCGTAATGGAAAAGGACCTTGGAATCCTTGTAGATAATACATTTGGCTGTAGCAAGCAATGCCAGTAAGCAGCATCGAGGCCAAATAAGGTCCTGAGCTGTCTTAAAAGGGGCATAGATTTGCGAGAAGAGTGATTTATTCTTCCACAGTCCAGAGCTCTGGTAAGGCCCCATCTAGAATATGCCATACAGTTCTGGTCTCCAGAGCTCAAACAGGACATTACTGAATTAGAGAGGTTACAGAGAAAGGCAACTAAGCTGGTAAAAGGTATGGAAAATCTTAGCTATGAGAAAAGACTGGTCAAGTTCACACTGGTGAAGAGGCACTTAAGGGGTTATATAACTAAGTATAAATATATACGGGGATCATATAATAATCTCTCTATTGCTTTATTTACCAGTAGGTCTTTCCTACTGACACAAGGTCACCCATTCCGATTAGAAGAAAAAATTCTGCCTAAATATTCGGAAGGTTTTTTTTTACCCCTCTGCAAATTGAAGTGGCTCCAAATAGGTATTTTTTTGCCTAGCTCTGGATCAACTAGCAGTTAGGCAGGTTATAAATACACTAAAAAAGTTGAACTAGATGGAAGTGTGTCTTTTCTCAACCTAACTTACTATGTTACTATGTAACTTCTGACCACATTACGCATAAACCTGATAAGCACGATAATAAATGAATTCAACCAAAAATTATATTATCTCCATATTAAACATCAAATTGATATAAAAAATAACTACTCGCCTATGTCTTCATCATAAATATGCTCCTACTGCAGTTTTATACCTTATGCTCACATGTAAAAGGTAAGTCCTTGGTGGGTAAGGTCCTCATAAACTGCTGTTTTATACAGTGTGACTGGCTTTTGAGTCTTTTGTGACAGAGACCTCTGAGTGGATCCTTTATTAATTTAATTTTGCGCCCTTATCTACATAACTTTGGAATAGGTTGCCATTCTATAAACAAATAATATTGTTTCTGGGACAAAAACAAAATTCTTACACAGGTTTTCAGCCCTTTGTTGGGGCTTTCTTCTGAAGAAAACCAAATCATCCAGGGCCAGATTTCAATTACCAGCGTCACGAGGTCTTGCAGTCCTAGGACAGCAAAAGCTGTGTTCCCAATGCGACTGTGTGGCATGCCATCCCTCGAATTTAGCTGCCCTAGGCCTGGGCTTTTGTGACCTCATCACAAATCTGGGCCTGAATTCACCTCCAAACAATGCAGTTTACCCATTTCCATGCCAAACAAGATAAACAACACAATTATTGGCTGAGCTTTCAAAGTAGCAACTTCCTTTTAATATACAACATGCTTTATGGAAACAGTAGTATTTCAGCAGTGACATAAAGTTTATTGGATTAACAGAAAATACGCAATATGCATCATAACAAAATTGGACAGGTGCATAAATTTGGGAACCCCAACAGAGATATTATATCAATACTTATCTGAGCCAACTTTTGCAAATGTAACAGCCTCTAGATGCCTCCTATAGCCTTTGATGAGTGCCTCAATTCTGGATGGTGGTATTTTTTTACCATTAATCTGTACGAAATCTCTTCAGTTCAGTTGAATTTGATGGCTGCCGAGCGTGGACAACCTGCTTCAAATCATCCCACAGATTTTCGATGATATTCCAGAATAATGTAATTCTCCCTCTACATAAATGCCTTTTGTAGATTTTAAATTGTGTTTATAGTCATTGTCTTGTTGGAATAACCAACCCCTATGTAACTTCAATCTTGTGACTGATGTTTGAACATTATCCTGAAGAATTTGTTGATGTTGGGTTGAATTCATCTGACCCTCGACTTTATCAAGGGCCCCAGTCCATGAACTAGCCACACAGTCCCACAGGATGATGGAACCTCCACTAAATGTGGCAGTAGGTAGCAGGTGTTTTTCTTAAAATTAGGTGTTCTTTCGCCATGCAGATTTTTGACCAAATAACTAAATTTTTGTCTCATTAGTCCAAAACACTTTGTTCCAAAATTACTGTGGCTTGTCTAAATGAGCTTTTGCATACAAGCGTGGTGAGAGTGCAGAAAGTGCTTCTTTCTCATCACCCTGCTATACAGATGTTCTTTGTGCAAATTGCACTGACTTGTAGGACAATGTACAGATACACCATATGCAGCAAGATGTTCTTGCAGGTCTTTGAAGGGGATCTTTGAGTTGTCTGTAACCCTTCTCACAATCCTCCGCATATGCTTCTCCTGTATTTTTCTTGGCCTGCCAGACCTGGGTTTTACAGCAGCTGTGACGGTGGCCTTACATTTCCTGATTACAATCCTTACAGTTGAAACTGACAGTTTAAACCTCCAAGATAGCTTTTTTGTAGCCTTCCCCTTAACCATGATACTGAACAATCTTTGTTTTCTTTTGAGAGTTGCTTTGAGGATCCCATTGTGTCACTCTTCAGTGGAGAGTCAAACAGCACAACTTGCAATTGGCCACCTTAAATACCCTTTCTCATGATTGCCTATGAAGTTCAAGGCATAACAAGCTAATCCAACCAATTTGGCATTGCTAGTAATCAGTATTGAGCAGTTACATGCATTCAAATGAGCAAAGTACCCACATTTTTTCACTGACAGTTTTTCACATTTGATTTAATTTCATACCAATGAATACTGCTTTACTAAAAATCTTTGTTCAGAAAACACCCCAGTACTCAGATGTTCCTGGGAAATGAAAGACATACCACAGTTATCTTAGCCTCATGGAGCCCTTATAACATCATGGGTCCCCTATAGCCACAGAGTCTGCTTCATCTGTAATTACACCCCTGCCAGGTCTAAACCGCACTGTATATGCATATTTTATTACCAGAGCAGTTGCTTCCAGTAGATAACTTTTTCATATTGCTCTATATACTAAGTAAAACCACCAATGCAAATAGGGGGTGGGATCTAGATAGCAGGCATAGAAGCAGGTAAAAGTGCAACCACACCTGTGCTTGAAAGTATCACACCTCATCGTCTGGCACTGTGAATACAAAACTCTACAATTTGTATCAATGTGAAAGTAACAACTCATCTGTCTGCACGCCAATCCAAAAATGTTTGGCACAGAAGGGCATATGTTACAGCTTTAACAGCAGTTGCCACAGTAAGGAAAAAGACTGCAGAGCTAATAGCTCAATAAGAGAATATATGGTAGCACAGGCCATAGTGGCAAATAAGATCAGCTGGCTAATTGAACACCAGAAACAGCTATATGGATAAAGGTTAAATGTAGTAATAATGCTGCACAGCAGGACTATAAATGTATCACTGAAAATCGTCATCTAGAGACTGGGCGCAGTCAATAAGTATACTGTATGCTACCATCTTGTTGAGAAGATCCACACTCACATAGTTTATAAGCTTTTAAGTGTGCATTTATTCAGGAGACTACGGTATTGGTTGGGTCCCTGTCACTCATCTGATGCAATAATCTATTAAATGCCTTTTAAATACATTTTGCAGAAAGGAATTAAGAAAAAATGTAATCTTTAATGCTTAAGTAACTTATCATGAAGCCTCATATCTTCTTTTCTACTAATATACTGAATATCAGTACTGTAGGCTGCTGTCGTCCCTTGAGGTCTAATTATAAGGCTTCTATTTTAGATCCTGCTTAAAATTAAATCTTGCTGTGAAAAGCAGTTCACAGGCTGTACTGGAATGTCTAAGGGTCAAATTCTAATGCACAGATAAAGAGCCCACTAATTCACATCATTATTATAAGGCGCAGCTGCATATTATTATTAATAATAAAATACATTAAAGCAGGGTCAGATCAGACTGCAGCAGACTTATGCAGTGTAAAGAAGGGATTTCCACTCAAAGGGTTTCAAACAGAGCTAGAATTAAAGGGGATTATTGTGTAAATGCATATTTAAAATAATCTTGATCTCATAGAAATAAAAAAAAACATCTGATCAAATCTGACTCTTGCGTGATGAGACAAACTGCTGAATGGTGTATACTGAAGAGACACTTGATTAATGTAGAAACTGTGCAGGATTTTGAATTGATTATATGTGTAGAGTATCATAAGATAAAGCTTTTATCACATTTTTAATGATAGTTCCCATTAAAAGTGTAACAACAAAATAAAGATTAGTTAGAATATCTAAATGAAAATATAAATAATCGGAAGCAGTCTGTTTGTGTGGCATGGCCTGGGTAAAGAAGACATTGTTGGAAATTGTTGTCTATGTATATTTTTGTATTATATGCTACCATGCGTCCAAAGCACTTTTGTGGAATCTTCTTTCTTCTAGTCTATGTCAAAGGCTAACATATCTCTACATTTATTTACATTTGTTGCACTGTGTTATCAGCACTTTGACCTTTGCAGTTTAAGAATGTTTAGTGCTTTGTCCTATATTAATATACATACAGCACACACAGTACATGCAGTGTATGTAGTAAGACATACTTGTAATCATCTTGCAGTTCAACACACTATTGTGAATATTTGCTGCACTTCTACTTAATTATTTATATATAAGAGACTTGTCCATAGCAGTCAATGCACATAAAAAGCATTTGTGTTCAGATAGAACAATGCAGTTGTTTTTATCATGTTAACAGCACGTGTATGCCAGGAATTCTGTCAATGAACAATGTCAGCATTGCACTAAGAAGAATCGTATTTTTTGCTGCAACAAATCACCTGCAAAGGTGGTTTATAGCTCACATTTATGATTTGCAGGATGATGTCTAAAATTCAGGCTATTTTGTTTTTAATTTTTAACCAACAATGTGACTTTCAATTTCAGCTGTGCTCTTGGCAGCTTTATCTGTTTATTTGTTCTGGCAGTAATATAATTTTACCTTGTGGTAATATGAAGGTTGATCAATTAGAAATGGCCAACTTCAAATCATATTTGGCACATTTCAACAGGAACAAAAGTTTGCAAGGACACTACACTATACAGTAGATATTTTCTAAATCATTGTTTTTAAATTGTTTTTGCATTAACACTAATATTTGAAATGGATATTATCATCCAGGAATAAGTTACACAGATTTTATTTTTCTGTGTCAGAATATATCTCTTTTTGCTACCTTCCAGTCCTAGTACTGTAAAGGTGGCCATACACACAGAAATAATACTTGTTTTTGTAAGATTATCTAGGTACAGTACTGGGATTCAAAATAGGCCTTGGTGTTTCAGCCGCCACAGTCTCAATAAATAGTGACTGTCTAAGGTTTCTTGCAGCAGCTCTTCTTCACTGCCTGTTAATCCAATGGTTTGTACCAGAACAATAGAAAGTCAGCCATAACTTCTACCCTCTGGGGCATATTTATTAACACTGGAGACAAACATCACCAGTAATTTTATCTCCAATATTAATAAATATTCCCATCTATGTATGTTGGTCCCTTTGGGGATCTGCCTATGTATGGTCACCTTAAAGGAGAATTCAACCTAATCTTAAAAAAACCCTACCTCCCATCCCCAACAAGACCCCCCTCCTTCCTCCCCAGCCTGTGTTACCCTGGGCAAATGCTCCTCCCGTTTTACTCACCTCTTGGTGTAGATTCAGGCATCGGCATCCACGGGCACCATCTTCAGGTGCTTCGGTAAGTTTCGGAATGAGACCACAATTCAGAAAGTTTCAGAGAATGCACAGTTGTAGGGGTGTTTTAATGTTAACGTTGAACTCTCTTTTAATTGTCTGTTATATAATTAAAGATGTTCTAAACCCCAAAGATAATTGGTACGAACTTATTACATATGAACATATCAAAAGGATAGAGAAAAGAGCAAGGCAGATGTATCACAAAATGAGGACAAGGAAGGAGCGGGAAAGTATGTTATCAAATGGGAAGACGCTAATGGATTTGAGCTTGCCTATCATTGGAGCAATAAGAGGATCAAGGGGAGATGCCAAAGCATTGTATTGTGGATTGAGAAAAAGTAGTTAGTAGGAAGTAAGTAGAAAATGTAGAAAAAAGAAGCTGATGAAAAGAGCTGTTGGAAGTAGGAGAGATGATGAATTGGGGCGTGGTCAGAAAAGATGCTGGTGGATGTGTTTGCTGGAAACATGCTAGCCAACTGGAGTGAGCACTCCAAAGAGTCTTAAAAATATATGTGTGTAAAGAGGCAGACACCATCCTTATCTAGATCTTTAAGGTCAAATTATCATTCATCCATCTACTTATTTATATATGTGATGTAAGATATACACTATGGGGATTATTTTATAAAAGACACTGGGGCTCATTTATCAACACTGGCCAAAATTACCCATACGCAGTTACCTATAGCAACCAAATCAGTGTTTAGCTTTCTGAAGCCAGCTGCAAGTAGAATAATGAATGCAGCAATCTGATTGTTTTCTATGGGTAACTGCCCATGGGCAAATTTGCCCAGTGTTGATAAATGACCCCACTATGTTTGCTCAGGAGCAGTAACCCATAGCAACCTATCAGCAGAAAACATTTACTGGTCACCTGCTTAAAGGGGAATTCAACCCCCCAGGGCTAACCCCAAGGCCGGGGGGGTTGAATTCCCCTTTAAATTCTAGACCCTATCCACTGTGACCTACACACAAACATGACTTCTATCTACCTATAAACCTCACCCACCTTGGGTATGCTCTGAGTCCATGAATCAGTTACTTTTTATGATAAAAATAGAGTGGGTATAAAATAACTAAAATGCATATGCATACTTTGTTTTGAACAAGCTGATATTAATTTTCCAGTGCACATAAACATACAATTCAAAATGACTTTGGCTTTCTTTATGTTAGCCATGGGGGAATTGCTAGTACTAAAATGCAGTGTTTCTAATTATGATTACACTACCGTATGAATCATCCTGTATCTTGGTGACCTCATCCTTAATGAGTAGTTGGTTAAGTTACTACAGATGTTTAAATGGCAGTTCCTCTTTCTATTCCAGTTGGAAAAAACAGAACAATGCTGAAATCAATAGTAAATGTTTTAAGATCTTAGTTGAAGATGTTAAAAAGCTGAACCCCCATAAACAGAATTTAAAGAGGACCTACCACCCAGACTAAATAAATAAAACACTGTATGATAAAAGTCCTTTTGAAAACATGAAACACAAACTGCTTTTTTTACTTAGACATCCGTACCTTTTACAAAATGTATTTGAAGATCACAGTTGTCAATCAACTTTTGCATTTCTATGCCACTGGCAAGGCAATTACTTCCAATAAACAGTAAAATTTGTAGGTATACTTGTGGTTACTGCTAGTAGACTAGCAGCATAATATTATGTATACAGTATATAATAATAAAACACATTCAAAACATATTTAATTTCACTTGGAATGGGTTGCTGGATTATCTGTCTCTGCTATCCTGTGTAGCTGGCCACAAATTACCCAACACCTCTAGCCACTTCAGTCACCAGATGATTTGGAGCAACCACTGGTTGATCATGTAATCCTATTCCATTTAGCAAAGAAAACATTTGGTTGTAGTCATACTGTATAATGCATCATATCAAAGAGTCAGTGTCTTCTCTTCTGTGCATAAATGAGAGTGATTTTTATTGCTGCAGAAAAGGGGCTTAAAAATGTGCTGATGGTTACTTAATCATTGTATTTTGTTCCACGGCACAAAGGGCAATTCAGTGGGTACTGCACCCTCTTTCTATGCCCCTAAACTATGATGTCTTGCTATGAATGGATATGATTTGGTTTTATTTAGGCGCGGTCTTTTCTACACATTTGCTAGCAACAAGTAATGCGTCATACAGTCTATGATATTTATAGTTAAATCTGGAACAAAAGTGGCAATCTGTCAGGCTGTTTAGGACCTGGCTACAAAGTGCTGAGCAATATTTCTTCTCCACACATTGCTTAATCCAGCTGGACCCGTGACAGGTACCTAATCGATCCCATGCTTGTGTCCTTCTAAACTAGTTCTAGCCAGCAGCAGCACAATCTACATTAAATGTCCCTCTCATTGAGCATGATTCATATGGAGAACATCTGGATAAAAACCAAACAAATAATGTGTATAATATCATACCCTGTCTGCCGAAAATGCATTAAAGTTCCAAAAACGCTGGTGACTTTTCCTTTTTTGAAGCGGGATTGTCTGCAACAATCCTAACTTAAACATTTTTGGGTAACTGGTATGCTCCAGAAATTTCATAACAAATGGAACATTACAATGTGCTCATGTGTAGGGCATTATATTAAATCTCTTGTCTTTAGTAAGGTTCCCTGGACATTTGTTATAAAAAGTGATAACTTCAAGCATTTGCACCAACATTTATAATAAAGGCACCCATACAACTTTAAATTACCCACCCTAAACAAATTAACATAAGTGCAAGATCACTAGCGAATGTTTGCAAGGCAAAAATGAATGCTAGCATAGCTTCACTAAGAAATGCTCGCACTGCCGAAGTAACACTAGCAAAAAGTTGCCAGTGTTTGGCGCCCAAGATAAAACTCTGCATACTAGTGAATTGGCATAGTTGTAGTGCATTCGCACCTGGCGAACTGGGGCGAAGCTGACGCTGGCGAAAAGTCACCCCTGTGTATTGCTAATTTTACAATGCAATAAACTGATTACTTTTCCTTGAAAACCTGTTATTGTGTTCACAGAGCTGTCAACTCCTTGACAAGGAATTACAAGATTGTCGTCTCTGTCCCCGATCTTCTGTCACTCCATGCACTCCACCAGTTTCTGACAATCTCTGGTGATTTCTAATTATTTGTGGCAAAACTCAGGTGTGACGTGTACGAAACATATCAGGGACAACAGTGGAGCGAAGTGCTAAAGAGCAACGTGGCTTCAATGGCTTCAGGAGAGGTTTTGTGCACACACATGCAGGGCCAGAACTAGGGGTAGGCAGAGTAGGCGGACGCCTAGGGCGCAGTCAGGGGGGGGGCGCACTTTAGAAGGGAAATAATGTTTTTTTTTATTTCTTTAAGTTTTTACTTCGCCCCTGTCTCCAGCAGCAGCGTTCTGCTCTACTTCAGCCCCCACCTTCCTCTTACTTGCCCTTTGCCTGGCACAGATCTAGGGCAATATTTTTGCTGCTGCTCTGGCAAAGGCTAGTGGCACAGGTACAGACTTGGGGGGCAATGGCTGATGGTACAGGTATAGACTTGGGGGGCAATGGCTGGTACAGACTTGTGGCACAGGTACAGACTTGGGGGATCATGGCTGATGGCACAGGTACAAACTTGGGGGGCAATGCTGGTGGCACAGATACAGACTTAGGGGGCAATGCTGTTGGCACAGGTACAAATTTGGGGCAATATTTTGGCTTGCTGGCACAGGTACATATTGGGAGCAATATTTTGGGTGCAGCTGGCTGGCACACATACAGTTTGATTCATTAATGTGTTATAAGGTTTCTTTATTTAAGAAAACGTGAATAGGTGGGAAATGGTCATACACTCCATGCACTCCATGAGGAGCTGATTTAACCCCTTGCCTAGGGTGCCAAACTACCTTGGCCCGGCCCTGCACACATGACATAACTTCAGCTGACAGCATGTGCTGTGACATCACAAACGCGGAAATTTTTCAGCTTGGCTCCTGGTTGTTGCATTTAAAAGGTTAACAGCGCTGTGTTCATTACTTCTCATTTATATTCATTGTCCTGCAGCAGTTATAACTCCATGTACACATACTGCAATCCTCTCTGCTTTATATGTATGTGTATATTTATACCAATTCTTGCTGTCACTATCTTAAGGTCCCCATAAACGCAAAGATCTTTCTCTGCCGAACACACAATCTTAGCAAAGTCTGACCAATCTGTCAAATTATCGTGCGGTTAGTGTGATTCGAACGATCGTACATCTTACGATTTTTCGTCCGACATCGGTCTGAAAATGGATCGGCCAGGTTAGAAAATCTTTATCGGTCCCCATACAATGTTTGCAGGGCAAAGCAGGCTGCGACCCTTCAGTTTTGCTGGCAATATCTCCTAAAATTGTCTTTTTAGTTGATGGACACATCAGACATTTAAAAGATTGTTTTGAGACAATCATGGTCTCACGGTAACCATTGGATCTTTTAAAAATCTGTACGTCTATGGGTCTATGGCCAGCTTTACTCTTCTGCACCCCCCCCCAGTTCTCATATCAACTGTTACTCTTTTGGGCCTCACATCAATCATCACAATTTGTATTGTAACTTTTTGCAATTCTGCTTAAGAAATATACAATATGTAGTTTCCATTGATTGAGCAGGGTGACCAGAGGAAGCATGAACCTTACCTGCCAGCAGCCCAGCATGATCTTAATCCTTTGGTTTTGCACCAAAAGCCTGATGTGTTTTTAAAAGTGAAATGTACCTTTTCTTTTTGCCTATGCCTCTAGCTGCAATCAATCATAATGTCACTTAGATAATTTCTAATATGGCTGAACACTGTGATCTAAGGTGTCGTCACTAAAACCCTTGAAATATTTATAAAAATATAGTTAGAAAAAGTGAAATGTGCTACTTTAAAATTCCTAAATGCTTCAAATTTAGAACAAATGCAGAACAACTTTTGCAAGGATTATCATAGCTTTTATAACATTTAGCCTGTATTAAGACTGATAATTTGTGATGCCAAATAATTTCAAGATAACCTGATAAATCAATTAATATTTTTTACATGCACATTAATTCAGGGCCAGGGTGCCTGAAGTGTTTAGGTGTTGGCTACTTGTAGAAAAAATCAATAGCAGCTACTTATTTGCTTTCTATTCGCTCAAGTATCTGGATATTTGAAAGCTGGAAATACAATTCACAATCCCTTTTGCTAGCTGAAACATTTTACTTAGTTAAAATGAAACCCTACAGGAATCAGCATTTCCTTTTTCAGCTTATACAGCTGGTTACTTTATTTATCTAAAGAGAGGTATGTGAGCAGCAAGGTCAGTGCTTTGTAAAAACAAAAGAAGTAGCAACCTCAGATTAAGGAATTATGCAGCACCTTTTGTTATTACAAAACATTATTGCTCAGTTCTGTAATGATAATGAGTGGCAAAGGGCCAGGCTTTTTTCAAATAAGTGTATTGTATCTAATAAACACACCCTTTTCCCATTAATTTGTCATCACACCAATCAATCTTCACCCTGCATTGTGCAAGTGTTGTATACAATCCCTTTCAGGTTGTTTATTTTGTGGCAAATAAATTCCAAACATGAATCCACATCATGTCTGGATTGAGATCACATTTGCTAAGGTAACCCAGATATGGCCTTGTAATTCTATTGTATAAACAGGCATGGCTGCATTGGAGCTGGGAGCGTTTGATGTAAGTAACTGTGGACTGGTTTATGATGACAACTAGCTCATGTTTACACATTTGTTTAGCCAACATTGCTAGAGTCCAGTTTTTTTACATAACAAGTAAAGTATGCATATGTAATAGACTAACCTTTATCCAGCCCTTTCTCTTTGGTGAGGAAATATTAAACAAAGTCACTCACTTTAAAAAAGAAATTGGGAGAAAATGCCAGGTGTATGAGATTGGCTGTATTACAGTTCAGCAAAACATTTTAGAGAAAGTGATTTACATGCCTGACCACTGAAACAAAGCATGCATTAACAAAATTCATTTGATTCATATGGTGCAAAACTGGGCAGACAGTTTTGACCAGCACAGTATTTTTAAAGGAGAATTCATGTAGTGTTGCCCTGTGTTGTTAAAACTGATCTGTTTGCTTCAGAAACACTCCTGTAGTTCATATAAACAAGCTGATAAGTAGCAATGGTGGAAATTGAAAAACGGCTATATGGCACAGGATAAGTAATGGATAACAGATACCATTATCTGCTATCTGCTGTGTAATTTGAGCCTTTTCTCCTTTGAATGGCTGCCCCCATGGCTACACAACAGCTTATTTATATAAACAATAGTAGTGCTTCTGAAGCAACCACTGCAGCTTTACTAGTGCAGGGCAACACTGCATCATATTTTTATTACTTTAAAACAATTTCAGTTTTTGATGTTACTGGTCCTTTAACTTCCCCCCCAGGGAAATGCTTCATTCTTTATACTTACACCTTGGCGTAGATACACGCAGCAGAGTTCCACAAAGCCGCCTTAAACCGCTTCAGTAAGCTGACTGGGAGACATTTTGGTGCATGTGCAGTTGGAGCATTGTGCCGATGTGCGACAACTGCGCATTCGCCGAAATGGATGGAAACTGCCGAACTCCCAGTCAGCTTGCCGAAGCAGATGAAGACAGCTGCATGGAGCTCCACTGGCTGAATCTGTGCCAAGGGGTAAGTATAAAGTATGGGGCATATTTCCCCGGGGGGGGGCAGTTAGGCTGGGAGGAGGAAGGAGGGGGTATACATGGGGTGGGGGAAGGGTTTTTTTTTTTTTACAGGGTTGAATTCACCTTTAAAACCAGGCTGTCCTGGTCAAAACTGGAAATGGTCACAATGCAATTGGTCATAGTCTGTACAGACGAATACAATTTAAAAAGTAGCTTGTTTTGGTCTCAAGCCATATCATTTAATATGTCCCTATGTTACAAATAAATTAGTATTTACTCAGTATCACTCTACACGGCTTTCCCTATCAACTGTTTTTGGGTTCCCTAAGTGAATTAAGTCCTCAATAAGCAAATTTTGCCATAAAATGTAGTCAATATAGGTATTCCATAATACAAAACAAATACAAAGCAAACTGAAGCAGGAAAAAATACCAAATATCAATTACAATAAATTCCTACATGTTTGTTATTGTGGGCTTAAATAGAACAGTTCATATGATAAAAAGTGTACTAAACGTTAATGAATATGTTGTATGGTTGTAATCATTATATTTATTGATTTCCGTGATCCTCAAGCTAACATTCTTTCCAGTTGGAACTGACGCACTCTTTTCACCTTCTCTGCTTGATGATTCCAGAATGTTGAGTACTTTTGACAACCCACAAGGTTGAGTTTGTAGTAGACATTGTTTGATTGAGGAACTGTTTATATCTCAATACTTGTAAAAAGAATTAAGCATAAGCTACAGTTTGGGCACATGTTGGCAACACTACATGGCTGTAAAAAAAACTACTGTTCAAAATATGAATGTACATTAAAAGTTACCTATAGGTCATGTTGATCGTTTTTCACTGATAGGGCTGTAATTTATAATTAAAGTTCCAAAACCTGTTTTGCCAACCTGACTGTCCCTTCCCAAAATTTCGAACACTAATAGACAACTGTAGCACAAATATGACAGGGGCATGGGGGATTGTAGAGGTAAGAGCATCATGCAATATTTGTATGAAAAATAATAAAGTGTGTGCAGAGACGATGTTGTGATAGTTTTAAAAAAGGTTTAATTTTTTTGTCAGTATCTCTTTATATCTCAAGCTCACCCCTTTATCACTTTAAAAATGTGAAATTATGGTTTCATGTTTATTAATGTATACATATATTCTAAATGGCTAGAAGGATCATAAAGATGCAGGCTAAATATTTCTTATGGAATTATCCGTATACTGCTTGTTAAACGATTAAACACATTCTCTAACACCACGATTGTCATAGAATTTATTAAAAGATCAGAATATAAAAAGTTTTTATTGTTTCTGTAGTGTACTTGTCTTCTTCGTGTCACTGTCTGTTAGATAAGATGGAGCCATTTTAGTTGTGGATAGGGTTGCCACCTATTCCTGAAAAAAATACTGGCCTATATATTTATCTTTTTTCCCTATTAATAACATTGGGATCAACCAACATTTTTACCGGCCAGGCCGGTAAAATACTGGCCAGATGGCAACCCTATTTGTGGAGTGGTCACAGACCCCCTGACTGCAGTGGGATTTGGTAAGGACACACATCCACCCCCCCAATCCCTCCTTCTCATCTGTGCCCACAACTACCAATAGCTTGTTGTGGAAGTGAGAGATAACAGGTTAAACCAGTGTGGTGGGTTATGCCTTTTCATGTTGTCACCTGGTAAATACCTGTCATACAGTGTATATCAGGTCCAACCTGTATTCCTTCAGGTACAGTATATACAAAGTACTGCAACTTGTTAATACCTGTCAGGCAGTTACCATTAGATTTTAATTGTCTACTGCAGTGCTTTTCAATGTTTTAAATGTAAGAGCTAATAAAGTGATATCCAGAGTCTCACTTTGCTTATTCAGCTCATGTAGGGCTTCCTGGTAGGGCACCAGACAGGGTCGCTTTGTTCTTAGGGTCAATGGGGCATCTGCCCAGGGCACATTGAATTTATCTTAGGCCGTTGCCACCACTGCTCCCAGTGCGAAAGTGTAAGTTAAAGTCTATACACTGATCTTACTGTCGTCGTATATGGAGTTAATGGAGTGCTTATTTGCAGGGGTGCTCCACCAATGAGGCGAGTTGAGACACTCCTCATGCCGCTCCTGGTAACGTTAAGAGCCAAATTTCCAGTGTTCAACCCAGAAATTCAACTCTCCTAGTGCAGAGCATGCAGTTCTGCACTCTGCACTAGCAACATGGACCCCCTACCCCGGTCCGGCGCTGAAAAAGTGAGTGCCGTTGGGGGGGGGGGATCGCCCCTGCTTTTTGGACATTTTTCAGTGATCTTACTGTTTGTCTGGGATTAATGGATTTTGTTTTGACCATTTCTACAGTGCAGCAATTGTACTAGCACGTCTGAGTTAATAATGCTGATTATTTATTTTCCATAGTATATATACTGTCACATCTGTGTTTAATATGCTAATTATTAATTTTCTATTATACTAGCATGTCTCAGGTTAATATGCTCATCATCCAGTTTACTTAGGAATTACATTGACACGTCTGTGTTTGATATCCACATTATTAGTTTTGTTTAGTAATTAAACAGGCTTATCTGGGTTGTGTTGTAGTAAAATGGGTGTTGTATTTAGGGGTGAGGTCAAAAAAAGTAGGCATGATTTGGTTACCGCACTGCACAAAGCAGAAAAATAAGGACCCACCAAGGCCTTAAAACAGCCCTGCCATCAGCTGTGTAGTGATGACCCAGCTGTACAAACAGGAACTGCACATGTTTATTTGGCACCTGATGATTTCACATACATGGCTCTTGTTATAATGAAATGATATCACACAAACAAACATTTCCACACTTACTACAGAATAAACTAAAATCCATCAAAACATTTCCTTTCATAACCCCATCGTTTATTGAGGATGACTGATATCTTTATACAAAATGTATACATTTTATTTATACAACTTTTAAACAAAGCATTTTATTGAAACAGGGATTTTCCTTTGTAATGCTTAATGCACTAGTCGGCAACTTATTGGCCTGTGCCTGTGGCCTTCTGACAGGCTTCCCCGATCGATATTTGGCCAAAAGTTGGCCAGATGTCAATCAGCCATCGCTAAAAATCCCATCAGATTACAGGCTGCATCTGTTCGTTCATGCAGTCCCATGATCTGACTGACCGTACTCCTGTATTATGATCTGATCATTGGGCCCTATGGCCTACGATTGGATCAGTCCGATATTGCAAGCATATCGGGGAGAGATACAGTCATTTGGCAACATTGCAAAACTAGCGGATCTCTCTGTGTATGGCCACCGTTATTCATGCATAATTTCACACTCTGAGTAAGGGCAGAACTACTGGGATGATTCATGTTCGTTTTCGGCGAATGCAATGCTGTACGCAAATTGCATGCAACAGAAAACAAGGTAAGTAATAGAAAAGTCAGATGGTGTTGCAGGGTTGATCCGACACGACTGTTGGATGAAGATGCAGCTTGCAGCATTTCCATCTGACAGTTGTGTCACGTTGGATCAACCCTGCGACACCATTCATCTATTACTTAACTTGTTCTCGTCGCATGGGTTTTTGCGCACATCGCTGCATCCGCCGAAAACAGGCGTGAATCGTCTATGTAGTTCTGCCCTAAGCTGTTTTACGTGACACTGTATTTTTATTCTGTGTATTTAAAACATCTGTAATTTAATATCTAGAAGTAAGACAATGACTGTGTTATACCTACAGTGCGTTTTACGTAGTATCCATGCCTTTTTCTATTAATGGATCTTTATGTTATTAAATATGCAAGGAACACGAGGAAGCTATTAGACACAACAAAAGAATGGCTGATAGAGCACAGTCAAGGAAAAACGCATTTAATTAAGTAAGGGAACCACATGAAACACATCTGATTCAGCTGTTCTACTAGATAAGCCTAATGCAAATCATTATTATACATACATACCTTAGATGATATACAGTTGTCTACTATAAATAACGCAACAGATATGGCAATTTCTGTTTGCAAAGGCGCTTCAAAATGTAGTTTTACATTTCTTCTAGAACAATGCTCTTATTATGTTGTGTTTGTTCCTTACATGTGCATTTTAAAAGAAGCTAATGTGCTGAACTTCACAACATGTAAACCAGCTAAAATGCTGCTGAACATTGAGCACAATATGATAATACTCCAAACAGCTGCTCCTTTGTTATTGATTTCATCATTTATTTGCATAACTACAAAGTAGGTGCCATTGGCTTTGTGTTTCAGGAAAAAAACAACACATCAAAGACACAAGTGGCCCCTATATGTACAGTATCTAATGTGCAGGTGCAGGCAATGACTATAATTTTTAGCTTTTCTCAAAAGAATAATGTGAAATGCACAAAAAACATAACGGTCACATGCAAAATAAAGTAGACAGAAGGGGTACATTTTTTTTTATTGACTTATAGAGAATGATACAACAGTATAGAGACATTTTAATGCTTAACAGATGATCAGAAGTTATGTGCATGTCAGAATTGTATACTTAATTATATTTTCCATATACTGTTATTTGGTGTCACAAATTATTCAATGTCAGTTAAGAGAAGGGGTACATTTAATAACAAAATACATTTAATAACAAAGTCCTACACAACAAACAGAAAACCATGAGCCTTTAATGCATGATTTGCATTTCAATAAACACCCACAGAGCTACAAAATTCTTGGGTTTTTAGTTTTTTTACTTACTTATAAGTTTGAACTGTCAAATCTGGTAAAACTTTCAGTTTGAAATGGTACAGCCTGACTATGAATCACAATGATTATGATTCAAATCGACTTGTGATTGCACTGATCCATGATGAATGGATTCAAATGAACTGGATATATTCTACATAACTCTCCTTCATTCTCTAGTAAACAACAAAACATTAGCCAAAACTAGACATTTTTGCATTTACCTGAAAAGTAAAAGTTTTGTATGCATTTATAGTATATATGGGGAATATTGTACTCATGTAAAATACAAGTACAGGTATGGGATCTGTTATCCGGAAACCCGTTATACAGAAAGCTTCAAATTACAGTATGGCCATTCCCCATGGACTCCATTTTATCCAAATAATAAAACAACAATAATAAAATATAAAGTTTTCTATAGGGAACCTGCACAGTGCAGACCACAATTTCAGTAATGAACAAGCACACACGCAGACACACACGCTTTCTTTGCTGCATGTTCTACTGCCAACAATAGTTGTTTCTACTTCGCCAGCTGTGCAAGGCCTGGTTATTCAGCTGCCATGTAATTTCACAGCTCTGTCGGCTCAGTGACTCATTTTCTTCAAGCGTTGCAGGAAGAAATGCGGAGTGAATAGGCGTGGAAATTGTGTTAACATGGGAGATTCCTTTGAGGGGTGAAATGTACACAGAAAGAATAATATTACTCACAGTCTCTTCCTCTTGCGAAGCGGCAATAGTTCTGCTGTATATCAACATCATCAGATACAATGTTATGAACCACTTTTCATCCAGGTTTCAGTGCATTTCCACCATGATTTCATTCATGGGAATATAGGATTGAAATATTTAAAAATTGGTATATTTTTGTAAGTAACCCCTGTGTCTGTTTCTTGCTGCATTTGGGGCTTAAGGGAAGAATTGAGTATGAATAGAAGTTATGACTTTCAGACTTTTTGTCTGCATTTCCATATTTCTCTTTTATTGTGTCTCCACAAACAGTCTTAGCCAACTTCTCCCTTCTTCTCAGAGCCAATACCTATGGCCAATAGCACTGCTATTTCCCACCCTAAACTTTCTGTATTGTTGTTCCTTACATTTGGAATGTCATCCTTGAATTCCTCTCTCCTCATTCTCTTTAAAAATAAATTTAAAGACCACTTCTTGGAGCATAACGTATGGCATGAGTGAGCAATTATCATTGTAGACTTCATCAATTATTTCCCTGTTGTGCCTGAAAGTTACCCACCCACTAAGTTTGTGAGCTCTGTAGCATGACAGGGTCAACATTCTTCTTGTCTCTTCTATAGGCCTAGCCATTAGTGGTAAGACTAAGATATGCTGAGCCACAGAACCTTCAATCAATCACTTTGGAATAGAATGCAGCATACTGTATATTATTAAAATATTAGCTAAATATTACATTGAATATGTTAGTATTGTTCTTCAATTGCTTGATGCAGGGTTGGCATAGCAATTCATATCACTGAGCAGGGGCATAACTACAGAGAAAGCAGGAGGCCCAGGAGGTATAAGGGGCCCCATGAAGCCCTAATTAATAAGCAATTTCAATATATCTTTATAAAAAAAAAGGACAACCTCTGGATATTTTGGGGGGCCCTAAAATTAATTTTCTGTGGGACCCAGTAACATCTAGTTCTGCCACTGTCACTAATAGGAATTTAATATGAATTGTATTAATTTGTGAATAGCATTTACCCATTCAGCTCCCATTAGACTAAACAATATAAGTCAATGGGAACAGGGTTGGACTGGGGGGCAAAGACACCACAGGCACCCAAAGCATCTCTTTATCCTGCTTGTGAATACGACCAGGGGCCAAGAGGGAGGTCAATGGCAACAGCAATAGTTGGTCTGAGCCAGCAGGTTCCATAAAGTCCAATGGGTTCCAAAAGTGCTGATCAGGGCTTAAATGCGAAATCCCTGCAAAACAGTATCGGGGGGGATGTATTAAAAGTAATGCACAATGCAAAAAGTTATGCCTTTGCGCGAATACATTTTGCATTGCACGAATGTAATATAGCTTTTGCCAACCCAGAAACTGTTTAACGACCACTTCCGATAGTGGAAGACCAAATTTTATAGTTTGCGCCATTGCGCATTAAATGTAATAAAACTTCTTACTGAAAAAGTCGTTATGTTTGCTCCAAAAGTTTACGACACCTGCGCAATTAAAATTTGCATTGCACAATTACAATTTGCAATGCAGAAACAGTTTAAAGAACAATATTACATTGCTAGATGTGAATTTTTATTCTTATTGGTGTGAATTGTTTTTCTCTTTGTGACTTTAATTATATTCCCCCCTATATTTTTTAACAAAGCTATTCACTGATGAAGAAATATTTTGCAAACCTTCCCCTAAATAATGAAGGGGCCATGCACACTGTAAATAGATGGGAATATTGTTACTTCTGCAACAGATGGAGCCCAGTCTGTCTCTGTTTCAGGCACTGCCATTATATGTTCTTTTCTTATGTTGTGACCCAGATAGATGCAAACACGGTTCCTGACTAACAGCCATGTGAGTAAACTTACATACAACACCTACGAACATCCAGAATGAGAAATCAACCCTAAATCATTAGATTATTCCAGCTGTTAAAGTTTCCTCTTCACATTTGGATTTCACAGTTTCTAAAAAAAATTTTTTCTTTTTGTGTATATTTGTGTGTAGCAATGCTGTTCTGCACTGATTTCAGTCACTAGTTCTGTGATTCAGTGACATGCTGAGGATGTTACAAAATGAAGATGTTACGCCATTCTCTCTTAAAGCAACAGAAGTTAGGTTTAGAGAAAATAGGACACTGCATGGGTACAAGTGTTGTGTTTGCTCCAGAAAGACTAATATAGTTTATATAAACAAGTTGCTGTGTAGCCATGGGGGCAACCATTCAAGCTAGAAAAAAATAGAAAAGACAGAGTATATTGCAGATAACAGATAAGCTTTGAAGTATACAATGAGATTCTTCAGAGCTTATCTGTTATCTGCTATTTATCCTGTGTGTGAATTGCCATGACTACACAGCCGCTTGTTTATACAAGTGTAAGTGTTTTGTGTCTTTTGCTATTTAAAAAATATAAACAGATGCATATTTAAAGTTATTTTAAAATTACTGTACAGATAAACTGATATAGATAACAAAACACTTTAAAATGCATTCTTAGAATAAAGAATTAGACAATAATTGTTATTTTTAAGAAAGAGTGAAAACAGAGCCCAGTACAGTTCACTAAGGGAAAATTTTGCAGGCCTCTGTTTACTTGTACAGGTAT
>CM044446.1:70008625-70036982 GCA_024363595.1 Xenopus borealis | reverse complement strand
ATATGATTTTAAGGCAAAATAGTTCTGTATTCATGCATTTCTCAAGTAGACCATTCTAGTTCTTTTGAGTTCCATTGGAGTTGGAGACACTGTGGCAGCAGATACCAAGCATTCAACCTTATCCAGATCCATCAGGTGGGTGCCTGATATTATTCAGGTTTTCATACATGGATGGTTTTGGCATATTTACTGTATACACCAAGTCATTGTCTTGACAATTAAAGGGTTGAATGGACTTAGTTTTCCAGCTGGATGAAAAGCGTGATTGATTAGAACTGGTTTTCCCATATTTCCTAACCGAATGTGATGTTATTGTTAATGCTTTAGTCATAATGGGCTCATGTTCAGTTCTTCACTTTAGTCTGTTTATAGATAAACCCCACCCAGCAACTGGCCTAAATAAATACGGTATCAACGTTTTACACACCCAGCTTCAACCCATAGTTAATATTACTGCAGCTACATCTAATTAAACATAGAGCCTTCTTATGTTTTACACATTACTCATTCTGTTGCTTCCTTTTTGGCAAACCCTTTTATTGTGACACTGAATTTCATTTCACCTTTGGACTGAAGCTCAGATGGGGTCTATCAAAAGCTGTTCACAACTGCCATCTTCTTCTCTTCGGTAATCTTTGTGTATTCAACAGTGTTTCGGAGCATGCGCAGCTGAATACGACTGCGCATGTGCCGAAACTCACGGGAACTGACAAAGGCCCGAAAGAAGACACGAAGATTACTGAAGAAGAAGAACATGGCTGCCGTCAACTCCGACGCTTGAATCTGCTGTGAGCGGTGAGTAAAAAGTTAGCCCGTGGTAGTAAGTAGGCTGGGGATGGGGGGTGGGGGCGGGGATCTACGGGGGGGGAGGGTTTTTTTAAGGAAGGGTTGAATTCATTTTGGGGTTATTGTTTTCCTTTAAGTAACTTGTGAAAATCAAATCATGCATATTTAGAATTGATCTAAATAAAACCACTCATGTTTCTAATCAATCCCCTTTAAAAAAACAAAACTTTTTTTCTGTCTCATTACTATCAATTCTGGCTCCATTTGCTGGGAGCCTTTTACATGCTCAGATATATCTATGGCTTCTGGTTTTTACCACTGATATTACTGACAAGTGCTCCCTTGGGAATCCATGTTAATAAAGAGCAGGTATACAGTATTCCCAGACATGTTCTGTACTAATAATCTCGTATTTAACTTGTTCCTTTAATTAAACATGAAAATATTATTAAATTAAATTATCCCCAAAAGACATTTACTTGGGTTTAGGCAGGGGCAGCTATTTAATTATACTAGCATTTTACATGGAGCATTTCAAGTGCAGATATCAGTAAATCATTTTTTACGCATTAATTTGCGTTCAAGAACATTTTTTCTGCAAAATCTAAACTGGGTGGGTGGACAGAGTATTCTTGCTTAGATTTTTATTTTGTTATTAATTTGCCAGTACTGTTATGGAAACTATTGTCCAGAATCCTTTGGGAAATGGTGGTTTTCCCCTAGTTTTGCCGCAAATATGAATGAATTCAGTTTAATCATCAAGGTGTTATTTTATGTTAATAGCAAAAATGGAAATAGTTAAACAAATATATAATGATTTGCTTGAAATAGATCCTATACCTGTATATGATAACTTGTCAATTGACACAGGATATTTCTGCCCGTTTGGTGCATCCACGGCATTCGCCTGATATACAGAAATTTGCATTTTTCCCAGCAGTTCTAATGTTTGCAAATCTGTTCTAGAATGGTGTTTTACTGTAGTGAATAAAAGTGTAATTTTGCTCTGGGAATAAACATAGAAACAAATGCAGATGTCCTTGCCTTCCACATGACCTCAGGTAATATCCCCCTCCATCTATGTTTGGGAGCCATTTATTTCTATGAAGAACTGTTGTAGCATAGAGGAAATATGCTTTTTTAACAAGGTAGGACAATGCATACTGTATGTTACTGCAGAGCTAAAAACACCTTCAATGTAATTGTGCTCTTTATTGACACCAATGCAATTCCTGCAATTTTTTTTTTAAGTGTAACCATAAAGTTTAGCTCATTGCTAATTACTATATTTTCAGCCTCTGGTCTAGATAAGGCTAGGGGCACACAGAGCTGATGATTTGGTCCCAACAAATTCTTTTTACAAATTATGTTTTCCTTTGTTTCCTGTATTTTTCTTATTGTTATGTACTCTACATGGATCTATGAACTACTGCATGTACAAAGTGTACTACTGCATCTGCATGGTCTTTGACCAATATCTCTTATATGAAATCAGGCACTTACTTTACATATTAACCTAAATGTCCTAATCTAATTTGCATGCTTTACATTGTCTTCATTTCCCAAAATATAGTCTTTTGTGTATCATTAAAAAAAAAAGTCTCAATTTGCCATATATTTATCAGCCTACAGGGGCAGCCAGGACTCAGTTTGTTCTGTGCAACTTCCTTAATCTGTTTTATTAACTCATTTAAATTTATATGCTTAGTTCTTTGGTCCTAAAATGAAAGTGATTAATGATAAGTAGGGCTTATAGTCTCTTCCTTACACAAAATCAAAAGTAAGTTTAAGGGCAAAATCAGCGCTGTAACTAAAGCATACAACTCTGTTTCATAGTGGTGTTTGGATCATCCTCTCTGGCTTTGGTCTTTATGCTTCTGCAGAACATGTTAGCCAGGAACCCAACAGCAAGCAGACATGACGATTACTGCACTCAAGTTTTTTTCTGGGCCCCCTCTGTATATAATAGTGGGTGACACGCAATCCCCGCACAGCTTGCCTGCACTCATCTGCTGCCCATAATTGTAGTTTATCAGTGATCTTACTGATGCACATACTGCTGAGAAAGCAGACCTTTCCTCTGTAGTTTCACCACTGAACATATGCATAAAGAAAACACAGTCATAAGCTTTGCACATATGAGTCAGACAATCGTTGGTGCTTTCTACACGTTCAAGTGAAAGTATATATATATATATATATGTATTAATTTTAACCATTGCCCAGCTTTTCTGTTTCAGATGAGCAGTGACTGCTGAGACATTACTCACAATATTACAAATAATGATACGTCCTTGGGACCCAAGGAGATTTACCGGCCAAACCTCCCAGCTGCCAAGAGATAATCTTGGAACCAAAGCACTGCTGGACCTGTGCCATTTAACACACCCTTGATTGTTTGTTCCCTGCCTTATTTAACTTATTCATCAGTGTGATATATCGATTCATGGTATCTAAGAGCAAATTAATGAAGCATTAATGAGTGGTCAGAAGGAGAAAATTATCAAGCAGAAAATGAGATTGGCCTGTGAAGGGCTGTGGTTGCTTTGGGCTGGTACAGAAGACCATAACATAAAGTGCAATATTTCTAGCCTGCTTCTTTATTAAGATTTAGTTCTCATTTAAGAACCCATAAAAAGGTAGTGGAGTGGAGAAATGTAAGCACAGGATGCAGCATCGTGTCAATATGTGGAGGCCCACCAGTCACAGGATCTGCTACCCCTATTGGCGTGTCCATGATTAGAATATGCAAACACTTCTTATACCTAAAAGGGGGTTATTCACTTTCCAAATACTTTTTCAGTTAATTTACATAATTACACAGTTAATTTGGGCTGAAAGAGGACAAAGTCCATCAAGTTCAACCCCTCCAAATGAAATTCAGCATCCATTTATATCTCTCTTAAGGACTGGAGCCTAAACTGCATTGCATACTCCAGATGAGGCCTTACCAGGAACCTATAAAGAGGCATAATAATGTTTTCATCCTAATTTTACACCATTTTTCATGTGAGACAGTACTTTATTTACTTTAGTGTATTTTCAGGTTTTCAGCATAAACATCTTCTTCAATTACTTTCTATGTTTTATTTTTCAAATTGGAAGTTTAAATTTTAATGTTCCTGTCTCTGGTTTTTCAGTCTGGCAGCTCAGCGATCCAGGCAAAGAATCTGAACTGTTCCGAATATTCCCACAGGTGCTGCTGAGAAATGTATCAACTAATGTAGCAAATTGTAACAGTTCAGATTCTGCACCAGGATTGCTAATTACTTCAAACTTCAGTTCTGGAAAGATGTAACAAAACGGTCAAAAATAAGTCATGGAAAGCAGTTGAAAAAATTCAATTTCTGGTGAACAACCTGAAAACAACTAAGCTGAAAACAGTGTTTGGAAGTGGAGAACCCCTTTCATAGTAGTGAAATCATGTACCCAGTCAGATAACATTATGGCAGAATTTTGAGAAATCTGTATGTGCTCAGTGTCTCACTGAAGAAACTTTATATAAAATGAAACCATGTATATATATATTGCAAAAACATGTGTGTTACAGAGGTGCTATAACTGACTTCCCTTGTGATTCTGCATTTAATTTCTCAGACAGCCATACTAAAAATAACTCCTTGGCAAAGACCAGGTTGGAATGTTTTCAGTATATAGTAATGCAGAACTTATATATACAGAGTAAATAATGTTTCGTTATTATTAGAGGCATATATACAAAAAAGTGATTCATTTGGAAACATTTATAGACTGTTTTATGATTAGGTATTCCACTAATGGGCCCTGAACATTTCACATTATGCATAAGAATGCAACCCACTGTGTGCAGCATGACATACTTCATTATATATATATATATTGTATACTGTATATATTGTTATATTGTGGTGTCAGTGGTTTAGTAGAGCAGCAGGTAAGTTACCAGCCTGTGTGTGTTGTTTAATAACCTACCATCATAGGTGTAAGGAGACATAGCCATGCAGTGGTTTAGTAAGCTGTGCTTTTATACACAAATCCCTATATGTTTTCTCTGGGGTACTCATGCTTTGTTAAACAAGAACATGAAACACATTTTTTATGCCGAACAGGAATTCAATAATTGATCTGATCATTTGGCCATTTCCTGTAATATAGAAATACATGTAAACAACAAGGATGTTTATGCATTAGAACCTCAGTATTCATTTTTAACTGTACAGTATTTTTTAACTGTACAGGAAAATAAAGCGAATGTTAAAGGACCAGTAACATCAAAAAATGAAATTGTTTTAAAGTAATAAAAATATAATGCAGTGTTGCCTTGCACTGGTAAAACTGCAGTGTTTGCTTCAGAAGCACTACTATTTTTTACATAAATAAGCTGTTGTGTAGCTATGGGGGCAGCCATTCAAAGGAGAAAAGGCTCAAGTTATAGTGATGGGCGAATCTCCCGAGATTCGCTTCGCCGAAACGAGTTGCGGGACGCTTTTGCCGCGCGTCAAATCGCGTTGCATCGCGTCAAATCGCGTCGCGTCAAAAACGACGCATCGCGACGAAAAACGTCGCGCGACTCGTTTTTTCGGCGAATTTTCGCCAAACGAAATTTCGCTGGTGATTCGCGAATTTATTCGCCAGCGGCGAATCCCGGGAATTCACCGCGAATTCGGCCCTGGCGAATAAATTCGCCCATCACTATCAAGTTACACAGCAGATAGCAGATAAGCTCTGTAGAACATAATGTTATCTGTTATCCATTACTTATTCTGTGCCATATAGCCATTTTTCTATTCCCACCATTGCCACTTAATAGATTATATGAACTATAGTATTGTTTCTGAAGCAAACAAATCAGTTTTAACAGTGCAGGGCAACACTACATGATATTTTATTTACTTTAAAACACTTACATGTTTTGGTGTTATTGTTCCTTTAACATTATCAGTAGAACATTCATCACAAGCCCTATTGAAGTGAATAAACCTTTGGAATACTCTTTTTTTATAACTTCAGTGTGTCGTATAGGCATCACATGTATTCAAGCAAATGTGAAATAGCTGCAGCAGGGAAGGGAGGGCATACTCACTGCATGAGCTGTCTCTGATAGAACCTGATGAACTAAATCCATGCTCTGTGTTGTTTGGAGACAAAAGAGAAACCAGTGGTACATTGATTGCATTTTGTAACCCTTTTTTGTGCACTGTATTTCCATCTGCTGTGCTTATCGCAGAGGTGGAAAGGTGTAACAGAGAATAACATTACTTTATTCACACTTTGGGGTCTGTATAGCCTGGAGGGCTAATAGCAGTTGAGCTGTTTATTTGTGTATTAAGAGCCCTATTATACTAAAGTGATACTGACACTAAACATTTTCTTTTCAAGATATTAATCTACATTAAAATTTACACATAGGTAACAAACATTTTTTGCTGATAATTCTGCTTTTGTAAGTAATTATAAGTTGAAGTTCCTAAACCTGACTGTTTTGCCATCCTGACCCATTTCAGTCTGTCTAACAGGCTACTGCTGCACAAATATGGCAGCCCCCTCATGGAGAAACATGGGAGTAGGAAAGGTAATGTAAAAGCAAATACTTTAATGGCAAAATTATAAATAGCATTCAAACATAATGTTATGATGGTTATAAAAAAAGGTTATTTTCTGGTGTCATTATCTCTTTAAGTGCAGACTGTTTGGACAGGCACTGGAGATTCATGGGCAATCTATGTTTCTTAAAACTGTAAACAGCATGTTCTGAGGTGGGAACATACCATTTACAAGCTTACAGTTTACATTTTTGCATGGCAAATCATCTACTATGTGGATAATATGATGTTATTGGCTATTTAAGGAAATGTTATTCCACTGTAGGCCAAAACAGAGCAATTCTGTATCTACATGATGTAGGTTTTCTTTTTAAGTGGTAAATGTTAAAACATGACCTTTCATTAAAATGTTTTAATCCAAATTAGATTTCTTTTTACGTTTTAAATGTTAAAACTTGAACTTTCATTCAACCTTTAAATCCAATTTAGTCTGGTTACGCCTTTATATCATACACTGTGAAACAGAGTTAAAATGAATACTATCAATATTTCTACATGTTGGGCTCTTTGCTCCAGTTATTCTGGCACCTGGCTTTACATGTAGATCTCTTGGGTATTGAAATACTTTTGATTAATATAGCTGGCTTTACCGATTTACTTACTTCAGCAAATGTCCTTGTACTTTCATAGGAAGGTAAAATCTGCTGCCTGTGCACAGTTTATTTACCAGGATCAGAGGAAAGGAAGATTACGAAATAATTTGTGTTACTATAAATGGACTGAAAAAAAAAAATCTGTTGTGTTGATACATTACATCTTGGCTTCTTAAATAGGTGAGCAGCCATTCAAGCACAGCACATACAGTAGATAACAGATACGTTATGTAAAATCGCATTGTATATTACAGGCTGGGCGGCCATTAGAAGTCACGGGCCCTGTACAACAAAATTTTTGCCGCCCCCTGGGCTTCAGTGTCGGTTCCTTTTGTGACATTTGGTATTTTTGCTGCTTCAAGATTTGTTGCGCCTTTTGTGACTTCGGTCTTTTTGCCACTTCAGGACATCGGCACTTCTGCATTCTGCCTGTTTGGGACTTCGTAATGAGTGGCACGGCTCTGGAACTGTTAAGGGGGGCCCGGCTCTTCGAAAAGTGCAGCACTACCAGGCAGGCCTGAACTGGCAATCTGTGGGTTGCTGCTATAATGTGCAATAGAAATTCAGTATTTAGTGGGCTGGTGGAGGCTGTTTGGGCTTCTGTGCACCTGAAATGCCAGGGCCTATTGTGACTCTCAGTCCAGGCCCGGGCCTTGTCACCCCTGTCCCATCCTGATGGCGGCCCTGACTTGTCAGGGGTTATCTGCAGGGCTCTGAATTTCTATTTGCGGAGCCCTAAGACCTTGTGTTCCTTGCACCTGCTGGTCGCACTGCTGATTGCACAGCTTTAAGAGCAGAATTTCCATTTTTAAATGGCAATATCACTCACTGCACTAGCAATACGCCCCCCTCGACCCGCTCCAATGCTAGAAGTTAGAAGCAGAAGGGGGAGCAGCAGCCCCTGATTATCTGTTATCTGCTGTGTATCCTGTGCCTTTTCTCCTTTTTTAGCTTTGAATAGCTGCCCCCGCAGCTACCAATTAGCTTATTTATATAAACTGTAGTAGAGTTGCTGAAGCAAACACACCAGTTTTACCAGTGCAGGCTGGAAGCACATAATACTTTAATTAATTTAATACACTTTCTTTTGTTGATGTTATTTTTCCTTTAAAGGAAAGACATCTTTACCATTTCAAGACATTATGAAAGGCATATTTAAAGCAGTGGCTACATCCAGATAGACACCAAATATTTCCAGAACAGTGAAACTTTTGTTCAATATAAATAACACAGACCAAAATATCTAAATATAGTTAAAATAAAAAAAAAGATCTGGGGGGTTATTTATCAAAATCTGAATTTATCTCACTATTTTTGGAAAGTCACTCTGACCAAATCTGCACAGACTTTTCTCCCCTATGTATCATTAAATTTTCCCAAAAAATTATTTTGCAGGAAATCTTAATAAGATCAAAAAATTTTGAACCCGCAACTTTTTTGAATTCGACTGCCGGAATACCTCAACTTTTTCGCATACCCAGTGCAAATCAGGATATTTTCGGGACATCTGCCATTGACTTCTACATGACTTCGGCAGGTCTGAGTTGGAGTACTTTTTTATTTAGAGTTTTAACACCATCAGTGTTTAATAAATCACAAAAAATTGTGGTTTCCTTTAAAAGTCCAACCAAAAAAATCAGACTTTTATAAATAACCCCCTCAGTGTTCTCTATGCCGTCAACTGCTTAAGGCCCTCATACATAGGCCGATAAAAGCTGCTGACAGACCAAGTCAGCAGCTTATTGGCCTGTGTGTGGGGTCATCTGATGGGCGTCGCTGATCGATACCAAAAGTAGACCAGATTTCGATCAGGCAGGGTAAAAAATCCTGTTGGATTGTGGCCGCATCGTCCTGTTGATGCGGTGCCCCGATCCGACCACAGTTTGGCCTCCATTCTAATTTGATTGTTGGGCCATAGGACCCACGATCGGATCAGCCTGATATCACCCACTTCATTGTGGGCAAATCATGAAGAGATACGCTCATTTGGCAATATCACCAAACGGGTGGGTCTCACTGTGTATGGTCACCTTTAGTGACTACTTATCTCTGCTGTCTGCACTGAGCTCAAAACAAAAAAGAAAGCATTTTCACGCCTAAATATGAGACTAATATGAGCTGTGTACAGCTTCCATTGTGCTCAGTGTGTACACTGGCTACTCCCGATCTCTCTTACCTACCACCTGCATCGAGGTCATCTTGTATACTTAAAGGAGAAGGAAACCCTTCCGGCGCAAAACCCCTCCCCCCCATAGGCCCCCCTCCCTCCTCCCCCCAAGCCTACCTCCCACCCAGGCAAATGCCCCTAACTTGTTACTTACCCCTTCTTCTAGGTCCTCTCCAGCGGAGTTCACAGGCGCCATCTTCCCCAAGTGGTCTTCTTCCTGGATCCATTGGCATCTTCTGGCGCATGCGCAGTAGCAGGCATTTGCTGGTGCAGATCTACTGCGCATGCGCCGAAAGTCACAAAGTTTTCCAATTAAGTAACAAGTTAGGGGTATTTGCCCAGGGCAGGAGGTAGGGGAGGGAGGGGTTTTGCGCCAGAAGGTTTTCCATCTCCTTTAAGGTGGCCTACATGGGTTGTGTGCAATGCAGATTGGCTCCAAAGATTGGTTTTAGGGCAATCAACTAAGATATGGATCTGCAAATTGGATTCCCTTGGAAACAGGAGCCCCTAGAGTCCTAATTAACTGCTGCAACAATGATACAAAAGTAAATGGTGTGGTAGATGAGGAAATTATTCAAAACAAAAACTAGCAGAAGGTTATGGCAGGCTGAATGAGAATGCTAAATACAAACGATATGGCCAAGGGAACGGCATCAATGTTAGAGTACAACACTGATGTTAATAGCACATTAGTACACATTGTGATTTTCTTTTTACATTGGCTCCAACTCATAAATTCAATTGAAATAATGTAGATACAATATAAATGGTGTTCACATAACACACAATAGAGGTATCACAATATAGGGACTTATGTTCAGAACTGGGAGCATTTACGGCTGAATTCATTCATAACTTGTAAGCTTCTGGGAAGTAGCTGGTGACATCTGACTTTCTTATCTCTGCCGCTGTTAAGTCATTGTACTGAGCATAAAGAGTTGAGTCTGCGCTCAGCCTAATGGCAATATAGAAATGAATGCTCCAATCCACATTAACAGATGTACTGACATCCAAGATAATTGAAGTTTTAGACTGTTAGACACAGCATGTTTCGGGCCTCTAACTCCCTTTCTACAGTGTGTTATTGTACTGAGTATGTTGCAATTAATAACTTGAATGAAGCAAGCATAGTCGATATCATTAAACGGAGATGGATAGATGCGGAGCTGTTTTCCAGGAAGGAATGCAAATTGCACATAGGCCCTAGGCACCCAGATTGGACTAGATTCTGTGCTAGTGCTCCTAGAGGTAGGATCAGTTTCATGGCTAATTCTCAGCATTAGAATGTACATGGCATGGTGATTGGACCTTGGGTACAAAAATGCATCTGTGGTCAAATGTACACCATTCACTATTATACCAGGCAGAGAGGGATGTGTTTTGTCCAGTGTAATTCTCCACCTCTTGGTATCAGTGATAAAAAAAAAACAGAAAACCCGTGTGCTTCAGGCATGAAGGTGGCCACACATAGGCCAAGCTGCCGCGGGCTAACTCAACTGCTAATTTGGCAATGTATGGGGACATTTAACGAACTTCCCAATTGATATCTGGCCAGATGTAGGTTGGCAGTTTAAAAATCTTTTTGGATCGAGAACAGCATTAGTTCACTGATGCAGTCGTCCTCATTGTGATCTGATTGTTGGACCCTATTGTCCACGATTGGATCATTCCAATATCACCCACCTCAAGGTGGGAACATCGGGGAAAGATCTGCTCATTTGGCGACCTTGCCAAAAGACCAGATCTTAGTATGTATGGCCAATTTAAGACATCAGATGGCTGTGGATATGGGCAATGTGAATAGACAGCAGGCTTGTTTATTAACAATGTGCAAATCAGCATCTGGGCAGTTACTAGGGTTGCCACCAGGCCAGTATTTTACCGGCATAGCCGGTAAAACATTTGCCAAATGCCAAGGCCAGGACTGGTATTACAAATTTACCGGCAATGTAGCCGGTAATTTGTACTACTCTTAAGAAAAAACCCTTGGCCTACCCCTAATTCGCTCAGTACTCTTTTTTTCTCAGGTTTCAGTCCATCGTGTGCATTTCTCCGTCCCTTTTGTGTCACTGTGCATGACTCCACCCCCTTTTACATCACAGACCACCCCCTTTTTGTTCCCGCCCCCACCAGCCAGTAAAAAATTTTAGAAAAGGTGGCAACCCTAGCAGTAACACATGGCAACCAATTCAATTTCTGCTTTCGCTATTTAACTAGCAACACTAATGTGGAATGTAATATGTTTTGTTAGCGCCAAAAATTCCAAAAGAAAAAAATTGTGAATGTTAGAGACCATGTTTGAGACCTTTTTGACCAGTTACAGACCTCAATGACTTCCTCACAAAGTTTATGACCAAATAGCTCTTGAGAACATTTGCAATGTATATATAATAAAATTTTGCAACTGCAAAGCGCATTTTGTGATATAGAAGTGGATGGTAGTGAATCAACCTTTTTTTGTCTGTGTTTCTATGCAGGATAGACAATGCTAATTGTGCCACTGGCCTGAGCCATCAAGATAGCCATGTATAACACATTTCTCTTTACTACCTTCATCCATTAATGAAAGCATACATTCTACTAAATGATTTAAGGTTAGAAATGTGTGCTACATTGCTGGAAAAGCCTTTCCTTGCGGAGGTTCTCCAAATGGCAAGCTCGGATTTTTAATCATAGCCTTGAGAGCACACAAATATGTTTGTGTGCACTTAAGCCTATGATTAAGTGTCTCATGGACAAGAAACGCGTCAGGTGAGGGATGATTATATAATAAAGTTTATCCATTATATTTTTCCTGGTCTGATCAATATGTGAGCTTTACCAGTGTGCCTTGCACCAACTTTTTGTGCTTCATATATGGATTGTCCACTCCCTTGAGCTGAGGGTCTGATATAATTCCAACTTGCAGTACAGCAGTAAAGGATGACTGAAGTTTATCAGAGCACAAGTCACATAACTGGGGGCAGCTGGTAAACTGACAATATGTCTAGCCCCATGTCAGATTTCAAAACTGAATTTAACAAAATCTGTTTTCTCTTTAGAAAAATGGATTTCAGTGCAGAATTCTGTTGGAGCAGCACTATTAACTGACGTGTTTTGAAAAAAAAAAATGTTTTCCCATTACAGTATCCCTTTAACTTTAGACAAGAGGAAAAACTGGTTCAGGTGGCTTGCCTTTCCCATCCTTACTTATCCTACATTTCCTAAAACAGGATGTCCTTCTAAGAGAGAACAGATCATCATAATCATCATTTAATTAAATAGCACCAGCAAGTTAAGCAGCAATTTAGATTTACAGAAGAAAATGGGTTCACAAGAGCTTACAGATCTTCTATAAAATTACTGTCAGGTTTGAGAACCAAAAGGTTTTCTTTGAACTGGGGTCCCCCAGCATGTTTTACCTGTGAGCCACATTCAGACCACTCCAATCAAATTCACACAGACACCCCCCCCCCCATTTATCAATACATTTTAACAAACATTTCTTGTGGGGGGAAAAAACTTGAAAAAAAATCAGAATTGTCAGACTTTTTTGTATTATCACCTTGAAAACCACAAAATCTTTCGATTATTTTACGAAACCCTGCACAGTTCAGGATATGTTCAAAATGTCAGCAGGACATCTGTCATTGACTTCTTCATGATCTTGGCAGGTCTGAGTTGGAGTACATTTTTATTCTCACACCACCGGAGTTTAATAAATCACACAAATATTGAGTTTTAAAAGTCTGATTAAAAAAAACAGACTTAATAAATATCCTTCTTGGTTTTTATGCAACCAAAACTTGCCTCTAATGCTGGCCATAGACGCAAAGATCTGATCGTTGGAATCATCGAACAATCAGACTTCTACATGTCCAGACCTGCCACTAATCTTCAGATCAAATAAAGTAGTAAAAGCACAGGTAAGCCGACGTTCTGCCCCTGACAGGGATCGTACAAAAGTTGTACGATTAAAAACCTAGTGATGGTCTCCCACTGAAAATCGTATGATCTGCAATAGACGCAAAGCTATGATCGCCAGCCGACAGAAATATTCTAACCTGGCCGATCGACCAAACAACTGATCGGCATGGCACGACAAATGTCGGAACACTCCACACACGATACGAAAATCGTATGCATCGAGGATTATATCGGACGTTTTAGTATCGTACCGCTTTTTGTTTTACTGCGCATGAGCAGCCGTGCAATGAAAGAGGCATCCTCCATTACAGAAACTTACTGGGAAAGCAGCAGCTGCTGCAGGAGCTGAGTTGACAATGACTGAAAACATGTGCAGATGTGGACTATGGAGGGAAAATCAGCCAGGACTTCGGTAGCCACTAGGTAAAGGTGGCCATACACGAAGAGATCCGCTCGTTTGGCGATGTTGCCAAACGAGCGGATCTCTCCCCGATATGCCCACCTTGAGGTGGGCGATATCGGGCTGATCCGATCGTGGGCCCTAGGGCCCAACGTTCGGATCAGTATGGGCGGTCGGATCGCGGGACCGCATCAACGAACAGATGCGGCCGCGATCCGACGGGATTTTTAATCCTGCCCGATCGACATCTGGCCGACTTTCGGCCAGATATCGATCGGGAAAGCCCGTCGGAGGGCCCCCCACACGGGCAGATAAGCTGCCGACACAGTCTGTCGGCAGCTTTTATCTGCCCGTGTATGGCCACCTTAAGGGTAGGTTACAGGCTATGTCTGTAACACATCACAGCAGCAACCTCTCCCAGGATCAGCCCAATCCAGCCCTGGATGAAACCATTTCTAATTAATGAAAATATAACCTTGAATTAATGGAGACATCATGTAGCAAGACCATTTCTTTGCCACTGCACCTCTAAAATAGTATGTGCCATTTTTTTCTACTTTAGGGAAATTTCCCTATCAGCACTGTACAAGTAATGACAGCTTAAAAGACCTAACAGGGAATTTCTCTTGGAGATCATTTATAAACACAGATATTATTTGCACCTGATCAGTAACCCGTAGCAACCAATCAGTGATTAGCAGATTTGCCGAGGGTTCATAAATGACCCCCACTGTGTAAATACAGATCTGTGATTGTTTACCCACGTCATACTGAACTTCTGGGCATGAATGGTTAGGACACGCTCATCACTACTAATTTGTAACAGGCAACAAACCAGAGAAGATTCATGGGGATCTCCAATAAGGGCTCTTCCAGACGAAGAGATTGCAGGGAGATTTGTCGCAGGCTACAAATCTCCCTGCAATCTCTTCGTCTGGAAGAGCCCTAAAGGATTCACTTGTAAAGTGAATAATATATTTTATCCCAGAGTTCCGGTACTATTATTCTTCATTGTCTGGATAATGAGGGTATGTTTATCTGAGCCTTTCTGGGATTAAAAGATTAAATAATCATATTTTTACTGTTGGCTATACAATTGCGATATTGTGATTTTTGTGCAACATTTGGATTAATAAAGAGCTGAGAGATGGAGTATGCAAATGAAATTGCAGTGAATATTCCTCAGAAGGAAATAACACTAACTAGATAAATCTAGGCTTTAATATATGAGTTTTTTGGCAAACGTTTTTCAGCCACGCTCTTGGCCATTCACAAAGTGAATCTTTCTCCTATTTATGGGATGCTCAGTTTGTTAAAACAGGGAACTATTTCACTGCTAGAAACATCTGGATCCCCTGCAGGTATTAGAGCATCAAGCCATTCAAAGCATTCCTGTTTCAAGAGTATAATCTGATGGATTAACTTTTCTTTCCCCTTTCTCTCAACATATGTGAGGCAGTTATAACTCCCTTCCAATGTGATGCTTTAACCCCCACAGATAGTAAGCATTGCACATCATGTGCGGTTTTCGGCTACAAATGAAGCTGTTATGTTTTCAATTGAGTGGATTAGAGTGTGCAATATATGTACTTTAAAAAAAATCACCATAAAAAAGGTCTTTCCGGGTCATAAGAGGCAAGTGATGTTTGGAGTGCCGTTATTTATCGGTCCTTTTCTTTCTTCAAATTATAAACATTACCCATGGGCACTGCCTCCTGTGAATACATTGGGAGTGGTGTTTAAACGTGATTATTGGTAGGTGTACAATCTATTTATTTATTCAAAATATTCTATTATATTCTAGCTAGTAGGCTTAGACCTACAAACAATTCCCTTTTATGTACTATCTGTGCTAAGTTTATGTGGTAATATAATCAAATTGATAATGAAGAAAAAAACTGTACTTTGCAGAGAAGCCAAAGGACACATTTGTGAAATATATAGTATATATAGACATTGCAAGGTACAAAAACACGGGTATGAGATGCACAGGACTCACAATGAGTTAAGGTTTGACTATAACCAAAGTAACGCTGCAACAACAACAGCATGCTGGGAATATAACATGGCACAAATGAAATGGCTACTTTAAAATGAGCACAACATAAATAACAATTTATAATAATATAATTTAAGAATGTAGTTTCCTTTTAGAAAAATCACATTTTAAGGAGTGTAAACACAACTTTTTGATTTATGACGGGATGTGTTATTAGCACTTCTGAATCACATGCATGCTTCTGATTCACAGCCAGTGGTTCAAAAACAGAAATAGAATATCTAAATTTAAACCCACTCTGAAAGCCTACACCTTTGCACAGTGTCAGTTTAATTGCACTGCATACAACAGCTTTGTCTAAAGGCAATTTTTCTCAGCAAAGAAATGTCTACCTGTACACCCAGCCTCAGTGCCAGGGCTTACACTCCTCAAGTCAGTACAAAACTGTGTTATACATAGGGGCAAATTCACTAAAGCGTGAAGCGTCTAATGCTAGCGCTAATTCGCCAGCATGACATAATTTTGCAACTTCGCAAATTCAATAACACGGACGAAGTAGATAGCGAAGTAGATAGACTTGCGCAACTTCGCACCCTTACGCCAGGCGAAGTTGTGCACTGATGAAGGATCATAAATTCGCAAATTCACTAAGATGAGCATTTTCCTTTACGTTAGCACTTACGCTAGACGTTATTTCGCCAGTTACTTGGTCAGACCAGGCGAAGTTCAATACAATAGATAGGAGGTTGAACAAAACAATTTCAAAATTTTTCTGTCCCATAAAAATGCCGGCGCATAGGAGGGTCTGAAAAAGATTGATCATTTTTTGGGGGGGTTACCCTCCTTCCCCCCTACATTTCCTAACATATGGCAACTCAACTATACAGGGGGCACATGTAGGGCAATAGGACAACTTTATTTTATTTATTAAAGGTTTCCTGGGCTTGTGTAGTGGCTGTAACATATACTTCTATCCTAAGTTAAAGTTCCCACCGTATGCAAATTATTCTTCGCTAGCGTAACTGCGCTCTAACTAGCGAAGTAACACTAGCGCAACTACGCTACCGTTCGCCGACCTGAGCGTAAATTCGTACGTAGCGCTGGCGAAAATTCGCCTGGCGAAGTGCGGCGAACGCTAGCGAAGCTAACACTAGCGACTTTTCAGATCTTAGTAAATTTGCCCCATAGTCTTTATATTGCTGTTGCTATACAGACAGGGTTTTTCTCAGACAACAAGTTCACACTTATTGAATTTGATAATGATCATCAGACTCAAACGTTTCACACCTTGCTAATGTTTTATTGCCGTTCTTAGCACATATCACCATATAATATCTTTCCTCAGCTGCCATTAAGCGTGGAACTGTGCATGGATAGCATAATGCAAGTACAGAACAATAGTACAACAGATTTTGTTATTTTAGTACTGATCTGAAAATCTCCTTTCTCTTAGAGAATGTGTGTTTTATCAAACTTCCTAACTCTCTGGTCCTTTCCCCAGTAGGCGCAGTGCTGTCAAACTTCCACTCTGAAGGTGCAATGGCCCTCTTTTCTGACAATTGCTAGTTCAGCAGATGGAAATCTGCTGTGGGCCTCACCCAGAAACCATAAAAATGTCATTGTAAAAAGACAAAGAACATTTCGCCTTGCCATTCCCTTCACAGATAACTAATGGCATTAAGAAATATCATTGTGGTTTCAAAATCTAGAAATAGGATTACAGAAAGAGATAAAGGGGAAGCAGAAGACAAACAAACTAGATTTTGTATTAAAAGCTGCAGATTGTCACACGCCTTCTATTGCAGACAATTTATGTTAGTATATACAACATATTTTTATTTACTGTACCTCTACTATTTAGAGGTACAGGTTTCTTTTGCTGAACATAATGCAGGTTACCAATAAAAAGTGATCATGTTTAGATCTATGCAGGAATCAGCTCATGCATCAACCACTGCATCTTTATGGATATTGTGTAGGGGTGCCACCTGTCCGGTTTTGACCCGGACAGCCCGGTATTTTGAAGGGCTGCCTGGGTCAATACTTCCTGCGGGGCGGGATTAGCTTGATTGACGCCGCGATCGGCCAATCGGCGATCGCGTCGTCATAGCTCTGCCCCATGACTTCACGGGCCTGCCCAGCGACGTCACGGGCCCGCCCCCCACCTGTCCGGCTTCAGCCACAGGGAAAGGTGGCAACCCTAATACTGTGCCTAGTCGGCTAATGTAAGATGATCATGGAGTATGAAAATTCAGATGTAAGGGTTCTTACACACACAGGTGTTTCAATGTGCATCACTGCATTTGGAACACATCAAAACATCTTGATTGTATTATATGTCTTTTAAACACATTTAGATTTTACATTATGTTCACTCACACAACAAACAGAATAGGGGCTGTCGGGATGAGGACCGAATCAACCAAATGTGATCCTCGATCGAGAGTGAAAATCAAACCTGCCCAATGGACATTTCTATTTTACATATATTTACAGTATATTGGGCAGCTTTGATTTTATTTGTCTGGGATTTTTTTGTATTGAACAAAAGGTGTGTGCTGTTTGCTTAATGGCAGAGAACCAAAACCAATTATGCTCAAATCAAAAACTTTCATTGGATCTCAAAACAACATCATAAAATAAACAAACTACAAAAGTGACATTACGTTAAATAAATTATATTAAGGCAGAACTAGTACTATGCACTAAGGGATTCCGTCATTATTTTTCATGATGTAGTTTTTATTTCTAAATTACAATATTTACATTGCAAATAATTCACTCTACCATATAAAAATGAATTGCTGAACCAGCAAGTGTATTTTTTTGTTGTAATATTGATGTGTAGGCAGCCATCTCAAGTAATTTTGCTTGATCATGTGCTTTCAGAAAGAGCCAGCACTTTAGGATGGAACTGCTTTCTGGCAGGCTGAATGTGCTACAGTGGGACCTGCCTTTTTCTATTGAGTGCTGTTCTTAGATCTACGAGGCAGCTGTTGTCTTGTGTTAGGGAGCTGTTACTGTATCTGGTTACTTTCCCATTGTTATATTGTTAGACATGACCAGGGGCAGCTGGGAAACTGACAATATGTCTAGCCCCATGTCAGATTTCAAAATTAAATATAAAAAAATCATTTTTATTGATAAACAAATTTCAGTGTAGAATTCTGCTGGAGTATCAGTATCAACTGATGCATTTTGAAAAAAAAAACAGTTTTTCCCATTACGGTATCTTTTCTAATCACAGGGGCGCTGTGCCAATGAGGCGAATTGAGTACCTCTCCTCAGGCAGCAGTGCCCCACTGATTACTAGGGCTGGTAAAAATGCTGCTAGCTGTAAGAGCAAAATTAAATTTTTCAAACTGGAAATTTTGCTCTTCTAGCGCAGGGAACATAATTGCACTTCTCTGCACTAGAGTCTTGGAACCCTGGACACCCCTGGTCTCCCTCCAGTGCCAAAAGGTGTGCATGGGGGGGGGGGGACAACAGTAGCAAGCTGCTTATCACCTTGGTTACAGTGAACATGAAAAGGACGGCAACTGTCTAAACAAATCTTAGTACTGTATATTTGCTGAATTCTTTTAGAATGTATTTATTTAAAAAAATTTAAACATTTTTGGTTCAAGCTGTTTATCCAACATTTCATCTGGATCATCCTCAGCACCCAATATGGATACAGATATCATTAGTATAAAAATATTATTACAAAACTATTTCTAACAACAACGGAGCATGCATCCAAAATCTCTGCGCCCCCCATGGAAATGATTTAAAACAAAATGGGGGTAATCACATCAATAAAAGATTGTCAGTGGCTTGTGGGGATTCATGCTAACTTTAAGGCTAGGGCAGACAGGACCAAAATCAGCCTGTTGAAATCCGCAGGCCAATTTCAGCCCCTGACCACTAACTGAGTACTCTTGTCTGCTTGGGTCCAGAAGCCCTGTGTCTACTGTGGCATGAACACAACTCAAGGCTTTGCATTTTGAGCCAAAAATTGTGTTCACAATGCATCTGACACAAGGCTTCTGGAATTGACAAGAGAAGAGGATTCAGCTAGTGGCTGGGGGCTGAAATCAGCCTGCAGTATTTAGAAGGCTGATTTCAGCCCCGTATGGCCCTAGCCTAAGAGCCATGGCACACCACAAGGTTAGTTGCCTATTATATATCTCCTCTTCTATGGGCAACTAATCTCCTGAAAGGGTGGTGGCAGACGGTGGTGATTAGTTATCCAGTGACAAATTTCCTCTATTGTGGCCAAATACTCTCGCTGCACTGCTTTAACGTTGGCAAGAATATGAATCACCGGCCAGATCACTTCAGATTGCTGAAGTCGCCACTCTTGAAATAAAACAGAGGAGGCAAGGACTCCTTAGAAAAAATGAAGCTCCCCGTTTTTTTTACCAGTGGCAATTCACTTTATCACTGGTGGAAACACAATTACAGGTGATTAGTTATCCGCAGAAGAGATTTACCGCTGTTGACTAATCTCCTGGTGTGCCATCACCCTAATATGCCAAGTAAACTGAAATGAAGAGAGCAGGAACCACCAACTTCAATGCTTTCTTTTGGACACACATGCACAGGGAGGATAATTATTATAGATGATCAAATTGCTGTTTGTTTTGAAGAAAGCAGTCTGTCTGAAATAAAAAAAGACAAAAGGGGCATTGTTCATAGAACAATGGAATCTAATTTCAACAACTGATCAATGGCTATTTATGTGGAAATGACTCAGCAGAGACAAGTGATATGGAAGGTCCAGTCTGATATGTATTGTACAGATAGAATTAATCAGAGAAGGAATGCACTGAGCAAAATGTGTAGGCAATAAAACAAGATAAATTCATATTTCCTAAAGAAAATGTCTTTAGTGCAATAGGCCCTTGTAATTATTTAATGAGTTGCAGATCATTTATTTTCACTGCATAGTCTGATCAAATGCATATACAATACCTGCTACAAAATGATGTCAATGAATAATTAATTACAGTTAATGCAGCAAAGTAGCTTGTAATGAAATACCTACCACAGCACATTCACTATTTCAAAGTCCTTTGTTTTTGTACAATGAGCAACAATGGTGTACATCACAGGGATAAATGCAACAATGAGTAATGCAAGCTCAGCAGGACAGTGCCTTGTAGTTTTGATTTTACTGCCGCACCTTTATTGTTTGCATCATGGTCATGCACCCATTATGTCCTATGTAGTGGTGACTGGGTGCAGGTTATGCTCTAATAACCTGCACCCATAGTGAATCAGCATTTCATCTCTCTTTATCAGGGAGCTTATTACAGTTTCTTACTTATCTTCCTTTGAGTTAGAGATGATCTGTACAATTGTATGCTCTCTGTGCCTTATTTCATATTAGATAACACAGAGAATGCAAACATTTCACTTGGTATTGCATATTTCTCTTGCAAAGAACCTGTAGTAGCAAGTAAAATGGCATAGCTAATATGTGTGTATGATATATATCATAACAGTTTTGATATGATCCGAAATACAGCCACATCTATTGGGGAGGATTTGGTATTGCATTAAATTATGGATATGCCTGCTTGCTTTCTCTACATATACATGCCATCAACATTGATTGAGTTGGTTATAGTTGGGGACTGAGGATGGCATGCAAGTAAAGTCTCCATGAATGAGCCAGATATAAATCTCATAGTCTTTATATTGTTTTTTGTAAGAGTTAATCTAATTTTATTTGGGGATTGTTTTTAGGGCTATTAAATGTATATTAAATGTATTAGAAGGGTAAGATGTCTCTAGATCTAATTCTATATCCAGGCTCACTAGGCATTCTGACCATACTATCAAGAATGAACATGAGTTTTAGCTTTATTGGGAACTTCCAATCCACCTTTGTTTGCAAGAGAATTAGAGACTATAAGATATATTTCTTGATAAATCTTTTTAAATTTTTTTAATACTGGGAAGATTTTAGTGGAATTAAGAGGTTGTTATTTGCTCAGCCAGGGTTCATATCTGAACCATTTACTGTTATCTGCTTGAATGCAATTAGGTATAAGGAGGTAATTCCATTTGTATATTTGTGTTGGGATTTTAAGCCTGAATAGTTTATGTAGAGTTCTCTCCAGTCAAATGGCAATATCATTTTAAGTACATCTAGGGGCCGATTTACAAAATTCACGTGAATAGATTGAAGTTTGATCGCATAACGATCGTACAAAGTACAAGTATTCGATCGTTCGAATCGTACGAATCATTCGAATGATCGAATGATTTATTCGCTCAGTCGAATGATTTATTCAACTGATCGAATAGGTTTGTATTCGATCGTCGAATGATTGAATATCGAATAAAAGGTAGCCTACAACTGTTCGATTAACATTCGAAAATTGAATGCTAATCGAATATCGAATAGAAACAAATTTTTTTGGGGGAATAATAGTAAATTGGCCATTCATACGATCGAAGCATTCGATCATTCGAATTGTACGAATTTTTCCTACACTCAAACGAAATTTTATGATGTTTTGTGAAATCGAACAATCGGTATCCGATAGTACGAATTCATTGAGAAATTGAATATCGAGCGATATGATAGCCTAAAACAATTCGATAAGCATTCGATTTGCCCCCTAATGTGTCTTGGCATAAACCTACTGTTATTGCCTATTAAAACCTGGTTTATTTTGAAAAGCCATTATTTTCTTCATAAAGGTTACTTAATGATATGAGTGGCTTTATCAGAGTTAAGGCAATATCCTTGGCAAGTAATCCACTGGTTCATTTTATCATTCATCTCCAATTGCTTTGTTGTATGTGTTTCCATATTGAAATCCACTCCATGTGCACATAGGATGGTACAGATTAACACCCTGATACTGTTATATTGTGTGTGTGTGTAAATTGAATGTACCTGTTGAATGCCTTTCCTGAGTCCAGGGATATAATCAGAAAAATGCATTTCTCTTACTAAAAATATAGACGATAAGGTCATTATGCTGTCTGTGGCTTATACGCCTAATATGAAGGATACCAAATCATTGTGGATTTGTATATCCACATATATATATATATATATATATATATACTATTGACTAATTGAATAGGGATGTTGGTATGTAGTTGGAGCTAATTATTTGTAGCTATTCTTTACTTTTCAACAGTCGCAAGGTGTGGTAGAAAAAAATATGTTGTTTGTATTGTGTTTTGGTCTATTAAGAATATAATCTTGCAGCAGGATACATGCAAATATATTACAACTGCCAGAATACCCCGCAGACTCCAGTTACATTGGTCAACTTAAGTTTGCTCTAGCTAGCTCCTCCTTTGTTATCTGCTAGTGTCCTAATAATTGCAGGGGTGTACTGTAGCCAAAAGCTTAATCATTTCTGATTATTTTTGGGCATGTTCTTCCAAATTGGGGCTTTTACCCCAATTTGGAAGAACATGCCCAAAAATAATCAGAAATTATTAAGTTGGACATCTAGGGGGCTGCAGGGCTGGTTAAATAGGGTAAAGGTGTGAATTCTCTGAAAGCAAAACCTTAGTTTACCCATAAATTTGACCCTTAGTAGATGTGCCCCTAACTGTATAAACGGAAAACTATTTCAAGATTTACTTCAAGCTCCAAGGAAAGACAGCACTCCGATCAGGAAGACAGGTTTATTAGGGATACTGTGCCCTATGCGTTTTGGGAATCAATCCCTTAATCATAAGCATAGGGATGCCTATGATTAAGGGATTGATTCCCGAAACGCGTAGGGCACAGTATCCCTAATAAACCTGTCTTCCTGATCAGAGTGCCGTCTTTCCTTGGAGCTTGAAGTGTGTTGTAGCAGGGGGACGCTGCTGACAGAGCACCGGATCGGGTATGTAGGGACAGATGATATGAGTGAGCTTTGAGCAGTCTCTTCGTTTGTTTGATATTTCAAGATTTAGCTTTCCTTTGAATCAGTGAATCCATCAACTACTAGCACCTGTTAAATTCCCCACATTCTTCTGTATTTCTTGGTTTTGCCTCAGAAACAGAATTTTTAATGTCATCCCACAAGTTTTCTATTTGATTAATGTGTGGGGATTGGGCTGGCCACTTCTTAATGTCAATCTTGTTTGTCTGGAATCAAGATGCTGCTTGTTTACTGGTGTGTCTGGGGTTATTGTTTTGTTGAAACATTCATTTCAAGGGCATTTCCTCTTTGGCATAGGGCAACATGGCCCAACACCATTGTAAGAGAAACATATAATGATGCTTGTGCCACCATGCTTCTCTGCCTTCACAGTTAACTGTGGCTTGAATTCAGTGTTTTTGGGTTGTCAGACCCTAAAAGAACAATCTTGCTTTCATCAGTCCACATATTGTTTCACCATTTCTCTTTAGGCCAGTCAGTGTGTCCTTTGGAAAATTGTAAGCTTCTCAGCATATCTGTTTTTCAACAATAGGGGGATTCTTGCCGATAGCTTGGCTTCACATAGACATCTTCTAATTGTAACAGAACTCACAGGTAACTTTACACCTTCTTTGATCTTCTTGGAGCTGATTATTGACAATCTTTTGCCATCTTAACTATTCTTCTATCCATTCAAATGGTAGTTTTCCATTTTGTTTCCGCAAAGTAAATGACCTTACTAATTGAACTCCACACTGCTATTATTTGGAACAGGCCTCAATTAATGATTCCATTACACAGAATTAGCAGCATGCATGTCGTGACTGTTGGGTCTGTTGGTTTTCTATGACTCTACTGCACCTACTAGTGAATTATTTGTCATTTGGATGAATCACTCACCTCTGGTGGGATAAAAGGAGTGATTTCTTTTACAAAGCGTGTGTTCTTCTTTTTGCATCATTATTGCTTCATGACACAAATCTTGACACAAAAAGTGAATGTGAACATGTAAGATGATGCTTATGACCTTTTTTGAATTCTGACACCCCATTTACTTCCTCTATCCATTGTACTGGGCTGTGGAATATGTTGGTGCTTTACAAATGTCGTCTTTACTTAAATTATTGTCATTCATTTTTGTTTCTGCCTTCAGCCATTTTGATAAAATCAGAAAAGCAATGATTATAGACAGTCTGGAAGAAGTAATATAATTCAAGTACAGAATACACTGGCTTTTTATGAAAAGCTAATAATAATAATAATGCACAGACAGTTATACAGTAAGTGAAAAGTGCAAGGTAAAGTGCCTCTGAGTCAATTCATGTTCTTAAGTATATTTCTTGCTTCATATGAATGCATTTCAACCTTTACTTAGAAAATAGAATTTGATAGTTACATAAGTAATTTAGGAAAGAACAAAAAGGACAGAAAGTAATGACCCCCACTTGGATCTAAGGCTAAAATTATATTTGTAGTATAATTAACACTTTATTCATTAATAGGACTAGTGTGCCCTGATAGTCAGATTCAGGACAATTAATTAATCAAAGTGCTAGTGCTGATGAATCGCAGTAAAAAAGTGCTAGTGCTTAAATAAGTTAATACCTCAGTTATAATTCATTCATTAGTGAAATTAATAAATATATCAACTGTGATGATTCATGATTAAACTCATAATTAATTAAAATTCATTAGAATTCATTTAGGAATTAATTATGATTAAAATTCATTAAGATTAATTGTTCAATCGATATATGCCAGAAAATTAAGTTGTGCTTTCTTAATAAATAGTAATAAATTAATTAAAAAGTGATGGATATCTTTAGTACACAATTCATGAATTAAAAGTTTAGAAAATGGAAAATAGAATAGAGGTGGAGAAGCCCCTTTCTGGACCCCACACGGGGAGAAAGGCAGAACACTGGGGACTGTGGTCTCGGTAAATTAACTGCGCTTTTCAACAAAAGAGCTATCTAAAAAACACACAAATCCCCAATGTCTTAGAGATAAAGAGGTAAAAGAATGAATTGTCGCTGAATCTTTAGCACCACAGGAGCATCTAGGATAACTGCAGAAATTTAAAATCAGAACGGACGAAACTTCAAGCCTGCCGACGCGCGTTTCGCATATGCTTTTTCAAGGCAGAGAAGGGCCATTAGTCTCCATAGCGTCTTTTAAGGAACTTCCACATCTGACGTCATTGGAAAATAAGTAATTTAGGAGTCATCCTTGTTAGTGTTAATTGTACAGTATAAAAATACAAGTTCAGAATTCAGAGTGAAGCACAGTTAAGTGGATAATGATGTGTCTGATTGTTGCTAATTAGCTCACATGTATATTTACTCCTGTTTGATTTAGTATGACAAATTAAAACTATTTTAAATAGCATGTTCTTATACCAGTGTGTGGTTATGCCTCATACTCATGAGTGCATTGGTCACTTCTTCAAACCACTGCAGATTTTTAAATGGGAAGATCTTTTTAAATTCAAATTACTGTAATATAATACAGTGTGGCCCATTGTAAACAACTTTTCAGAACGTCCTTTGTATTTATTTTGTATAGGTTTTGAATTATTAATTATCCTGACCATTTCTAGCTTGCAACTGAGAAGGCAATGTGGTTGTCGAGGACACTGACTGACCAAGCATCCAAAGAAACGCAGTACTGTAGTTTTACTGTGCTGCAAAAGTTCAATAATATTCTTATTTTTAGTTCTTTTCTTGCACCCACAGTTCATCTTCTACTGTGACCTCAAAACTGCTGCCTCAGTGACCTAGTTGCATTTGAAATCCCAATCCTGAAAGCTCCAGAACAAAAAGATCAACATGTTAACTAAAAAAAATAAAAGTTAGTGTGTAGATACTAACCTTTTGAAAGGCAATTAAGTCTGTGGGTTGCATGGCAAATATTCATATTATAACACAGCAATCTGTCTCTCTGAATATAGCACTTAAAAAATTGTACTGACTGGCACTTGAAAACTTGACCTTCACCAGAAGCCCAGCAAGGGCGATGTCTGTTCCTTTATAAGCAATGACCTCACATCATACATGCTTTGGTACTTTATGCAATGTATCATTATGCTAACCTCATTTTTTGTGTCATACACAAGGGGGCAGATTTACTAAGGGCCAATTTTTTTAAGTGAAAAAACTTCGAAATTCGACCAACAAAGTTTTTTTAAAGGGATTTTTCGATTGAAAATCGACTTATTTCGATCGAATAGGGCCATTTTAGATTGATTAAAAATACTTTGAATCGTTTGATTGCATCGTTCGAATTGAACAATTCACAGTATTTTGCACAAAATCAGTCGAATTCCTAGGACTCATAAAAAATTTCAGGACAAGTTCTATGAGGTCCCCTATAGGCTAAATTGGCAATTCAGCAGCTTTAAGGTGGTGAAGTGTAGAAGTCGAAGGATTTTAAAGGGCCAGTACTTCAAAATTCGACTTGTTGAATTTTCGATTTTTTTCAATTCAAATTGAATTTTGGAAGTAGCCCAAAATTACTTTGAAATTCGAATTTTATTGAATTTGAATTTTATTCGAATATTCACTTCGACCCTTAGTAAATGTGCCCCTGTATGATAAAGGGCTGGTGAGCACATGCTTTCTTGCTAAATAAGAGAGGGATTGGCCAAACATGGAGGCGTGCACACTGGGGACATGTCAGGGGCAGGACCAGTGATGTCAGGGGTGGGGACGTCAGGGGGGGTGGGACTGATGACATGGGGATCATTGATTTGATGATCAACGTCAAAATTTTCAATGTCCTATCCGAATTTCCTAATTTAGAAATCCGGACAGGGGACAACTTTAGTCTTAGGGTAGATTCCCTAAACAACTATAGTTATGAGCTTACCATTGATTTCACTGATCAACATTTATTTGCACTATTAAACTATTAAACTGCATTACAGAATGTGCATTTTTTTACACATGCCAGAGCTAAAGAACTAGAGAGCTGACTTAACATAGCTAATCGCTGATTGGTTGCTAGGGTTATTGCAGGTGCAAATGTTTCTAGTTTATATTATAAATATTATAAAGTTTCTAGTTTATATTATTGTATATTTTTACAAAATTCCTTTAATTTGATTGGCCCTTGGTACTCCTGGCAGTGCACACATAGAACTTCCAGGTGGGCCTTCACTGTACTGGAGCAAATGTTTTCACATTGGTCAGTAAACACTTACTTTACTGCTTAACAGGGAGGGGGCCTATGTAGGGTAGGAGGGTAGGGGTTATTAAGGGTTTAGTTCTCCTTTAAGGGACATATTGATCAAAATTCAAATAGTCTTATATCTTCCACTTTAGCACCTAGTAAGCAAGCTTCAACACAAATTTTTAGGCCTGTACTCACAAATCTCTGTGCATAGACAAAGACAGTTTTGTTACTCTGGTTTTAAACATGTGTACAAAAGATATTCTGAAGGAACACTGTTAGCACCCCATATGTTTATGGTGTAGTATTGCCACATACTCAATACTTAATTGTTTCAAAATTCTAATTCTAATTCAGAGATTGTACTATAACAATAATAATAGTTTTATGGTTTCCACATGTACTAAAAGTAAAGCACCCCAAATGATATAACTAGTGGGAACACAGTTGTCTCACTGCACATTAAATATGAATGCTGATCCGCACCATTGGAAAATCAATGAGATTTTGTATGTGGGCCCCTTCTTTCTATTAACACTAATTAGCTGCATGCCATTTTTTGTATTTTGTCAACACTGGGTATGTTTGACTCTTGATATAATGTCTTTTGTTGCAGGAATGCCCTCTAATATAGGTTTTATTTCCATGCTTCAATTATTCCAACCGTAGCATTCAGAACAGTTATGACTCTGTACACCTTGGAATGGCTTAGAGGTAATTGCAGTACACAGTGCTGTCAGAGATGGAGGATTAGAGCTTATTAATGTTTCAAACAGCCAATAATTATGTCAAGCAGCTTTTACTGCTCTTCCTACTCTGCATGAGATAGCAATACAGAAACTATATATATATATATATATATATATATATATATATATATATATAT
>CM044446.1:69973902-70007557 GCA_024363595.1 Xenopus borealis | reverse complement strand
CTCTTTTTTAAATTTAAATGTGGCTCACAAGCAAAAAAGGTTGGGGACCCCTGTTCTAAGACAATTTTCAATTATTTAGCTTTTTGATGATGAAAATCTGCAAAGAGAGAGAGAGAAGAAAAGTAACAATAGCAATAAAACTGCAGCCTCTCGGAGCAACAATTTGAAAAGGAAAGCAAATAATGAAGAAAGAAAATGAAAATCAGTTGCAAAGTTGCTAGGAATAGGCTTTTCTATAGCATACTAAAAGTATCTCAAAAGTGAACTACCTCTTTAATTCTGTAAATAATGTATTAGTCTTCCTGTACATAAGTGTACCACTAGCCTTCCCCTCCCAATTTCTTACATTTGCTTTATATGATGTTATTATGAAATCATGCCTGCTGCAGCCTGCTATTTGCCTTGAAATATGTTAACTTTTTTAAAATTAATGTTGCTTTCAGAATGCTATCACAAAAAAAGACACATTTTTGATATTTTTGTCTAAACCTGTGCATACTTTCAACAAGTACAAATTATAAACAGTCTGCTACATTTTTGTGCTGGGACCAGTGTGTTCAAATGTCCCCGTAATCTTTTCCCTGCAAGCTAATCTCATTTTTTTTTTAAAATGCTGCCCTGGTTCTTTGTGTTATAGAGGGGCCAAACCCAATTAAGATTCACACGTGAACAAAAAACGAGTGTGATGTGGGGATTTCCTGTATGTAAAGCTAAAGATAGAAAAGAGGATGTGAACGCAGCTGTAAAACCCACTCCAGAGGAAATCTATGAGCTGACGCCTGCTCTAACCATCTTCTGCTATGCACAGTTCCCCTTGAATGCAAGATCTTACAGGCAGGCTATTCTGTTAATCTCTTTCATTTTGATGTTTCTTTTGTTAACCACATTTGCCTTTTGTTACATTTATTAAGGGATCACACATTGCTCTACCGGGGTGATTCCAACGCTGCCATAAAGTAGACAGTTAGTGCAGGCCCTGTGCACTGTTGTCAGGGCCGCTATAAGAAATCTCAGGGCCCCAGGGCCTCACATTTTCGGGGGTCCCTGGGCCCCGCTCATCCCAGATCCCACCCACCCCAGATTCCGCCCACTACACATCTCAGTTAAAACAACACACAGACATCAGTGTTAAAACACACACAAGTTAAAAAAAACCTACTGATGGCCAGGGCACCCTTATAACTAAAAAAAAAAACTTTGGCAACAGAGCCCCCATAAAAGTAAAAAAAAAAAAAATTGGTGGTCAGGGCCTCCTTACAAGTTGAAACAAATAATTGGTGACCAGGGTCCCCCTGTAAGTTAAAAAAAACATTGGTGCCAGGGCCCCCCTTACAAGTTAAAAAAAACTGGGGCCCCTAAAAATATTTAAAAAAAAAACATTGGTGGCAGGGGCCTATAGAGTATTAAAATAATACATTGGTGGCCAGGGGATTTAAAAAAAAAAAATTGTGTTCATGGCTTCAGGACTTCAACTTCGCCTCCTTTTGCTGCTTCAGGACTTCAATTTCACCTCTTTCCGCTTATGGAACTTTCATGACTTCGGTTATTTTCGGCGCTTTCGGGGCTTCGGGTGTTTTCACCACTTTCGGCAGCACGGATTGGCACCGTCTAGGGGACCCTGCTACTTTTTTTATGTTTTAGGAAATTTACAAATGCTGCTGATCTGATTACAGAGAATGCTTTCTGTGTACAGATCTACTTTAGAGGTAAAGGAAGTGTGCATAGTGTGTGTGTGCATTCAAAAATGTAAAACACTTCCTTCCTCCACTCCCTTCTTGCTCCACCTCACTTCACTAGCAGCACTCAATGATATAGTTAGAGAAAGATTCTTGCTGCTATTTTTTTAATTCGTTTCGGTGCCACTCTGGAAAAACTCTGGATCGATGACACTTGTTTTACCACTAATTGTCAGATAGAAACCCTGCGACAAAATATAATTTTTTTCATCAAAAGTTTGCGGTAAAGCAATTTCACCAGTTTACACATGATACATAAACACCCATTTATAAGAGCTCCAGATCTATATTTCTGAATTTATAATTAGCTCTAGAAAAATTGTTAACATAAACATATACTACCTTCAATTTGACAAACTAATTTGTGTGGAGAAACTTGGTATTCCAAATTCTCTATAGTGGCATGCTGGAACAGCAATTTAACTTTAAAGTGCATGAAACCACCTTATTTATAATTAAGACGTCTGTGAATTAAATGCTATCTTAACTTCAATAATATGTCTTCCTCCAATTTCAGTTTTCTCCACTTTTGTGAATTCCCTTTTGGTGTTTGTTGCACAGATACAAAGGACATGAATCTCATAAGCCTGCAGTTCATGCTGGTCAATCCACATGCGTTCTTATATGGTTAAAGTGTAGTAAAATGCAACTTGGGGCAATTTGGAACAATTTATGATGAAATAAAATTCACATTCAATAAACTGCTACAGTTTGCTATTACTGTGAAACGTGTGACATATTTAGAATCTCTTAGAACTTGATTACAGTGCATAATGTACATTCTCTTTTACAAAAGCCAATAGCCCTACATGCATTTGTAAGTCTGGCATGACACCTGCTGGCTAAAAATAATAACAAAAACCCCCAGCTATGAATGGGACCTACAAGATTACCAAATGGCTTAACTTCACCAAATCAGTTAAATTCATGAAGAAAATGAATTTAAAAAACTCCCATGAACTTGAAATTTAACACTTGATAAATTGCCCATAGTTGTTATATAATTTTTTTTATGGTACTGGTGCATACAAGGCTTAAAAATAACAAAGCTTCCAGATATAACACTCGACTTCCTGATTCTTTCCAATGAGGAAAATAATTGCGTAATGCAGGGGTCCCCAACCACCGGGCCGTGGACATACCTGAACTGGGTCTCTGAGCTGAGTCTACATTTGATGCAGATGCACCGAATTTGACTCTGATTCACTGAATTTGATGTGGGACGAACCGAATGACACAGATGCACCGGATTTGACGTGGGGCACATTAAATTTGATGCTGGTGAGCCCAAATTTGATGCGGCGCTCACAATTGATCCACCGGTCCTTGCAAAGATTTCTGGCTTTATACCGGTCCCTGGGGCAAAAAAGTTTTGGGAACGCTGGTGTAACGTTTTCATTTCCACATGTTTTGCATCAGTTATGAAAAATTTAGAGCTGCTATGGGGTACTGACAGCAACTCAAAAGGAATGTGTTCTACTGCTCAGACACATTTATAAGAAGTGACGTTTGTCTACCTGACCGCAGTTCCTTATTACTTTTCTAAAAGATAGGAGTGTCTTCAATGCATTCATTCATGTTTTTATGATATCCACCACAAGGGGACACAAATAAATGCAATCCATGCTTCCCAGTTGTGTGTGTTTTCACTGCACAACACAAAACCACCGAATGCAGGTGTTATGTATAACGTTGTAACTAAAAACTCCTGTTTTGAAATTATTTATTAAATTATTAGACCAGGGACTGTGCATTGATCAATTATTATTATTAGCAAGTATTTAGCAAAGATGCCCTTTGTTTATATAACATTCACACATTCGACAAGACTTATACAGACTACACACCATTTATCAGTCTTTGCCTAGTGGAGCTTACATTCTAAAACCCCTATTGCATGCAGTTGATATGTCTAGCCTTCTCAGGAGTCAGTTAACCTTCTACTATGTTTTGGAACATTGCAGAACATTTCTATTTATCCTAGCCAGTCCTTGGTTTTGAAGGCCCTTCCAAGTATGTTTATGGTTTAGTTCTTGAGACTTTTATCTACTGTGTATCCACTGTGTATCTACTGTGCATCCTGTGCTTGAATGGCTGTCCCCATGGCTGCACAGCAGTTTGTTTATATAAAATACAGTGGTGTTTCTGAAGCAAATGCACCAATTTAAATAGTGCAGGACAACAGTACATTATATTGTCATTCCATTAAAACACTTAAATGTCCTTTAAGGACTCATTCATAGCGCTATAGTAACCTAGAGTGGCACCGTCTTTACTATGAGCTTACTTTCTAAATATTAGTGCCACTGATGAGACCTTTTTCTCAGTTGTGATCCCTCGCAATGATGTGGAGACAGGGTGTAGTTCAACTGTAAACAATAGTGCTATGCACAAGGAATTGGCTCTAGTGGTTCTTTTATGCTTAACCAAGAACTGTGTTAATTTACAGGAACAGTATCCACAATAGAGGATCAGGAATCAGGAACATATAGTATAAAGGAAGCATATACTCACAACACCACACATGAGCTGGATCCCTGCAGGCCAGGGATCATGTCAGCTGATGTTAAACAGAAATTGAAGAGGTATTCTCAGCTTTCAGACTGTGTCCTACGTAGAACCTAGGGGAAATTCTACCATTCCTACATCTATGCACTTAGTCTCTTCTCTGGGTTATTAATACCAGGGATCTTAATCCCTCGGACTCTCCTCATCGGAGCCTTGAGCTGCTCAGCTATATACCTATATACCTATCTATCACTACTAGAGTGATCTATGAATGAGTATAGCTATCCACTTTACTAGGGCCAAAGCTCCTAGGTTCCACTACCCATTCCCTTCCAGCCTACTAGCTGGGTTAAAGTAATGGAACCAGACCGCATGGTTACCAAGACCTTTATACTATGGCACAGTGCCACGTACTGTACACTATGAGAACCACAGGGGCTAACATAAGCAGAGCATGGACCCAAGGTCCCCATTAGGACCCATTTAGGTGTCTAAAACATTGAGGATGTGCCTGCCAATAATGGGTGAGGGTGTTTAAATTTTCGCACCCCTACACATGCATACATTGCAGTTTGTTTGAAGCAGAACACCTGCATGCCAGCTGTAGCAGAACTATCATTAAACCTATTATATGCGGTCATTTAGCCCATTGTAATCCGTTTTACCCGTTGATGATATTAAAGAGGAACTATTATGAACAAATTTTATATAATAGAACTTTCTAAATACTGTATGTGCAATGTATAAATACAGTTTTAAGGACAGAAAAGCAGGCAGAAAAATCAAAACATGTATAGGCATGTCTATATTAAACGTGGGATAGTAAATTTGTAAAATATGAATGTGTCATGTTTTTCCAGGGGTACTTCATACTTAAAGTCCTCTGCTAATAGCATTACTATGCTGTGCATATGTTGCAAATGGATTCTGCTATAAAGGAGGGGAGAATAACAAAATGGCACCCTTTATATTGTAACTGCTGACAAGGATTGGATTATGCACAGTGCTAACATGACAGAGATAGTTGAATGGAAATAACTGTAAACAAAGTATACTGTACTATTATATTAAAAACCTGCAATCGAAGTGTGTTTAAAAGCTGCCAAATGTCAAAAAAATACTCAACAGCTCATCTCAGTACAGTGCTATTGCTGCCACATTTTGTGCAGAATTTCAAACCTGCCTGATCAGAAACAAACAGGGGTGTGCAAAAGGAATTAATAGAAGCACTGCAGGTCTTTATTCACACAAGCAAGCAATGTTGTAATTATCCATGTAGTTAATATAGTGAATATAATGAATAAAGTACCACTCTTGTAAAATAAAAGGATATTATAAGTTACCGAGGAATTCCATGACCATATAAAAACACAAGGCCAAAGTGTTTTTATACAGTTTATGGAACTCCGCGGTGACTTCTAATATCCTCCTAATTTGCAACAGTGTGTACTTTATTTATTATAATACACAAGTAGCAGTGAGTCATGTGACAAAAATGACATCACTGAGCTCCGATTGTAAGCAATCACATCACTAAGAGCCGTTTATAAGGATATAATTTACAGGATGTTCATGGTTTGTGTATTATATGGTATTATTCACAAAGCCATATAATATTCTGAAACTGCTTATTGATCGTCTAAGGTAGTAGGTTTAAAAATGAAGATGATTTTGCTTGACCCTCAACTGCAAGCTTGTGACGTAAATGATAAAGTGTACTAGCGTTGTGCTGTCTAGCTTTTCCATGTAATGGAGCCACATTGGGTAGGACCATACTAAAACAATTGTATCATACAGTGATGATTATGAAGCCATTTGGCAGGGTGGAGGCCATAAAATGCACTGTTCAAGTGTAAGCTCAGCTGCTTTTACACAATGATCTATCCTAGAACAGTACTGAACAGTACTGATTTGTGTTTTTTAAGACTTTTATATCAAACAAAGAATCTATTAAAGTGCTTTCTGTAAGTGTACGATAAATTAAACAAAAACAAGGCCACAAAGGCCTGGGCCTAGGGTGGCAGAATTTCAAGGGTGGCAGATTTTCAGGGGCGACATGCCGTCCGGCCACACAGCAGTTCTGCATGTGCGCACGCCTGCATGTAAAGGAAGTGGACGTGTAGGAGATGGGAAGTAGAAGGGGAGGAGGGTGAGGAGAAGGAGACAGTGAGGAGCAGAGCCGACCTAGGGGCTGGTGAACATACCTCCCAACATTTTGGAAGTAAAAAGAGGGACAAAAAAATTATTTCGCAAGTAGCATGGCTAAATTTTTTGACCATGCCCATTTTGTGGCCACACACCCTAATTACCATGTTCATTTTATAAAATTTGGCAGATTATGAAAGTTTGAATACATTTCTCATATTACAGTTACTTATTTTCTTATCTCAAAGGTGTTACAAAGTATCTTATTTGCACTTGTTAGCTGTTCTGGGCTCTCTTCCAAAAGCCAATTAAGTTAGAAAATTCTTTTTCTGGCTGTTCAGTGCAGAGAAAAGAGGGACATTCCAGTACAAATGAGGGACTGCAGGTTGATCTGTCATAAGAGGGACTGTCCCTCCAAAAAAGGGACAGTTGGGAGGTATGTACTAAATCCGGCCCTGCTCGCCACAAATCAGGAGCCTTGCATTTTCATTTGTGAAAATTAAGATTTAATACTGTATAAGCATCATCATACTGAAATAAGACATTTTCTAAACACATGTATAAGCAATGACAGTTTTGTGCCATTTCTGAAATAATAAAGTTTCTCTTCACTATTCCCCTCCTATTGTCTGTCTGTCTGCAATCCTCATTCTCTCTTTAGGAGTAGGGGATAGTGATGAACGCATTTTTTCACCAGACATGGATTTGAGGCAATTTTCTTCCTATGGGAGTATATTCACCACTTTCCAGTCAGTGTTACAGACAGTTCATCAAAAGTTATTTTGTAAGGTCTGATGTAGAAAACATATTTTTGGGTTTAACAAGGAAAAAACTAAAAACTGGTTAATATATTCCACATTTTTTGCAATGTTTTCTAAATATTGTAGGCTTTGTATATTTACATGCAGGTGGAAAACACAAGATCATCGTTACAAGTACCAAATATGGCCACAAGGTGTCAGTATTGAACCACTGGAAATATCAAGTTTGCGACAGCCGTTTATGGAATAAAAATGTTATAGTGTTGCAATTTACATAACAATACAGAATAATATAACACTACAAGTCAAAAACATAGCAGTTGTAATATCAACTTTAATTGCAATAAAAGCAAATCAGTCATGGGTGAAAGCATGATCCATCAGTCGGAATGAAAGCGAAAACCGTTCTGCACTTTTATTGCAAGGGCTCTCTCCTGTTTTTATATTTGTGAAGCAATTAAATTTCCATCTGACTGACACACCCAGTGCCAAATACATTCTGAGAGTTACAGAAGTGTTTACCAGCTCCCTGCCTGGTTAGAAGTGTCAGTGAATGAATGTAACTAACATTAGATGTATTTTAACATCCTTTCGCTGAGATATCAGATTTCCTGCGGTCGCAATACATAAGATTCTTTCTGCGGCTAAAGGGAAATAAAAAAACTCCCTACCCAAGCAATGTTTCTCTATTTCCCGTCAGCAGGAAAAATACTGATTTCTGCTGGAAGTGTTGCCAAGCCATAAACAGAAGCTGGCTTATATGTTGTTGCTGATTGAACTGAAGTTTGCAAACACTTGGCTGTGGTGAGAGCTGACACCTCTGCTTATGAAGTGCTTAGTAAACAATCAGTGATTTGTGCCAAGAGTTAGGCTCAGCGTCAAAGACTGCAAAATATGAAACAAGTTCCAGGGAAAGTTGAGCTTGGCTCCAAAGAGCAGCAGGATTACAAACAGGCTTGTGTGACATACAATGGGTACAGAACCTTTTAAAACACCTATATATTTGTATGTGTGTGCATTTAAAGTATGAAAAGTCACACTTGGGGCAGATTTATTATATGTGATTAGTGCTTGTCCTAGATTATTTTTGCGATGAGCTCAAATGTCACATTTTGTGTAAATCTTTGTAAAGAAATTGTTAAAAAATGCTTTGGATTGTTAAATATCACTCAAGAAGAACAACAAAGCTTTATAATGACATCACTTATATTACACCACTTTTTACAACTTAGCAATCAAACTCCAGAATCTAGGACTCACATGGATGTTTTGTTCCCCTGCAGTGGAACACAGGAAGAAGTGCAACCCGTTCTTCCAGATCAGGTTGTACTTACACTGACACATGCAAGTGCTGAACATAGATTGAATTTGATGCAACCCATCTGCATTTTGTATTACAGGGCTCTCACACATGGTTATTTGACAGCAGGAGCATGTATGTGAAACAAACTTGTTTAACAGTCCAAAAGCAGCTGTCCTGGTGATTGGGCTGATTTTCGAATTAGAAGGATTTTACCGCAATTCTATCTCAGCTAATGATTCCCAATTCGGTAGCTTGAACCTGGCTAAATAGGTGGCGACCATCAAATATTCGAATAAAATTTTATTTGAATATTCGAATCATTCGAATTCGAATATTCGATGGTCCGAATTTGCCTAATTTGCATATTCAAAGAGTCAAATTCGAAATTTAATTAAAATTAGATCGAACTTCGAATTCTTCATGGGAATTTAGTAAATCTGCCTCTAAGTATGTTGTAGTCAGACGGAGAAAAGAGGAGCCACTCCTATACATCATGAATGTATTGGAAATCATTGGTATTGTATTGTGTATCTCTATTGCTGTTAAATTCATCATCAACAAATGCTCAGAAGTGGAATTCTAATAGCAATCAGTGGTGAAAATTTAATTCTTAATTCCTGTGTTTAGTTCTGACTCTCTCTATGTAGACTACCTGCCTTGACCTCTTCCTGGACTTTGACTGCATACGTTGGTATCTTGTTATTGGACTTTTATTAGTAATATCTGTTTTGTGTTTATTTTCCTGTACCTATCTTGCTTGCCCTGTTTTTGTCCAGTGCCTGTTCCATGTACAGTCATATGAAAAAGTTTGGGAACCCCTCTTAATTCTTTGGAGTTTTATCATTAACCGAGCTTTCAAAGTAGCAACTTTCTTTTCATATATAGCATGCCTCATGGAAACAGTAGTATTTCTGCAGTGACATAAAGTGTATTGGACTAACAATAAATATGCATCATAACAAATTTAGACATGTGCATACATTTGGGCACCCAGCAAAGATATTACCCCCTTTTGCAAAGGTAACAGCCTCTAGATGCCTCCTTTAGCCTCTGGATTTTTGACCAATAGTTCATACAAAATCTCTCCAGTTCAGTTAAATTTGATGGCTTTTGGATGATATTCAAGTCGGGGGACTGTGACGGTCATTCCAGAATATTGAACTTCTCCCTCTGCATAAATGCCTTTGTAGATTTCAAAGTGTGTTTAGGGTCATTGTCTTGTTGGAATATCCAACTCCTGTGTAACTTCAACTTTGTAAATGATGCTTGAATATTATCCTGAAGAATTTGTTGATATTGCGTTGAATTTTTCACCACTACTGTAATGCTGTGCGGCGCACATGGTGAATTCATGAATTGCTCTGCACGGTTCCCGCAAATCTACTATTTTTTTAGGACCAGGAGATCGGGAGAGGGGGGTCTGGCCTGGCGGGGGACAACTGGGTTTTTTCCCAGTGCCCTACCAGACCAGTCTGACCCTGGCTGGGTTTTAGAACAACTGTGCTTACATTCCTTACAGCTGAAACTGACAGTATAAACCTCTACAAACTTTTTGAAGCCTACCCCTAAACCATGGTACTGAACAATCTTTGGTTTCAGATCTTTTGAGAGTTGCTTTCACTCTTCAGAGGAGAGTCAAACAGAAGCACAACTTGCAATTAAATACCTTTTCTCATCAATATTGAGCAGTTACATGCATTCAAATTAGCAAAATTATGAGGCTACCCAAATTTTTGCACAGCCAGTTTTTTCACATTTGATTTAATTTCATACAACTGAATATTGCTTCACTAAAAATCTCTATTCAGAAAACAGTCCTGTGTAAATAAAAGGCCTGTTTGTTTCCAGTTCCTGACTTGTCTGTGCCTTAGATGCTTCCACCCTATTCTACAAATACAGTCTATGGACCAGTCACCCTGCCAAAGTTCAGCTAATGGTTTTGGCACATTGTTTTTTTTTCTCTACTAGAATATCAGCCAGAGGAAAAGCTACAAAGTCACCTCTGCTGCCTCTCATTGCCTTCAGGTGAAACAGCGTGACATTGCTGATCCTTTAGAAGTCAATGGAAAGTAGCATGGCCTAAGAGCAGAGGACTTTAATAATATTGTATTTCTGTGTGGCAGAAAGGGGAAGCTTAAATGCTTGCTTTATAAATGGAATGCAATTGTTTTGTGGGTCTGGGGTGCAAAGTCAGTTCTACAAGCACTCCAGCACTCCCAGAAATTATTTTACTTTCACTTTCTCTTTTTATTCTATTAGTATTAATAAAGATTGACATATATTGCTATATGAATGTGTTACATATCTTTTATTCTACTTCCATTTTTTTTAACAAAGCACCGCTTAAGTTTATTATTACCTTATTTTGTGTCATAAATGTAATGGGAATCATTGGTATTGTATTGTGCTTTTCTATATCTAGTGCTGTTAAATTCATCATCAACAAATGCTCAGAAGTGGAATTCTAATAGCAATCAAAGTACTCTGTGATGGCAGAAAAAACACCTTGCACTTCAGCTGAAGAACATAATGATTGTAATTGCCACTTTGATATAGGCATGGATTTTTATATTTTAAAATTGTAAGGTACAGATACACATATATCAATATATATACTTACTGTATATAATGAATTATACTATTGTATTTAAATAGCACATGTAACAAAAATAAAGACACATTTCTTAGAGTGTGTTTTGACTTGTGTAGAAGCTATAGTTATGAAAATGATAAGGAGTAAGATTTTACAAAGTGAGAAAACAATCACATTCTCGTAGACTGTATGGACAATTAATATAATATACACATTTTCTATGCAGGTTGTGTGCTGGAGCACAGAAAAATTTAGTTCTGTTGGGTCATTACAGGGCCGGATTTACATAATGGGCGCCCCTGGGCCTGCTGTTGTTTGTCGCCCCTGTCCCCTTCCTTTTATTTGCTCAAATTTTTATCATCGGGAGGGAGCAATGGGAATTAGTACATATGAAATTTAAATTTCTGAACCAATGTGGGTGTGGTTGGGCAGCCTAAAACCCTACTGCCCTAGGACTGGGCCTATTTGGCTTCTCTACAAATCTAGGCCTGCTTATTGACAATCATGGGAGAAGGTGCAAAGTGCAAAAAAGTGTATTTTTTGCAATTTTCCTTTTTGATTTCTCTACAGACTCAGCTCTTTTTGGTGCCATGCACAATAACCACATGTAGTGCTTTGTTGCTCACTCCAGGAAGCATTTGCCATTTTTCCCCATGGTGCAAAGTATTTTAAAACTGGTAGATCAGGTGCACTGCTGATGATTGCATAACTCAAAAGACATTGTATGGTGGATGTCAGCAAGAGCTACTGCTGGCCTGGAAGGAATTCCAAGACTGTGGAAGTATGGTTAATATTAGTTACATGAATTAATTTTTCATCTCAACCAGTATTGCTAAGCTTCATAACTGCATCATAACATCGTAAGCTAAGCTTACAGTAGCAAAGTGACATCACTTGGCCTTCCAGGCATATATTTGGTGCTTTGAATGTTGCAGTGATGTGCAAAATGCTATCAATGTTAGTAAAATTTGAGGAATGTGATGTATTTTAGCATATTGTACCCTGGCATACTAGCTATTATTAGATAAAATATGTTGAGTGCATTGGGTTCATTTTTGTATGTAACACTTGAGATGGCTGTTATGTTTTGGTAGCCGAGGATAAGCACAGTATAACAGTGCTTCATTAGCAGGTTCATGCAGCCATTATACTTTAACAGTAGCTTGAACTCTAACCCTTTTAAACAGTATAGAATGTACAGCATAGGCACAGTGACACCTACAGGCACCTAGCCCAAATACCACATATTCCCCCTATAGTAGGAAAGCATTTGGGTAAATGTAATAAACAGAAACCATAAAACTGTATGCATCTTAAAGCAATATTATGCATTCTTCACAACACATAGTGCTTGGTCCATACAGGTAGTTTTCTGATTCTCTCAGTTCGCCTCATAGGTTCACTTTCTTCAGGCCTATTGCAGTTGGCATCATGAGTAGGGAAATGCCCTCCATCAAATGTTACAACAATTGGTGAAACCCATTCGGAGGATTCTGATTTTTCAATCACATCTTGCTTTACCGGTTTCTTTAGTTCCTGTGAGACAGCCTCCCTTATAGAGTAGGGCAATCATCTCAATTTCAATACTGGTTTTACATCTAATCTCAGCTTAACCTTGTGTACAAAGTACACATCCCAATGAAGTGTTGCTTTGTGGTGAAATTTTAGACAATGGCTTTGTGGCAGGCACTGGTGCTGTTGCAACAAGTGGATCTTTTTCAAAGTATTTCAAGAAAATATCCTTTGGTAGCATAGAAACAGCTGAATCTTTATCAAGCATCAGGTTAATGGAGTGCCCCTTGTCAACAGAAGCAGTATTGACATTGACAGTGCATTTAAACTTGTCTGGAATAAATGTACCAGCTTTATCCACACTTAATATGGTAACATTTGGAGCAGTGACTTTATGAACATGTTTAGCAGAACAAGGCAGCTTTTAGCAAAATGTCCTACCTTTTTGCATTTGCAGCACTGTACAGCTTTTGCTGGACATGTCGCATAATTTCCAGTTTGTTGTGCTGAACCACAGCAAAAGCAGTATTTTTATTTGTATTTGCTGCAAGGATTTGCAGTGTAGGTAAATCCCTTTCCTTAGCATTATTGTGTCTGTGCATTATTAGGCCCCAGTGCTGAATTCACAGTCTGTGCATTGCCAGCAGTTCCCTGCCTGAGAGTTTTAGCCTCTGCCACTGCTGTTTCACTTTGGCTAGCAATGGTTAAATCCTGCTCTTGGAGCAGTCTCTCTCTAATGTGAGATGAGTTTGTTTTTTCCACTATTTTGTCTCTTAGCTTTCATCTGTTAGATTCCCAAACTCACAGGTAACAACCAGCTCTCTCAAAGCTGCTACAAATTGTTCTGTGGATTTGCCATTATGTTGTCCACGTTGACAGAATTTATATCTTTCAGCAACCACATTTACTCTTGGCACAAAAAAGTTTATAGCAGTAAGAACAGTTTCTTAAGTCTCATCCAGTAATGGTAATGTATAGAATATATGCTGTCCCTCTGCTCCCAGGCAGTGAATAAGTAAAACACTCTTTCTAGCAGCAGAAATCTCCCCTTGGTCAGCAGCAATAATGTAATTTTCAAAAATACGGATCCAAGCAGTAAAAGGTATGGTAGGCTCACCAGGGTTTGAAAGAAAAGCTGCAGGCTGCTGCAGAGGTAGAAGAGACGTTTCGTTGCCAACTTGTTATTTTTTGGGAGCCGAGGATGAGCTGAGTATAATAGTGCTTTATTAGCAAGTTCATGCTGCCATTACATTTCAACAGTAGCTTGAACTCAACAGTAGCTTGAACTCTAACCCTCCAGTATAGAAAGTACAGTGTATGCACAGTATAACTCTTGAGCACAGTGACACCTACAGGCACCATGCACAAACATCACAATGGCAATTTATATTTATCATGTTTTGTTTTTGTATCCAAAAAACAGGGGACAGAAAATGCTTCTAAATGCTTTAGAAGCTTCAGAAAGATGTTCAGTTTAGTATTTTGGAGTACAGATTTAAGGTTTTAAAACACTTTGGGGGGAAAGTAATAACATTTTCAAAGAGAACAAATTTGCTCACAAATAAGAATAAAAATTTGCATGTGTCAATGTAATATTTTTCATTAGACTTTCATTGCATTGTGAATCTTAATTGCACATTGCACACTTTTGCTTGAAGGCGGTGTAAACTATTGGCGCAAACATTTTTCAGTAAGATGTTTTAATACATAGACTGTGCACTATTGTAAACTATAATATTAGCAAACACTCTCCTACTGTTGTTTGAGGGGCAAACTATTCATTAAATTTTTTTCAAAAGCTACATTTTTTCAATCTGAACATTTATTGAGAATGTTGATTTCTGTTAGTGACGTATTTTACATTTCTCCATTCATTTTGGAATTTACTATTACAGTAAGTAGGCAGGAGCCATTTTGTGGACACTGTTGTTAAGGCAAGCTTTACATCACACCAACATCTTGTTTATGCAGCAGAATGGGGGTACCTGATATCCATGCACATACATGGGCTACACAAATAGATAGAAAGATTGTTATTTGTTACCTATTCACACGATGCCTGGTCCACTGCTTCTGTCCCCTTAGAAAGCTGATGCGATTGCCAATTTGAGAAACACTTGAGAAAGAGCCACACTGCTCGAAACATGTCGTGTTGAATAAACCTTGCAGCAAAGTATCTGCGGTTTTTGAGCCTGTTTTGTCCACATTTTTTACAAATTGGCAACTACACAAATAGATGGTGAGGAGGGAGGGGGGATGTGGGGAGTGCAGTGACATCCAGGAAGTAGAGAATAGAAGGCAAAAGCAATTGCCTGGCCTGCCTCTATGCCTAAGGCATATGATCGAATAAAGCCTATTCACTCGAAGTTCAGAAATTAGATTTTTTGAATAAATTTTGGTTGGTCTTTTTTTACTCAAACTCCCATCACTTCATAATTCGACCCTTAATAAATCTGCCCTATTGTGTATAACTTGCATTTATATTATTTAAGTGCATAACCTTGCATTGAACCTCATTTTCCTGTTTGCTGCACAGTTTTCCAATTCAGCCAAATCTGTGTCAGCATCCTGCATGGAACCTATGTATGTATTTTTAATAACAAAGCATTTGGGTTTAATGTTTCATTTTGAAAGGACTTTTATTATAAAATTTTTATGTCTGGGTGACAATTCCCCTTTAAGTGCTGTCAGCCACTTTGGACTATAATTTAATTAATCCAAAAGTTATGGGCATGTTATATAAAACAACTGTCCATAAGAAAAATAAAACACACATTTACCATTTAAACCAGGGCTGTCCAACCTTTTGGCTTCCCTCGGCCACATTGGAAAAAGAAAAATTGTCTGGGGCCACACGTGAAATACACAAACACTCTTGATTTGTAAAAGTAAAGAAATTGCACAGATAAGAACTACAATACCAGTTGGATAACCAGATGGAGCTATACAGTGGAATATAGGACATCTGGATTTTAAATAGATGTGTTATATTATTATTATTACCACTAACTGGGCAATGGGCAGAGTCCCCCTCCTGCCTACTCTTATATACTTTGCAACATGAAGTTTCCTCGGGAACCAAGGGTTTCAAGCTGGGCCGCATTCATATCCATTCTGGGCCACATGCGGTCCTCGGGCCGCAGATTGGACACCCCTGATTTAAACACATGTTGGCTAAACTTTTGAAATACCCTCATGAAAGGTATATTATACCCTTGTTGTTCCGCAAATGCACTTAATAGTTCACTTTCCTGGGATTGTGGTTTATTATTATTTTATTTGAATATCAATGCTTCAAGGAAATAAACACATTCCCTTAAATGAAAATGAAATTTGCTGACTTAAAACGCATTACATTTACACATTTATACAACTGATATAATGTTCTCTCCAGTTAAATATTGCATTTTTAAATATGTCTTGTTGATTCAGTATGTGAAGAACTTTGCCCAGGAATTTATGATTTTGTAAGCTGTTTATGCATGTTGAAGCTACATGCCTTTATGTGCTCGGATTAAAAGGGAAGATTTCACCACTAAATGATTTTATAGAAAAGATCTTTCTTGTTTTGCTGTGTGCATTGTTAAACCATCTTAATACACAATGCACAGTTAGTCATAACCCTTTTAGTGCAGTAACTTTTAATTCTAGCAAGCATTTGCATGTTTATGAGCATCATCAAATAGCAGTGTTCCAAATGTGTACCTAGCAAAAAGGCAATTATAATTTGACTTTTTACTGTGTTGTGCTATATTTGTTAGCGTAAAAAACACATGTATTAAGTAATTAGGTAAATATGTAATGTTTGCACTTTACATCTGCTTCTCTAGCTTCTGCTATAGGTAAAAGTGAAACAAATAAACTGATTTTGCTGATGATGTAAAAGGACTACAGCTTAATGTAGATGGTGACACATCTTTTTTGACAGAGCAAAGAGAAAGCTGACAGTCCCATTTGAAGCCATTAAACATATACACCATTGCTTTCAATACTGCCATCCTCTCAAAGTATCATCTATCTACTATGAGCACTAACCATACTATTTAAAAATGTTTTAAACAATCTGAATCGTACAAATGGTTTAGATTTATTGCTGAAACTGTGACTTTTTTGGATTTGACACCCAAATACTATAAAATCTTTGGATTATTGAACAAAACCCAGAGCAGATCAGGGCATAAAAAGGACATCTGCTAGTGACTTCTACATGAAATTGGCAGGACTGAGTTGGGATACTTCTTTATTTGGATTTTTAACACCATCTGAGTTTAATAAATCTTGAAAATTTTTATTTTTTTCCTATAAAAAAAAATTTCTCCTTAAAAAAATAAAAAATAAAAATAAGGCATGGAAAATATGCATTTATCCAGAAAAACTGAAGTCCCAAGCATTCCAGATATAGATCTCTATAGGGAAAATATACATTGGGGGGGGAGAATATTTAATTATAATTCACTTATTGATAAACTAATAAAATCATTCATTACTCCATAATGCAGTCACTATTTATACATTAAAATTTTTTATGCTCTATAATGTTTTTTTTTGGCTAATTTTCACGAGGCAAATTTTCTCTGGCGTTTCGCGAATTTATTCACCAATTCTCCCATCACTAATGATAACCAGTGTCCAAAACTATATCAAAACAAACCCAAATACATAGGGAGCCTCTTAGAGTTGCTACAATGAATTGTAAGAAAACGGATCCCCAGAGAAGTGATTAAGACACCCTATTAAGATTTTACTAGTATGCGGGGCAACTAATAATACACCACTTTTTTAGTTAATAAATTCTAAACATACAAAACAAATTTGTACATATCATAGCCCAGAAACCAAATGATCAATTTGAATATATGCCTTATAGTAATTCTTTATTTTCTTTAAGCAATGAATCCAGAATGCTTGGGGTGTGGGGATTACAGCTTCGAACTTGTTTACAAATGCAATTGCAGAGTGATATCAATGTAAATTTATGCAATTTCAATCACAAGTCACCATGTTTTTTTACCCCACATTGTATTATTTTTTTTAAGGAACTACAGTGTAATGTGAGTGATGAGCAGGTGCACATCTATGCACCACAATTGCATCTGATGCATAAGAACATGTGCAATTGTGTTTGCACTGTGCCTAAAATTTTATGCAATTCAATTCAATTGCGTTATTTCCAGTTCTGAAACAGATGTCAGTAGCTTTATGGTTCCTCTGTGTTAATAGGTGAACTTGTGCACATTTTCCATCAGACAAGGGAACTGACATAGTGGCTTTGGATGCATATACCTTTAATAATTGCATCTATTTGTGCAATGACTGCCTCCATTTTTATTGTTACTATTGTTACAGCGGTTGCAGATCATAAACGAGCCCTCATGCCTTAAAATTACTCAAAATGTATTTAAATATTGAAAATGGATTTATTCAAGCAATTATTAACAACAAAGTACTCTTCTTATCATTCAAATCTAATTCATAAAATAATCAAATGCTTGTTTAAGTAGGACAATTAGAAATGTCAATTCCATATTTCTATTTAACAGGTTTCCAGATCAAATAGCTATAATAGTTATCATCGTTGTATGAAAGTTTGTAAATAGTTCATTAGAGGTTTTGAAGTTTTATGGGTATTTAATACAATGTTTCGTTATTTCAATGTCAAACTTCTTAAAGAACAACCTTTTCCCTTGATACACTATAAAATTTGCCTTTGGGACCATTACAAACTACCACAGAGGAATCACCTGTTATATGTTTTAAATGATGGTCTGTTTCTCAGTAGCACTAAGATGCCAATGTCTTATGCTGAGCATCTGACAACAAGTACTATGCATTTAAAAGGAAATAGAAATAAAAAAAATGTTAAAGGGGGAACCAAGCGTCCAGAGAATTTCGCTAGTTATTGTTCCAATTTTAGTTGGCTGATGAAAAATGCATTTGGAATTGTCATTTACCAGCCCATCTGGGATTTTCTGACAGCACAAATTAGAGAACCCAAAATGGAACAGCTGCGTAGATCCCTATAATTATCCAACACTAAAAGTTAGCAAATCGAGGCTGTTAAGGATAAGCAGTATATCTTTACAGTTTGTAGGCAGATACGTACTCCATAGTTTCTTAAAACAGGCTTGATTAATAGTTGGCTTTATAATGTGATTATTAAACAGCATTTGTTAAATTAATCTCATAAACAACAGAAAGGATCCATTTAAAAAAAGGGAGTCAATATATTGCCTATATTTAGATGCCTGGGTACTGAATTAAAAACGAAATATTTAATGTGCAATATTATAATGTACAATATAAATAGGAGCTACTGTTGTTCTAAACAGGGTTCTTACTAGATTAAATGGATCAGAATGAGTAAAATTGGAACTAGGGGATCCTAAAGGCTTTCTAAATATGCATTGCCCTGTAGGTTTGCAGAAGCTCCATTGTACAAAATGGATTCCAGTTAGTTTGAACTAATGCAAACTAACTTGACTAAATCCAAAAGTTTAGAATTTGTTATTGGGCATCAGGCATCCCCAGTTCAGAGGCAGTGATCATATACCCATTGCTTCATTTATTTTCTAATCAATCAAATATTGCCTCTATGTCCCATGCTGCTCAATTCATTAATGTAGAGGGATACTTCTCGAGCATAGAATGTTAACTTGTTTTAGTACTGGCCAATCCTGGACTGTTTATTGTTTCTTTGAAATATATTGATGCTTAAATATTTTTATCAGTATATTTAACAGGATATGCAGTATATAGTTAATGGTCTCTCTCAGTATATTATTCAGTATTAGATCCACCCAGTTTGCAGTCATGGTAAGGTGTGTACCCCCTAACCATATAACCATACAGTATCAGTTTCCAATTAATTTAGGCATCCTGCCCATTCACAACAAAAAAAATCCTACCAGTACAAATGAAGCAGAAAAGTGCCTAAAATACAATCAGAAAGTAAATGTCAACCAGCCACCGTGGCTTTCATTGGAAACACTTCTTTAAGAAAAATCTAAACTACAAAATTGAGTTCTGACACGAAAGCTATAACCTTTCAGTTCACAAAATTAGAAGACTAAGATTATCCCTGTGAACAGTGCAGAAAAGTTATTATACTACACAATAGCACAAAGGTTGATGACCTTCATGAATAATAAAACCAAAAGGTAAGGGAAAAAATTAAGATTTGTGATATATGGGTGTCAAGGGAAATTACTACACTATTCAAAACTTCTACCTAGACTCTGAATTGTCCTTTTAAAGCTTGCTGGCAGTTTGCAATATGAACTGACATACATTGGATATAAAAAACAAGCGACAGCTCCTGAAAAAAGTTCATACATATTGGACACTGAACATTTTTGACAGTTCTAAATAGCCCATGGTCATTGGTGGTTAGCTAGAGATTTGTTTCTCCTCCTAAAACACTGGCGTACTATGTATCCTAATGCCTCTGTAGGTATATTGGAAAACAAACAAAATCCACTTGTCTGTGTTTGTAAAATGTTTGTGTAATATACTTGAAAAGGAGATGTGAACTGAGGATTTATGTGCTATAAAAACCACGTATATAATTCAACAACGCATACATCCCAAGATACACATTTGAAAATATTGAGCTTCAGTATAAAGTTTCATATACTGCACATAAAACATTACAGCATCACAAATTAATATGACTCTGACAATATAAAACAGGAGTTACAGTGATAACCAAGGTAAAATACATTGCTTATGTGCTAACAGGTAAAAGCTATAGAAATTGAGCAGGCTGTTACTTAAATAACATTGTATGTGATAATATGTTCTGCATATGTACTATGGACATAAAAATAGAGCTGGAGGCTAATCTGCATTTAAATATATAATTGCTCCTGCAATACACTTTAGAAGCTTAGTATACAATTGTAGTTGGTATTTTTTTCTGTATTTGGGATAGATAACCTACCTACTTATATAAGTGACCCAAATGTTACACTATGCTACATGTACAATTTATTAACTTGGGACTTTGCTTTGCTTATAAGAAGCAAAATAATCTTATGTTTCAGTTACAGTATGTGGGCCATCAACCTGTCACCCCACCTCTATACTATATGCCTTATGAATTGTGGTTTCCTAAATAAAAGGATATTTTTTGAAGTCTATACTGTTTCTAGGCCAATTATTTTGCATTAAAGTTGGTGTCAGAAAGAGCACATTTAATACGTTATATACATTGATTTATTCATGAAAATCACAACCTGTGCAAGCATATGTCCATATATTCAACTATAGTTTTTTGTCAACTGAAATCTGGCCACACTGCTCAGATGTGCATAAGTACTAGGGGCTCATTTGTCAAAATGCAATTTCTAGTGCAAGTTGCCATGTTTTTCAGCAACAATGCATTATTTCCCCCACAATTTTAGCACAATAGAGCCTGGATGTGCTCGACCAAATTGTGTCCAATGCCTTAAAATGTATATGTTTACTGTACATGTGCGTTTTGACAAACATTTCTTTACTGATCTCTCAAAATAAAAAATTTACCATAACAGACTAGAGATTGCATTGTTGCTTAGCGCAATACATGCAATTTCAAAGAGTTGCTTTAGATGCAAATACATTTAGGGGCAGATGTACTATTATTCCCCAAAAAATCCTCCAATTCCTTCAAAGTTTGATAAGCATTCGACTATCGAATGCTTATCAAATAGTTTTAGGATATTTTTTCCTCTATATTCGATCCCTCGATAAAATCGTACAATCGAATACCGATCCTTTGATGTCACGAATAATTTGTACGATTCGAACGATCGAGGAGTTCGATCTTATGAATGATATTCGAGCTGGTGTTTGGAAAAAAAAGCCTATGGGGGGTTCCCATAGGCTTCTATTGCAATTCGGTAGGTTCAGTCTGGCGAAGTAGGCAGTCGAAGAAAATTTTAAAGTTAAAGTCCTTCGATCATCGAATGGTCGAATTATCGAATATCCGAACATTCGATCTATTCGATAATTCCAATTTTTGGTATTCGATCATTGAAGTAGCCAAATTTGCATATTCGACCATCCGATTTGAAAGAACTTCGATCTATTCACTAGAGTTTCGTAAATCTGCCCCTTAATGAGTGGAGCATTGCACAATGTTTTTCATGAACCGATTAGTCTGGCTTGCTTTTGCATGTAAAAATATGAACTTTTACCAGGTTTCACCATGTTTGACTATTAATTTTTGTCAAAAACCTGCTTATGAGAAACACTTGTTTTTTAAATGTCATTTGGCAGAAAGCCACAAGCAAGAGCAAACGAGTGATGGAAACCTGAGTGAGATCACAAACTCAGCGCTACGCAACAAGTTGGCGCTATAGAAATACATGTTAATAATAATAACTCACTTTATTTTTCAGCTTGGCTTACCACAGATAGTCCAAGGGTAGACTAGTAAAGCTGACCTTTAGTTTTTAGAATCACTTTAAATGTTGACCTGGTCTAATGGACTTTCTCCAAACAGCAGGATTAAGTCAGTGTCTTGTTCTACTGAAGAGTGCAGTCAAATAAAGCCTTGTTTGACCATCACCTGGGAGTGTAAGGGTGGTTTTTATCACTGTAAAATGTGTTAGTAAAGTCAACAAAGCCCTTAAAGCTACCTGCTGTTAAATACAATAAAAAAAGAGTATTTTAGTAGTTTGAAAATGAATCGGTTAACTCTAAAGATATAGAATGAATAATCAGGACGGGCATAAATAAACTGTTTGTATTCCCAGGCTGTCAGATTCTGCTACTTTCTCGTATTGGCTCCAAGGATGACTGGCTCTCCATCAATCAGTGTTTCTACTTGGCTGGCATCCAGGGGACAATCAATTCCCTCTCTCACAGATGGAACAGTGCTCACCTTCATAAAACTGGTAATGTCTGTTTGTGTAGCGCCAAGCAGGGTTGAGGAAGCCGAGAGATTTGTCTGCTACTATATGCTTTATAAAAGAACTATTTTTATTATTGAGGCTCCATTGTAACTGGCAATATTGCTACTGCAGAATATACCTCATGGAAATTGAGCTATATTTTTATGTTAATTCAATTTATTGATGGAATATATGAGCTAATAGGAAATAGTTTTCACCTGAAGTTTAAGATTATATTGCTGCTTTTGGCTATAGATTTCCCAAATAATCTCTGTCATGACCCCTTGTCAATACTTGGTAAGTAGGAAATGTTAGCATGCTGTAGATGTACTATAGGCTGGTGTGACGGAAAAGGCAGGTAAAGTTCACATAATCGGAAAGGATGTAAAAAGGTACAGTTTACAGCAAAAAAACAAAAATCAGGCAGATAAATCTATAAATCAAAGTTGCATTTGTGGTAGTACCAAAAGTTCAGGTTTGGGGCTGCATGTCAGTCTATTAAAAACATATTTAAAATCATTTATGAGAGTATTTAGGGGCCACACTTACAAGTAGCATAAAATATCTATCTATGCCAGACTACTTGGTATTTCAGCTCTTTTCTAGCAAAATGTATTTCATGGAGTAAATCATTCATTTAATTTTTTACTAGCCGTAGCCCTTTGGCGTCATTGTAATCCTATCGTTCGACCATATGGCTGAATGTTCGGATTACACCGATATAGCCCTGGCGTCTTAGTGGCATATCGGGGGAAAGATCTACTCTTTTGGCTCTTAGTCTTGCAAATAAAATCTTTATTTCAAGATTGATGTTTGGACCCTCACATGGTTCTTTATTAAGATCTTTTGCAAGACACTGTTTGTGTAACAGCTTTTTTTCTACCTATATAAATATATACATAGGTAGGTCGGTAGGTACGTAGGTAGGTAGGTAGGTAGGTAGATAGATATGTAAGTGTAAGTTTTATGTCCTAATTTTTTTTATGAGCATGTATACCTGTACACCTGACATTAATACAATAGAACCTGAATGACAAAGGCTTGAATGTGTGTGGATGAGTATCCACACTCACTACTAGGGAAAATGCAAAATGATGGAGAGTAATAATTTGCAGCAGGTAAATGTTATACACGTCAAGTAAAACAAGTGCCCTTTTAAAAAGTCAAAGTCCTAGACACTTTTTGTGCAGCTAAATTATGCTTAAGCTCCAGTCAAAAGAAATGTTTATTGCAAGCCCACCTGTAGCATTGGAGTGTCTAAAATAGATGCTCATTAAATGTAATAGATGCATTTTAGAGATTGATGTGATGTGTGAACATATTTCCACTGAGAAATCAACTGCAGTTTTTAAACCAGTAGGGGGATCAGGCAGACTCATCATTCACATCGGGCAAAGCGCCGGCGCTCGTATATATTTAGCAATCACGCTTCTTGCTAGTATTATTTTATAGGTTTGGTTTACTACAGAGAAATGTTTCATTTGAAAGATCTGAATCTAACATCATTTACAGAAAACCGTAACACCCTGGGGTAAGAAAACTATTAATCACATGGAATTAAGACAGTTAATCAAGCCTCACCCACTGTCAAAAGGTTGTCCCACATGCTTTAAACATGAATATCCTCAAAAAAAAATAAAGTTTCATCCTTTGACTTGACTGAGACTGAAAGCTAATTCATTTTGCTCAGAAGCTGCTCAAGGTCAGTCATTATGACTATGTCAGCTCTAAATGATATTTCCTCTTGCTCGTAGATGCTAGGCTTGTACCAATGTGACTGATGATGATAGTTGTGTTGTCAGGGAGAAGCCATCAGATTGTCCAGCAGGAGGTTAACTAAGGAGAAAGAACTAGTGTCTGAGGCCTCAATTTATCTTCATTTTAAAATTGAAATCTTTCATCCAGCTAAGCTGCAAATGAAGAGCAATCAAGTAATTTATGTGCCTCAGACATATATTGTTGGATCAGTGCCATAATGTTTTCTGTTACAACTGTATAGCCTAATGTAAAAGCAATGTTTGAAAACTATCAGCTTAAGATTTTAGGTATTGCAAGAGAATATATATATTTTTTAAGGAAAAAGTTTTAATGGGACCCCTAAGTTGGGGGTTTTCTGCTGATCACTGTAAGAACTCACCCTGTTGGTCTAGTTGGAGTGAGACGGGGATGCCCCTGGGTCCATCTTCTCCTGCACCCATATGTGTGACGTCATCACATGCGCATGAAATTCAAATATTTAAAGGCTCAGGTGCCTTTCAGAAATTGACCAGTGTAAAGGTTCTTTTGGTTCCTGTGTGCATTCTGTTATGGATTCTAGTCCTGATATTATGTGTTTGACACTTGACTGTCCCTGACTCTTGCTGCCTGGTTTGATCTCTGCCAGTTTTGACCACTCTTCGTATTCCAATTGGTACTGCATTGTTCTAATCATGTATAACCCTTGGCCTGTGACCCTGACCTTGCTTCTGACATCTACCTTGATACCTCGTTGGCTTTGTGGTTTGACCCGGTCTGTTCCTTGACTTTGCTAACTGCTTGGCCATCCTATGCCTATATGTTTGGTTCCCTTGCCTAGAGCTCTCTCCCTGGTTCTCCCACAATAATATCTGTTGGCATCTGAGTAGCAAAGGGCTCCACCTGAAGCCAAAGGTGGCTGCTAAAGGTAGAAGAGAGGGCTGAGTCCAGAATCTTGGTGTTAGTTTGAGATACGGATCATTACAATAAAAGATTATCTGCTGTAGTTGTTGCTGTGGATAAAAATTGTGGCCATCCAACAACCTATGTGCAATTTCCCAATGCCTGTCATCCTGGTATTAGACATGCTTAATTCAGTTTTCTCAAGAATCAGAGAAGGAAATGTCCTATATTTTAGCAGTCATCCATTTGAAATGTTTCAAGGTCTTCAAAATCCAGAGTCAATGCATACCTTCTGGGCAGGCTATGAGTCCAGTAGTAGGATGTGGTGAACACTTTTAGTCAAAACTGGAAACTCACAAAAATGCAATGAGACTGGCAAAGTTTCCAACAAAGTGATCAATTATCTGCCATTAATAATGCTTGAATACTACCCTCACACCATAATATAGAATCTGCTTATTGTCCAAAATATGTCCAGAAGTACACAAGACTTTTGAACCATTCAGTAGTTGCTGCAGTAGAAGTGGTACCTATTACTAGCACAAATAATTACTAAACTCTTTAGATTGACCATGAGCAATGACATCTCTGCCCTTATGATGAACAAAATTCTTCTTTAAAAGGCTAATTGGCGTTGCTCTCATTTCCTGTTTGTTTGGGCATTTTCCCCAGCTTACTGATGGTCCCCTCTTGCTACTGGTTGTGCTCCCTGTATGCACATTTTATTGCCATAAATTGAACTTGTTTATGTATGCAGTGCCTGAAAGTGATGCCAGATGCCTGTTAACATAAATGGGTTTGACTGCTAGAGGCTAGCATTCAGTTCAGTTCTCTCATGTGTCACAGATCAGCCACGTGCTCTGTGTCTGGGCGTTAATTTTGCAATAATTTTGTAACCTTTAATACTTGTGGTTGTTCTGTTGGTCAATGAGGCCACTCATGTGGACTAGAGCCACATATAAAGGGATATATTACAATGGGCACTGAAGTTTTGTGCTTTGCAACATAAATGGATTGTTGCTATAATCTGTTTAATCATAAGATTTTAATAATATGGTTTAGCTAAACATAACTGGATGTGATTGAGAGCTATAATGTTTTTGACCATATCTATTAAATTAGTGATGTGACCACATGCCATTATGCTATGTATAGGTACTACATCCACACAGAACTCCTTAAACAAATCAACCCCTAAAAAGCATTGTTTAGTCACAAACCCCAACATGGGCTTGTTTTTCTCCTAATGGCTGAAAAGAACTTTGATAATATGAACACTTCTCTTTAATCTCAGCCCTTTGAACTATTTGTGCTTTGCCTTACAGTTTGAAGATGAAAGTAGACAGCTTATTGCAGAATTATTGTACAGTTAAATCTCCTAAATGAGTATGTTTTTTTTCTTCCTTTGTGATTGTAGCTATGAATTGTAATAGACAAGCTCCCAAGATGATCTGAAATGTTATTTTCCTTTTATATATCATGAATTTGTTATTGGTGTTCTCCTATCTGCTTAAACTAAACTGGCATTTGTGGACAGCAAACACTATAAAAATAACTTAATATCATATTTCCTCTAAGTGCTCCCAAGACTGTCTTTGTAAATAGAGATTATTCTGCTCTGTTGTCCTGATTGTTTCATTTCCCCCTAAATAATATTACAATTGCATGTATCTTCAGGGATATGGTTTACTTTTTTATGTTATTAATCCCTTGAAGAGGGAGCAATACTTTCCATGTGAGTTTCTTGTTCAAGCATATTGCTCATATCCGTTAAAATAGTAACATTGTCAAAAAAGCGCACTATTTAAAGTTACTAATGCAAAAAAAATTTAAAAAAATGATGACTATGTTTACAATAACAAATATATTGTCTTATTGTATCTGTACCTTCAATAAGGGTACTTGATATGACAGCTGAGCTCAGTAAGGCATATGGCACACTTGGAAAATTGGGGAGTTCTGTCAACAGTGGAATGTCAATAGGCAACTTTGGCTCACACACCCAAAAGCAGCTGGCAAAATGCTCAAATCTACTCACAGTGTGCTAGTGATGGATACATTTAGAAATGCAAGAAATATCCCAACAATTAACAGTCCTAGTATATGTGAAAGTCATGTTCAAAGGCATACGTGTTTCATTCAATGTTAATGAGAGTCTATCCTGAAATGGCTTTGTTTTGGCTCATCTATAGCAGCTTTGCTCCATCATTAAAAAAATAATCACATTGATCATGAAAGGATAAAGTTAATTGTGAAAAAATGTCTTTTCTATTTTCTGATTTGTTTAGCATTTGTTGTCTCTCTTCTTGTTGCCTGTGACCACTTTGTAACCCTAACAGATATGAATATTGACATCTGTAATCAGGACAAAGTATGGCCTCAAGTGAAGCACTAAGTACTAAACTCTTACTTTGCTCACCCATAATGATGTTCTTTCCTATATCTGTAGGGCAAAGTCAAATTAAATCCCTGCTGCATCCTAAAGTACTATCAGTCTTGCAAAAAGGATGTGCTTTATTTATTGTAGACAAAAAGGGAAAGCAAGACAGAAATAAATGTATAGGAAGGCAGCAGTACTACAGTTGTTCCTTGATTTTATTGTTGCTAATTCTCTAAAGCAAACCATAAGGTATACATAAGTTAATGAAGCCTTGGTATTTTTTTTCAACAAAGGAAATTGTTTTTATTTGTACCTCTATGGGGGTGTTGTTTTTAAGACATCTATTAGTTTCTCCTTTTTTTATAAGCCAGACAATAAAAAAGGCACAAGCATTACCTGTCTTTTTTGGAGGAAATACATTTTGCCTATTCCCTGTGCAGCAGTCTGAGTTAGTAAAACAGGCACTGAAGAAACAACAGCACTGACCTAGGATCAAGAACACAAAGGCCTAGTGGACTGGTAGTTGCTTTTACTTGGCAGGATATGGCTATAGTGGATGATGAGGGAAACTATCATGTTTTAGACTCAAATCTATATACTGTAATATAGTGCACAATAGTGGTGAAATCAGTGACCTCACAGATCTCCAACAGTATCAGTGCAGAACTTCTCAAAGGAAGTTCCCAAGGAAGAAGAACTTGAAAATGCTCCATGCAGGAGTGAGTGTCTCAGCAACTTCTCTAGTTGCACCATTATTGGTGAAAATGTTTATGGTGGTTTTGTGCCAAACAAAAGTGAGCTGCCTTGTTACAATTTAGTTTGTGATATAACACTGCTAAAAAAAGAAGAAAACACAGAGTGATTAGACTGTGAACTGTGAAAAAATATGTGTCACGGTCGGCACCCAAACCAGAACAAATGCCAAGCACCCTGGTCACGGCTCGTGCTTCACCAGTAGTGTGACCAACTTTGGAGGAGCCCTCAGCTACTCAGATGCCACCTGGACTTTAACGAGAGGTGCAAGGCAGGGGTTCTGGCCAGCAAGGGGCACGACTGTAGTCAGAGTCTGGAAAAGCCGAAGGTCACGGTACAGGCAGGTTCGTGGTCAGACAGGCCGGGTCAAGACGGGCGGATAGCAACGGAACGTCAGGCAGGCAAAGGGTCAAACCAGGTGATCAAAGCAGATAAGGATGAGACAGGATCAGAGTCAATAACAGGCAGGAGTCAAACCAGGAAGACAATCGAAGGGTTAATCAGAATCACAGTCGGTTTCAGGCAAGGGTCAGGTTCCAGAAGTCAGAATAGTCAAAACAGCCAGGCATTGTCAAACACAAGTAAAAGAAAGTCTAGAAGCTTATAGCACAAAGTACAAGGCACCAGGAACAAAACCTATAACGGGCAGCGCATAGCAGAGCAAAAATCCCTTTAATACTTTTGAATTTGGCGCCATTGCGCGATGACGTGATTTAAATAAATGCGGAAGTGCGCCGCGCGCGCCTAGAGGAAGCCGGCGCCGGAGGGGAAAAGATGCGGCGGGCATCCCCGCCGAGGGGGCGGCAGGCGTCCCTGCCGTTCCCCCCACTAGACCACCAGGGTAAGTTCCTTACAATATGAAGAAGCCAGTAATGAACAAAACCTTAAAGGCCAAACCTATGAATACATTAAATAAAAAAGAAAATGAATGCCAATTTGGTGGCCTACCTGATTTACAGACTGTCTGCTACTTATGTGACACCTAGAAGGAACACAGGGCCCTTTCTTTCATTATGACGAGGCCATGGACTCATATAAGGAAACATCATCAAGACTGGGGAAAATCTTACAAGACCTGATTACTCACATGGATGCTTATAAGACTCTGCAAAACATGACACCTGCTTGCTACATGCAGACTTTGAAGAGTTAGTAGACTTGCCACTCACCGATCTATACTGACCCCACTTTTCTAATAGCCACTGCTTGTTCCAGTGCTAACTCCCCAATCTGTTCCGGTGATGACTCCACTGCTTGTTTCAGTACCCACTTCCAACCTCATTCGTAGGTGATTCCTTAGCTTGACACTATGCTTCTGTCAGGGCCTGAAGGCTGTGATTAGGAATTAAGGACCAAGAAGGCTCCAACACAGATCGCTACTTGATACCACAAAGTCAAATCCAGGCAGAGGTCAGTTCAGGCAGCAAGGTTCTTACTCAATATAACAGGCCGAGGTCAAGATCAGTAATCAAAGTCAGAATCAGTAATAACGTACCCAGGAACACACTAACTAACCTTTAATCAGACAAGGATACTAGCTACTGACGTCTATTTAAGGGAACATTTTCATGGCAAAAATGGATGAGCAGACATCTTGCATTATGTGCTGATGTTGTGCACATGTTTTGATGTGCCACCCATGTGTTTGCAATATAATGTTCATGACCTCTGGGCACTTCCATCTTGCCAGCTGTGCCATCATGGAGAGGAGTGCTTCCTGGTGCATCTTACAGCTTCTAGTTCTGCCTCACAGTGTGCATGATGGGGCTCCTATGTGACCGATGCCCCAAGGGCAGCCTGTTCCAGTGTTGGCCCCTCATGATGTACACAGGTGTATGTCATTCCAGCCACACTGGGACCCAGTTCCTAAGAGCTATACTGCTATTTCCTGCCTGCCATAACCTGCGATATAGTTTGAACTCAAACTTTGCTTAATCCTTTACTTAACTCTTTGTTATGCTGCTTTGAAATTTTCATTTAACCTACCAATTATGCCTTTAATAAAAAGCCAAGCTTGTACCAATTTGTCTGTCATGTCTGTTCCCCAAAACCAACTTCCAACACATAGTTCTATATTTTTAGCACAAGATACCGACTTTGTATTCAAAATATTCCTGACTTTTTTCTTAAATGAATAGTGATGGGCGAATTTATTCGCCAGGGGCGAATTCGCGGCGAATTCCCGCGATTCGCCGCTGGCAAATAAATTCGCGAAACTGCAGGAAAAATTAGCCGACAAAAATTCGCCGCCAAAAGCGACGCGCGACGAAAACGACGCGACACGTCGGAAACGACGCGACGCGCGACTCGTTTCGCGAATTGCCGAAAAATTTTAGAATTTCTCTGGAAATTCGCGAATTTTTCGGCGAAGCGAAACGCGGCCGTTTCGCCCATCACTATAAATGAACATTGGCCAGGTGTCAGCCCTAAAAACACATATCACTTTTCATTGTGCATCTATTACAGGAGTCAAGCACTGTAGCTATAGAATACAAATTATGTTCCAAGAGTTAAAAAACATGCTTTCTCCTTGCTGTTACAGATATAAAAACAGACAAAGAAACAATACAATCATTTTAATGATTGGTCAGATTTATAACTGTAAATATTTATATATGTTAACTCTAAAAGGCAGTCCAAATGCTTTATGTAGATAGTAGAGTTTGCCTGAAATTTCCATTTAATACCCCTATAAAACGGAATGCTGCTTACCAGCCAGAACATTCATAATTTTCATTTCTATTCATGATTGTAACTACATGGTTCAAAACAGTATACAAACCTCTTTAAAAATACACAGTAATGACAGGCTGTTTTAGGAACTGGAAAACCTAAATTCTTCAGTTGTTGTAGAACTACATCTTTCTGGCATGGGATGGGATCTGGCATGGGAATTTGAGAAGGAGTAGTGCCTTGATATGGCATATAAAAAAATAACATGCAGCATGCCTATTTGTTCTGTATTTTCGCCAATTTTGGAGGTATTTATATTTTTACTAAGGCTCCTTATGGCAATTGGAGTTTTTGGGCATAAGCAGTTCATGGGAAAATTGGCTTCATAGGGTAAGGGTGGAAAATAGAGTCATTTTCAGATATGACCTAAAAAAATCCTGCAGAGTAGCTTTTGTAAAACGGATTTTAAATTAAAAACCATGTAATTTAATTTGCAATAAATAAATCATTTACCAAAAACTAATAAATAAATTCGTTTTCAGTTTATTGTTCCTAAGAACAACTTAGTTTTTCAGGAACTGTGCCAAGGGGTTCTGCAACAGATGATATTACAAATCATTCGAGCTCAAGCAAGTGACATGTATCCAGGCTTTGTTTAACATTTAGGGGGTTAATTACTAAACCCCGAGGATGGAAAAGTCTGAATCTGAAAATCTGGCATCTCAGACCTGTCGTAGTTGCATATAAGTCAATGGGAGTCCCAATGATTTTTTGATGTGTGCTGAGTTTCGTGCAATACCCTGAAGTTTTCTGAGTTTTCGGGCATAAGAAATTTGAGTTTTCGGGTGAAAAATCTAAAAAAATGGTGAAGCTCCCACAAAGCAAAATATCGAAGATTAAAAAACCAGTGTGGATTAGATCGGAGCTTGTGGTTGGAAATGATGAGATACATTCTGACTTTGATAAATAACATCCTAAGTGACATTGAAGGCCTGGAGGTTAAGGGAAGATTCATATTAGGACCTGTAAATTTATTGCCCAACAAATATTAATGCATAATAATGCATCACCTTGCTTTGCTTTGAATTTCACTACAAATTTCAGTACTAATTACCTGTGCTGTCAGCTGCTGAAGTAGCAAATTGAACTAATTGCAACTCATTGTCAGTCTAAAGGCATTGTGGCAAATCATACCAGTAATTTGCAGATTCATTTGTGTTTGGAAAATGACCAGCCTTTTGCTTTGTTTAACAGATATTCAGCATAAACACAATCTGCCTTCATTGGCCTGCAACTAGGCAGAGTAAGTAAGGCACATCGGTGTTTACAGCAAAAGGAACTAAAGGCTGTGGAGCTCTTTTGCTATAATAAACCTTGCTTCATTCGTTTTCACTGCTATCCTTGGCTACTTTTATAACTCAGAGGAGTCTGACTGTTCCCTGGCACTAAAATGGACATGCTCTCCTTTTTCATTTGTAATAAAAGAAGTTATAAAAAAGCTTGAAAAGATGTGGAAAAGACTGAGCAAGCAGTTTATTTTGTCATTACTGAACTGGGGCTTTTTTGGGACATCATGCACTAATTAATTCTACTTTCAGTTTTCCTAATAGTTTCCACATTTTCAATCGGAATTAAATGGGGAAGTTAACCCCTTAAAAAGGGACAGCTAAAATTGAATTGCATTTCACTTGTTTTCAGAAGTTCTGATGTATTCTGCATCTAAAATATTTATTACCCTTGCTGGGCTGTAATGCTCTAGCAGCAGCTTCTGTAGAAAAACAAGGGTATTGAGAGCAAACCCTACACTTTCCCTTTGTTAATGAGGAGTTACTGTATTTCAGTACTCCATTGATCCTGGCTTCCTCCCTCCCAATACATTAAGTGCAATTGGATACTTCATTAGATCACCTCTTACTTAAGGTGGCCATAAATGATAAGATCCTCTTGCTTGGCAAGGTTGCCAAATGAGTGGATCTTTCCCCGATATGCCCACAAACAGCAGGGCGATGAATGTTCGTCCCTAGGGATTACAATGAAATGAATGGGAGTCAATATGCCCACCAATGGCAGGGCGATATTGGGTTAATCTGAACGTTTGGCCCTAGGGATTAGAACAAAAAAATGGGCACTGATGGGAAGAGGGCCGCATCAATTAGCCGATGCGGTTCTCAACCCCAGAAAAATCTAACTTCCCCGATAACTATGTTTGCCAGATATCGATCGAGGAGATATTTAGTTAAATATTTAGTTAATAGTGAAAAATACCTGGATTCTGTACAACAAAAGCAATTTGCATTTACTGATGACAGGGATTTGGCTTATTTCTGATATGTTGACGGTATCCACCCATATTTCAGTCACTTCCACTCTGCTAATACCTATTCATTCAGATTCAATCAATGGTTAATGCCATTTGCTTTTAGGATCAAGCAATACAGACATCATTATACCAAAAACAGATGGGGCAGCTTTATAGGACTATATAGTAAGAGCCGGTGGATTTGGTACATCCCTAAAAATCAATACAACATAAGGAGAGTTCTCTAAAAGAGATTTTTTAAATCACCACTACTAGCTATACATGATATTTTACAGGGTAATAATTTTAAAATAAAATAATTTTAAAATAGAAAATAGCAAAAGCATTGATTAAGTAATATTAATAAACATGGGAAGTTTTTTTTAACATTCCAGTTGTCTTTGCAGTCCAAATATAATCTTCAGAATGTGGAATGTTCTGAGAAATCATCTTTAAAAATGATACTCATATATACATATA
>CM044446.1:69948511-69973765 GCA_024363595.1 Xenopus borealis | reverse complement strand
TAACAATTTAATAATCAAAGCAAACAACACAACTGTGTGGCTTGACTAATAATGTGTAGGTCTTCCTAAGATTGAAGAGGTTAAATATTGTGTTCCACCAAAGCAATGGTCTCAACTTGTGTTTGTATCCAGTTCAATTCTTCTCATTTGCCAGACCTCTGCATATGTTCATTATAAGCTATTTACACTGTGAAATTGGATGCTCTAGCAGATGGTTTTTAGAAAGCTGCTGTCTGCAAATGTGTGCCTTTACATCTCTTTAACAGCTTGACATGAACCGCTGTCATTGGGCATTAAGACAGCCGTATTATTACCTGTCATTAGTAGTCTCTACAGCTCCACCACTGTAAATGCCGACCTCAGCCTGCTCCTTTCTGGGAATCTGACTGTGTGAGCAATGTTCTGTATTCTGTTCTAAAATTAATATTAATAGCATTAGTCGTAATCTTCTACAGTCTTTGATTCTCCATAGGCATTGAAAATTATGGACGATAAGAACTGAATAATAATGGTTCTTTGAGAAAAAAAAAATGCAATTTGCATGAGTTTTGAACTAATAGTATAAATATAAATCTGAAATGTAACCATAAGGTAGCTTCTCATGGGGAAATTGACATCAGATGCTGCCCAAAACATCACTGTAAAGGGCCATTCGATTGGAATTAAAAAATTTCGACTTTGACTATTCACCACCTTAAGCATGCCAAATTGTTGTTTTAGTCTATGGCAGACCTCCTATAACCTACATGGAGTCTATGGGAGACATCCTATAACCTACATGGAGTCTAAGTCAAAGTTTTTTTTTGGGGAAATCATTTGAATCTATTAGAAAGATTAAACTATATGATTCGAACAATGCCAATTCAAACGAAAACAGACCATTTTTATTTGAAAAACCACTTAGAATTTCGAAGTATTTTTAGTTTGACCCTTGATAAATCTGCCCCTTAATGTATTATCACCAGGGTAACAGGCATGCTGTGGCAGCATGTTTTTAGCATTTTATGTGTGTTATGAGCTGTTTAGAAACTATTTTAAGAATTCCAAATTTTTGCCTAGAGTGTTTGCTGTCTCTTTCATGACGCACACCATTATAAACCACTGAAAAAAATTGATTTATTGATTTTACAGAGAATACAATTTTGCTGGCAAGTGAACATTTTCAGTAACAGATATCCATGCGAAACTCACAACCAGGGAATAATATTTTGGTGTGGTTTCCTGCATGTAAAAATATATTCCAATAATAGTAAAGGATGATTATTATTTTCTCTTAGAAATAAAAAATGAAGGATTTAGGTATATTTCGTTCCCTGTGGGCAAAAATGAAAGTCAAAATGTATTCCCTGAAGTGCTGTGAAGAATGGTATAAAGGATGATATTTGACTATTTTCCCAGTTGGTTCTTTTACATGCACAAGGTTGATATTATAGCTGGGGCTGGGATATGAAAAAGGTTAATAGAAGACAGGGCTGGAACTAGAGGTAGGCAGGGTAGCACCTGTCTAGGACACAATCATTGGGGAACGCACTTAAGAGAATTTATTTCTGTGTTGGGTAGCACTGTGTTGGCCATTAATACTGTATGTGATTAAAGAGCCATCCACCCCAACCACTGTCCACTACACATTTGTCTGAAGCTGACACTTCAGACAAATGTGTAGTGGATGGTGGTGGCTGCTTGTGACGTCACTCTAACATTTGGCGATGGGACTTGCGCTGGTGTGGCAACTCTTGCTAGAACTGACTGTCTAAAGAAACATTGCAGAAACAGAAGTGCAGAACAATTTTATTGGAGAACAACTGGCGATAGTTTGGACCAATTTTATTTGGCACACTGGCTGGCTGCTGGCACAAGTACACAGGAGCAGGTCATGGGGGCTAATAATTAAATATTTAATAGCTAATGGCTGCACATGGGGACTGATTGACTGATGCTGGCACTGATGTTAAGGGAAATTGGTCACATTTTTCTGGCTGCTGCTGGCACAGATACATGGGGCAGGTAGTGGGGGCTAAGTATAAAGTATGGCTAATGGCTGATTCACTGATACTGGCACTGTTAAGTGGACCTGGTGTGGCTCTGGCTCGCTTGCACTGAAGAAAGACTGGAGAAGGATTGTTGTTGGTTTTTATATGACACTGGATGGCTGCTGGCACAGGTACACATGGGCAGGTAGGGGGGCTTAATGTAATTTTTAATTAATTGTAAATATCCTATGTGGCTGCAAGGATGCTGGCACAGGTTCAGGGGGCCTTAGTTACATTTTATGGGTTGGCTGCTAGCACTGGTAGATGTGGGAAATGGTAATGTGGGACTGCTAGTTGGGGAGGGGGCAGACTGAAGCACTTGCCTAGGGTGCCAAAACACCTTGCCCAGCCCTGATAGAAGACATTAAGCAACCTCTATTCTAACCAACTATATTCATACATATGCACCTGTTATTCACGCCAGCGAATTCGCCAGCGTAAAAGAAAAAAAACAGATGCGGGCATTCATTTTTTGGACGCCGGTGCCCGTATTTTTTTATGGACGCCATCGGCGTTTTGCTAATTAGGCAAAGTGAAACGCCCCAGATTCGCCCATCACTAATATCCACAATTCTCTATCTAATGGGTGCAAAGCTAGATAAAAATGCTTTTAATTTACCTTCATTTTACTTCGCACACTGTTCTGGATAAGTACTGCCCATTAAGAGTTAATTACCTGCCATATTTTAAATTATGTGTAATTTTTTACTTGCATTGTAGTCAAGGATTTGGCTGTGCAGATAAAGTGCAAACAACTCTATAAAGTCAAGAAGCATATTTTTGCCTATGGCAACTTGTCTCTGGAGAACCAAAATATAGAAAAAACTGAAATATAAAACTGTATATTCTTATGGTATGATGTGTTGTTATGATGACAACCCTCTTATAAACCAAATGAGAACATCAATGTATTACATTATATAAATAATGTAATTTATAATAGAGATATAGATGAAAAGAATCTACAGTTGTATCTCCAGGACACCATGTATCAAAGTAGAAATAACATTTTAATACAGTATAACATACAGCAGAATGCATATTATTATTCTGTCAGGATCCTCTTATAGGACCATGTATACATAACCCTTTATTATAGGTAAGTCACGTCAAGTTATTTAGTATGATACCAGGAGCAAAATCTTTAGCACTAATGGTGCAAGTGTACCTCGTGCACACTGCCATGCACTTTGTAAATGTCCCCTTGTCTTCTAGGTTGACTTATAACCAATGGGAACAACAATGTTTAGGGCTCATTTGTCAAAATTCTTTTGAGGACCCCATCCACCTAGGGTTTTGATGTTCTTTGCACCTTTTATTGAAATGGTGCATCAGTCAGGACTTCCATCTCACCACGTGACCCCCAGTAATGTGTATTGTTGTAGAGAATGTCACATAGTTCTGTTGGATCACTGACTTTACCTGAACATTTGACCACAATCCTGTATTAAACCTCTTGATACCGTACCAACTTACTTTTTGCATAACCTGCCTGTTCTCAGGAGTCCAGCTTCCTCCATGGTACCTACTGCCTGGATCAATAGGCCTTGTTAGACCCCTGAAGTTTAAGGCTGCATGCCTCTCTTAGCCTGGTAAGTGCAAACTGGGCATTTTGTCCATTGCTTACAACTGTCAAGGAACAGGTCAGACCTGCAGTGGATCAGGTGCTAGGGAGTTTGTGCGTAATGTCCAGGATGGCCCTGGGCAGTGCCCCACCCCCTCAAATCTTCAGGTCTGTGCTCCCCAGGACTATTCTATCTCCATACCACTAGGCAGTCTTGGAGTCTATAGGCCAGGTATAGATAATTATTTGCAATATGTGACTTTTGCCATATTTAAAAAGCTGTTTTAGACATTTGCAGTGCTAAAATAATTTGCAATTCTGTTTGCAGACTCTTCTCCAGCTTTATACAAATAACATTGCACACAAAAAATATATTCACTGTGTGAACAAATCTGCCCTGTGCCAAGTTATAAATGGGCCCAATTGTCTGTTGGAAAATATTGTAGCTGCAATGCATTGCTTTTAGCTGTTTTTTAACAACTTGATAAATATTCCAGATAGTGTCTATTAAACGTTTTTCATGCTAAAGATGCATTTTACAGAGTTTTGTGTGCATGTGCTTACAAAATCACTAATTTGCTAATGCTAGCAAAAATGTAATTTTAAATGTGCCCTGTGCTTGTACTTTCCTTTCTGTTAGATACCAATATGATAATAATCTTTGAACAAAAAGAGCATGGATTTCTTACAAACAAAATCAGCAGAAAACATAAGTCAGCTTCATTAACTGCATATCATCAACTGCACATTTAAAAATTCAAGTCGCTATTTTCCACATCCCTTTATTGTAGTTTTTGCATTAAAGAAAAGACATGGCTCACAGTCTCTGCATACAAAGAAGCAAGACAGGCAGGGTAAAGATAAAACCTCGAAAGAATACATTTTTCAGGTGGTTTGTGGAGTGGAAACAATGTGTGAAACACATTAGGTTTTTAATGAATGTATCACATGCTTGTATTTTTTGCTGTTTAATACCATAAAGATTAAAGCACCTGAATAACGTCAACATTTTACTGCCATTTGTTATAATATGATTGGGCAACAGTGAAAAATACACATATTTTAAAGGAATCCATGAGAGGCTTTTATGGTACTATAGGGCTCATATAACATTGCCTTGGAGTTAGGCGCAAAATTACTACTGGGTAAAGAATTGTGCCACTTAGTACCCATGCACCTGAGCAAAGATCCTTCATTTGTTTATTTAATGAATAACATCTCAAAAAACAAACTGTATTGTCAGAAAAGTGGGTTTATTCTTTGTGTCCAAAGATGATGTAGGCACATAAGACCAAAATGTAAATGCACTCACTAAGCCAAAATAATAATCCAGTCTCATTATGCATTACGCTACTTATTTAGTTTATTCTTGAACAACAAATCTATAATTTTTAGGTGTAATACTGTTGTGGGGGCTTTGTGCAATGTGTATGATTCTAAGCTTTGAGAAGGAGCAAACACTTCAGGCTGGAACTGCTTTAAGATATTATTGCTCCCCTTCCCATTGCACTTCAATACCACCCAGTTCTTGCAATAGCAAAGCAGGGGGTTTCTTTCTTGGATGCTATTCTCATGTCTACTATTTTAGTAATGTAATCCATTTTTTACTTTGTTTTGATTTCTTCGATGCTCAGATCTTCTCCAGCCTTCAGAAAATCAGTTTTTTGGTAAAATAAAGGAGTCTGTGGTGTCAGAAATCATTGCTTTTCAATGTATTTGGGGCTAAAGTTCCCACTGTCTCTCATTATATTTACTGTACATGGGCTAAAGTTCCCAGTGTTTCTCATTGTATTTAATGTATATAAGCCTAAAGTACCCACTGCCTCTCGGTGTATTTATTATATATGGGGATAAAAGTTCCTACTGCTTCTCACTGTATTTAATGTATTTTGGGTGCCACTACTCCCCCTTTTTGTATTTATGGTCTGGAGTTCTACAAGTACATATTGTGTATATATATATATATATATATATTGAATTCTCCTTTACTGTACAAGCTAATTGAGGTTAATGGTACATGGGACCGTTTTGCCATAGTGTATTTTAGCTGGCAGAGAAATGCATGAAAGGGGTTGTTCCTTCCAAACACTTTTTTTCAGTTCAGTTGGTATTCAGATTGTTCACCAGAATTGAAGACTTTTTCTAATTACTTTCTATTTTCTATGTGTGACTGTTTTTTCTAATATCGAAGTATAATGTGTCATTTTACACCGTCTACAGCAGCTCCGGGGGAGATCACCGACCCTTTAAACTTTTCTAAATTGATCCATTTAGTTGATGCATACTTTATTTTTGCCCATGCTGAAAATCTATATCAATATTTTCTGCTACAAACTCTGATCAAATCTGTTTTTTAACGCTTATTTAGTATTACATTTTCCCAAAAATTTGCTTTGACTTATATGCAACCACAACAGGTCTGAGATGCTACATTTTTATAAAAAAAGTCAGATTTTATAAAAACAATTTCTTGATTTTTGCATTTGGAGTTTAGTAAATAACCCCCCAAAACTGTAACAGTTCATAATCTGCACCTGAATTATTGAGCTGATAGACTCAGACACCAGAGACAGGGATATTAAACTTTAAACTTATATTTTGGAAAAATGGAAAGTCATTGAAAAAAATTGAATAAAATGGAAAGTAAAAAAATTAGATTTTGGAAACATGGAAAGTAATTGAAAAAGTCTATATTTATGGAGAACAACAGAACTGAAAAAGAAAGTATTCGGAAAGTGAACAACCCCTTTATGATTATTGAGAGGCAGCATAGGTAGTTTAGCGTATTCACCCACTTGCTAAGATTCAGGATGGTAACAGCAGTGCTATGGAGTCCTTCAGCAGATGTGTCAGGGAGCTATCTTAATACCTGTATTGTTCTGTTAATAGGCTGCTAATGGGCTCCTGGGGGAGGGCAGCTGGGAAATGGACATCATGTCAATCTCCAAGCCAAATTCAAAATTAAATATTAAAAAAAAACAGTTTGCTCTTCAAAAAAAGAAATTTAGTACTGAATTCTGCTGCAACAGTACTATCAAATTATTGGAAAAAAAGTGTTTTCCTGTGACAGAATCTCTTTAAACAACAATAAAATGGACATTCAGGCACTTGGATTCCACAAACAACATCTATTTTTGCCCTACATGTTCTGTGCCAAAAATCATGCATTTTTCAATCTACATATACAAAAATAACGAGCACAGACCCTCTGCATAAAACACACTATGGCAGTATTGGCTGCAAATTAAGGAGACTGCACACTGGACTGTCATGAAAACAAACCATTAGGACATCAATCATTTGCAAGGGTGCACAATGTGTTAATTTAGCCCATATATACATGTACAAAGGGCAATATTTCAGGCCCCCCATGTCCTTTTTCAGGCCTAGTGTTTCCACATGCTAAATGCAATATATAAAGGATAAGTAAGTAGAGGGGTCACCAGTAACATCCCTTTCTTAGTGATGACAAATGAAATATACACTCACATAAGTGCAAAGAAAAAGTCCAATCATTGTATGGACACCAATAGTGTCCATCAATAATTTTGCCCTCCTTAAAAACTTTGCAAAGGGAGAGGGTAATTATATCACGGTTAGTTAGGAGCGAAAATTTTGTGAACCAAATTGAAGTCAATCGGCATTTTTTGTTACGGCGACTTTTTTTTTGTCTCAGCAACATTTCTTTTGCGGCAACTTTTTTGTTGCAGCAAATTTGTCCGCAGTAAATTTACGATGCAGTTCTGCAAACAAATTTGTAGGTTCAGTGTCAATCAATCAAAATCCTTAAAAGAAAAAATAATATTTAAATAAAAAATAAATGAAACAACAGAATAATATCAGCCACTACATATGTACAAAATAGACAAATGAACATGGATAAACATGGCAGGGGTGTAACCCTGGGCCATATGGTATCCAATTAGTTTATCTGGAACATTTCCCTCAACTGGAGGAGTCTGATCCATCCTCTAGTATCCCCAGGTGTCAATGACCTGGAATTTAAGTTGACTTATGTAGACTGCACTAACATTATTTGTTACATAGGTTGATTCACAGGTGGAAAAGTGTTTAAAAGGCAAGCCAGCCCCAAAATAAAAATGTGCATAATAAAAGAAGACATAATTCTAAGCAACGTTCCACTACAATACATTAGTTGAAAAATGTTATATGTCAAAAGAATTGCTATTGAAAGTAGCATTTGTGTAACTCATGGTTGTTACTTTTTAATGACTGTATATTGCAAAGTTACTTAAAATTAGGTTTTTCTTTTATTAGGTTAAAAATGATATATTATAAAGGTTAAAAATGATATATTTTTGTCATGGTGAAGAAGATGAAAAAAATGCCCTTTATGATAGTTACACTGTAAACATGGGTATGTATTGTATTTGGGTTTGTTTAAGAAACTCTATAGGGGGAATGTAATAAAAGTCACAAAGAGGAAAACTCAAATTCATTGGGGTTTTTATGTTATTTAGATTTTTATTCAGCAGATCTATGGTTTGTAATTTCAACAATCTGGTGCTAGAGTCCCAATTACCCTAGCAACCATGCACTGATTTTAATTAGAGATACAGAGATGGTCTGCCTAAACATATGAATAATAAAGTAACAATAACAATAAATTTGTAGCCTTACAGAGCATTTGTTTTTTTAGACAGGTTCAGTGTCTCCAATTTGAAAGCTGGAAAGGCTGAGAAGAAGACAAATAATTGAAAAGCAATATTAAAAAAATAAAGTGTGTGTGCACTGTTTCTGAGCCTAGCTGGTATGGAAATCCCCTTCTCTGTCTCTTTAAAGCCTATGTGGTATGTTGAGTCTGTTGGCATAGCAATTTGGCCCCTTTATATTTTATATTAAATACATTTTTTAACATTTCTCTACTGGTTTCAAGAAAAATAACATTTACCAAGGTGCAAAGTGACTGACTTAAGCTGATAATATATGTGGAGTCCATTGCCATTGAGGGCAAAGGCATAAAACATCGAAGCATAGGCATTTTCAATTTATCATTAGAACTCCCTTACTTCCAACACCAATATCCCTAGATAATAGCCAAAAACAGGTGATGTAGTCAGTGGATTGAGATAAATCGAATGTGCTTTCACAAAGAAAACCCATCTTGAATGTTCCTATTCTGTGGAAAAATGTCTATTATACTTGTCACTTTAACACGACTCTCTGTGAACACCATTCTTTGCTTACAATCCAATCTCTGTACAGGAGATATTCATGACATCCACATTACATTAAATACATCTGCTTCACCACCAGAAGTTTAGGGCTGCAGAAGAATGATACAGATCAACCAGGATGAAATTGTATTTTTACAATTCAGCTAAACTGCCTGCGCACATCAGCAATGAACTTTATCATTTTGTTATGTTTTTCATGGAAGCATTTATGCTGTAAATACGATTTTAGAGATTTTCTGTTCATATTCATATTGTGAATTGTAAATCCCTGTCACTGTTCAATGATCATAGATTTCTCCACTAGAATATGAAACACCGCATTAGTTAACTCGATTATCTCCGCTTCTCATCTCATCATATCATCATATACAGAAAAAAATAAAAGACTATATTGTCTTAATTCAATGTACCATAACACTTGTTCCATGTTGCATTTAACATAAAGGTACGAAAAATATAGTTGTCATAGTTGACCAGGCCCGGACTGGCAATCTGTGGATCTTGGCAAATGCCAGAGGAGCTACTTTAAGATGCCACATGCAGTCATTATTTAGTGGGCTGGTGGGGGCTGTTTGGGCCTCTGTGTACTTGAAATGCCAAGGCCTATTTTGACTCCCAGTCCAGATCTGTAGTTGACTATAGTTCAACAATCAGTAAAGTCGTGCCCAATAGGGTAAAGCAAACCCTACATATGTGTACAAAAGAAGTATATTTATTGGTGATCAATTAGTGAAGTCTGATTCTATGTCCAAATAAACCAGAACTACAAGATCAGGTCAGACGATAGGATTTTATAAATGCCAAAGTTGTCATTTAGGTATGGGACCTGTTATCCAGAATGCTCAGGACCTGGGTTTTTGCGGATTATGGATGTTTCCATAATTTGGATCTTCATACCTTAAGTCTACTAGAAAATCATGTAAACATGAAATATACCCAATAAGCTGGGTTTTCTTCCAATAAGGATTTAAATCACATATTATTTTGGATCGAGCACAAGGTACTGTTTTATAATTACAGAGAAAAAGGAAATAATTTAAAAAAAAACTTGAATTATTTGGATAAAATGGAGTCTGGGAGATTTTCTGTAATTTGGAGCTTGCTGAATGATGGATCCCATACCTGTATCATCAAGAATAATTAAAAGGTGATAAGAATTCATATGCTATACATTGTGCAGAAAAGGCATGTCTACAATTAAAACCTCATTTATGATTGCATTGCATTTAGTATTAATTTAATCCAAGAATAAATGTTAGCTGAATGAGAGTTACATTGCAACATTTATATGGTGAAACATATGGTCCTCCAAAAAAATCTAAAATTATTGTGTAATATATAGGAATTCTGACTGTTTGGCTGTGTTCTTGGTTAGACATAGTTTTCAAGAAATGACCATCGGATGTTAAAATGATCTAATAATGTGGATACGTGGAGACAGATCAGTCTGGTGAAATGCACGTATCAGTTTGACCTGGCAAATGGAAACATTGTGTATGACAGAGAACAAGCCATAGCACTTCCAACAATAGCTAATTTACTTGTGCGTGACATTATCATTCCAAAGGGACAGAGAACCATTTTCTCCCACAGCTCTGGTAAGGCTGCCAAGTGCAGAACCTGACTCAACATATACGCAGCAGATGTTCCCCCTGTCATAATAAAGCCAGAATGATAGCCGAATGGGACAGAAAAGTACAAAAACCAACAAGAATTGCCCAGAAACAATGCAGCTGAGTGGTTATAAAGTGATAATTTTACTCATAGATGCAGGAACAGGCTGTCAGCTTTTTGATTGCGGTTCAACTCCATTTTCCTGATCCAAATATGAAAGCAGTAGTACAGACCTCACAAATTCTCTGTATTTATAGGCTTGCCTCGAGAACAGCTAATCTTTTTCACCAAGACAGCTGGTACTTCTCTGAGACTGCAGCTGCTGCAGAACAACATGACAACTAGAGTTGCCACAATTATTTTTGACCTGGTGACTGCAAGACATAAATTAAAGAGGATGGATTGAAAGGTGTGTATTTGGCAGAATCAATATTTCTGTCTGCCTCTGTGATGAATGTGGTACAAAAATGGCAATGATTATAATAACATTAACGACATGGTCACACGTGGCGTTAATGTTATTATAATCATTGCCATTTTACTTAAAATTTTTAAAAACGTACAGCCGAGTGTAAATTAGCACAAAATGAAGCCCTACTGAAAATAATGGAATACTCACTATAGCAATTCCCACTGGGCACATGCGAGCCAACATCCATCACAAGACAGGAAATCTTCAAAGAAGGACAGTTGCTGTATTCCTCTGAGAAAAATGTTATTGCTATTTTATTTTATTTTATTGTATAACACTGATATACTACACTATATTATTTCATTCATTTTTTTCCCCTCCTCAAAACAATTTTTCTCGGAGGAATACAGCAACTGTCCTTCTTTGAAGATTTCCTGATTTCCATTGGGCGGAGGAGAGCCTAAGACTGTTGCTGAACTAAGGGGAACTAACACCAATTCCTTTTTACTTATTTTAGATGCCAGTGTTTGTGTTTTTCTCAACAAAAAGCCAAATCGCCAAGGATTCGCCCTGACAAATTCTAGGAGTGGTGAAACACATGAAGTTCAATTTACTAAGCATTGTAGTGAAGAGGAAGCTAATATCTAACGAAAAATTCACTCCACAAAACTATTACAAGACCTAGTGGCATGAAAAAGAGCGGTAAATGGGAAACCTAGAGCTTCTGAAAACCTAGAGCTGCAACAGCCACTTTCCACAATTTAGCAAAGGATAAAAATGGATATTGTGCACCTTCCATATTCCGTACATTGGTATGGTAAAGTATGCCTTTTTGATTGCAATTGACTCAAAACACTAGATAGTTTTTCCCAATGTTTGCTGCATGGAGTGCATTGGGTCGCTATTTGATTCTGCAAACCTGGTATGGGGAAGCAATTCATTAGGATCAATGTTGTTGTGGCATTGAGACTTTACCTCCTAATTGTTTGGAATCAGTCATGGCATGGAGTCCTTTTGCTATTGGCTTGACTTTTGAATAACTAAGATAGAGGCACATTGCCTGTATGCATTTATAGCCAGCCTTAGTCTAAACTTATGCATATGAAAAGTGGCGCTCATCAAACAATATTCAGAATATGATCTAATAATTTCGCTATTTTGTCTCATGAACTTTTAACAGCACATGGACACTTTAAAATTCATTAATTTATTTCCAAAAGCAATACAAAATCTAATATGAATTAGTTATGAATTTAATGGGTAATTCCAATTGATTATTGGTGTGTATTTATTTAATAATGATATTTGTTACATAAATCAATTAAAAAAAAAATACTAATGAATTAATAAATGATTGACATATATGTGTTTGGCTTAATTGATTTGGAAGCTCAGTAACTATTAATGATATTTAATGAAATGAGGCAATCCACCGAATTGAGATACTTTCTAAATACACCACCAAATAATTTAACTTTATGGTATACGCATGTTTGAACTTTGCTGAAATATAGTGCATTTTCAACATGGCGGCCAAACTCTCGTGAGATGGATTTCGCATATACGTATTTACGGCATTAATAATGTTTCATATTTACAAGCACTACGGCTACATTCTGCATGCATATTGTTTTCAACTTGCCTTTTTTTTGGCAAAAATCAACTTCTGCGTGGAATTGTGGGAATGAGAAAAAACAGAAATGCATGCTGGGAAAAGAAAACTACTGGCTTAAAAATGCACATTATAATCCATGTGTGGTTTCATTGGCATATTTACTTTCGACCACGCAATGTATAAACACAATGTGTGACCTGGAGTAATACCAGGCTTAACAACAGAAACCAGTCAGATAGACCATGAACTGATCTATTATATTAGGGGTGAAACAAAGATAATAAATATAAAGTTTATCAGTTGTGACCTGCATTCAGCAAGACTGTCTCAGCTTAGTACTATTACTGGTATTTTGATTGGCAAGGCTTTTGAGGGATAACCAAAGAAATTAGGCGGAATCAAAGGGATCATCTAACATTGTTTGCTAGTTGCATTACCAACACAGTGTCAAAATACAAGTGCAGGTATTTACTTTAAAAGTTTCTATAGTGCAGATTTTATTTCCCATATTGTGTGTAATAAAATAAAAATAAAAAAATAAATATCCATCAATAAACTTTCCTGTTTTATTCTGGATATCTTTCTCCTCTGAATATTACTTGCTCAAGATGAGGAGCCCTTGGATTAGGTTCTGCCTTAGCTTGCATAGTTTCTACTTTACATACTATAGTTTGTTAGCTAACATGCTGTGATGTACAACACCTATGCCATGAACAAGTTCCTTAATCAGTTCACATAGGGTGCTTTATAGATGCTTTTATAAAAAAAAAGAAAACAATGATTTGTACTCAAAACAAGACACTGAGACAGAATATTACCTTGAGTGTGTTTAGGAATGTATAAGGTATGATTTAGCATGAGGTCAAGAAATCTACTTGCTAAAATGTAATATTCCATGGTTTGGTTACAGAATAAAACATTACTCAGCTAAAATAAAAACAAAACGTAAAATGTATGAGAAAATTTCGAATGGGACATTAAAATGTAATATAGGTGATAGCACGACCTTCTACTTGCTAATCAGGCTTCTTTGTTTTCTGTGAAATGCTCTGTATTTCAAGGTATGTCTACTGATCCTTTGCATGAAGAATTTGAAACTTTTAATAGGAAAAGGGTAACAGAAGGTAAAATAACATTATGTAGCCCAGCAGATGCTCAGCTTCTCTCAAACAGCAATAGATCATAGAAAAACATATAAACACAACAGAAAAGTATTTATACATGTTGGCTGGGAAGGCAGATAGACATATGGAGTGAGGCCATTTGGAGGGAGGGAGCTTGTTGTTATCGAAGACTGTATGAATTTTCGCACAGTTTATTGCTATCATTAAGACAATACTTCTTTTCTTGAAGGAACTTTCGAAGATATTTGTATTAAATTAGATTTTTGCAGTTGAAGTTACATGCTGCTGCCAAAACTAAATATTTTCATAATATAGTGACTTGTCTAACAAAACTGAATTTGATTCCAAAACAACTAGATCCTATGGGAAATAAAAGATTTAGAAGCCCTCTCAATGCTTTCTAAGAATTGATTGTGAACCTAAGCATAGATACTGTAGAACTCATAGTTTCCCTTTATAGGGTGATGTGCCCAACATTGACAACTAGCAGTTTCACAGGTTAAAACAACTTAAAAGGTTGAACTTGATGGACGTGTGTCTTTTTTTTTTTCAACCTAACTTAGTATGTTACCTACAAAGAGAAATTATCAACTTCTTCAATAAAGCAAACAAAATTACATATGAACCTTCAAAACACTCCTTACAATTTGATCCATGCAGAGGCAAACAAGCATTACCCTAACAATGCATGTTGCTAAATCAGAATGACAAAAAATATATATTACTTCCTGCGCCGAAAATTGCAATGAAGGTGTTTGCTGAATCTTTAAAGGGGAACAATTGCAAAAAAGACATTTTAATATAAGCTTCAGCATACTGAAATAAGAAGTTTTCTAAATATAATCAATTAAAAAGTCTGTACTTTCTGAAATAATCAAGTTTATCTTTGCTGTCCCTCAGCCTTTGTTTCTTTTCATTCTCTCTTCATGCAGAAGTTGGGTGTCAGATATTCATTGACAGTTAAATCCAATATATTTTATAGGGGGGCTCCTTTTGCCTAGAGGATGTATCAGAATCAAGAAAATTTTTATACCATGCACCAGGAGGGTACACAGGATCCACACTGCCAGTTTTCAGTGCAAATTTCTAATTAAAAACCTGAAAAAGATTGTGTAAACGGATAGATTGCTTGACCTGGGAATACTTTTTTTTGGCATCCAAGCCCTGCTAGTTGATGAGACAGTGACAAAAACATGATTTAATTAGAGTCAGTAATCGGATGCACATAAACATTTTTTGTTCACCTTTCAAAATTACAAAAAAGGAGGAGTAGTAGTCTAGGTTTCAGAATGTTTGTTGCTTGACTTGGGAGGGCCAGGGCATGGACAGACATGCAATCTTGTTGGCCATGCTTTTTTCCATTTTTGAGATTGTCCACCTCCCAGGGGACTCAGGCTAGCTTAGACAGGCTGTGGTCTAATACCTGAGGCCCCTAGGGAAAAGGGTCCTACTAAATAAACAGTATGATTTGTTATGACGGCCCCTAAATAAAGTCCTACATAACATTATAAAATAAGGCCACTGGACAGATTGCGAGAGCATCTCCTTTGTTATCTGCAGTCCTAGATGGAATGTAAAGCTTTTTTGGGCAATGAGATTATTTAAGAATGGCTAGGAGGAATATAAGAATGTCCAGAGGAATTATCACTGAGGCAGGAATGAAGGCAAGGCCTGGAATGAAGAATGAATGATAGAGCCCTGTTCGTTTCAGAATTTCAGATGAAACATTTCTTGTAAAAACATTAGACTTATAATAAACAGTAGAAACTTTTCATAAAATGCCTGTACCACTTTGCAAATTAAATGAGATTTTGAATTGTTTGGTGCAGCACAGACTAGGGCCAGTTCAAGGTAGCATAAACTTTGGACAAATCCTTCTCAAAATCTTGTATAGGGATCACAAGGAGAATAGTTTTTTGGCACTGCAAAGATATTTCTACATGAAGATGATGGGATCATAATCATTTAAAGAAGATTACTATATCATCTAGGTAGATGTCAACTGTACTATCCAGAGTTACCCTGTGGATATTGCTGGCAAACTACTGAAAGATGGCCAAGATTTTATATTTGTTATAATGGGATATGGGATTTGGCCTGCAAAGGTCAAAGCTTTATAAAGATTTTTTGATTCTGTAAGTTAACTTGAAGTTATTTCCGTAGGTTTAAGAATATAAAATTGTGTAGACACCAGAAGTGTATGCACTGAAACATGATCATGTCAGAAACATTACTGCAACATCCCAGATCAGTTGCACTACACTGCAATGACATGAGTGCTTAAATATTGTTACGCACTGACATGCACATACTGAAGTATAGTGCACCTCATATTGGTAAGTCCTCACAATCCACCATTTTAGAATAATCACCCACTATGATTTAGGTAAGCGCTATAACATAAGCTGTTGTCCTTATTTGCATAAAATATTATCCCAAACAACTTTTCAATAAACTTTAATTAAAAAAATTTGGTTTTTACAACTTAATTGTAATTGCATGGAGAACTGTAGCTGTGCATCCATTTCTCTCCTTTGCACCTTACTCCAGGTCTGATAGATGGCTTCTGATAAATTGTTTTAGTTAATTTTAATTGAGTTAGAATCAGAAGTGCAGAGAAAGCAATTTGTCAGATGTTTGTTTTGCTAACAATTTCTTCTTACACTGATTCATGAAAAAGTTATTCTGGGTAGAAATCCACTTTAAACTGTAGAGATCTGCCCATAGCCTAGGTTTTGGGTTGCCCTTGCTGGAGACTCATGGCTTTTTGGTCTCTAGAGTTAGGTTAAATCTGCCCCAGTTTTCAGGTGTTAACTTCATCACAGTCCAGCTGTGCCTGCTTTGGCTTAGAAATCAAGTTATTAAACCTCTGTGTATGAAGGTGGAAAATATTTTATTTGAAAATAATTTAGGCAATATTTCAGTTCAGCCAACAAGTGGCACCAACACTTAAGGTTAGTACAGAACGTAGGGGAATTGCCTTGCAGGACCTTATATAAGGTCTTTGGTCTAAGAAAAAACTTTTATGTCAAACTGAAATATAAAGGCTCAGTACATTATCAATTTTGGCCATGCACAGAAGATCTGCTCATTTGGCAATGTCAGCAAACTTTCGCTTAATATGCCTACCAAAAGGCAGGAGATAGGCTGATCCGATTGTTCGGCCCTATGGCCAAACGATCATAGTACAATGACAGGCATACCAGCCAACACTGTCCTTGATGGGGTGGGAAAATCAAACTTGCCCAGTCAAGATCTGGACAATTTTTGGCCAGAGATCAGTCTGGGAGGCCCATCAGAAAACACCATACACTGAAAGATAAGCTGCTGAATTGGTCAAAAACCCAAACTGGCAGCTAAAATCTGCCAGTGAATGGCCATATGGAATGCAATCACAACTGGTGTTTTACATTATGATTACCAGTTCAATTAGTGCAACTGACTAAAGAGTTGAAAGTAGCCAAATCACTTTATCCAGTTTACTTTATAGTACACTGTGAAAAAACAATGTGGCAGTAATATTCATAAAAGTAATTTTTGTTCATCTCATATGTGCATATGTATACAAGTATGCATATACACACACAGATGCACATATATGTATGTATATATCTATATATATCATTTCAGAAATCTGTAGCTGTAATTATTTGTTGCACATTTTATGATGCCCCCACAGATGGCACTGTTGCTGTATAAAACATTGTTTGAGAACTTTATGCAGTGCAAGTATGAATCTGAGTAGATATGTGAGCAAGAGAATGGTTATCCTCTTTTTAAAAGCCACATGTCCATGCATGACTGATCTGCAGACTGCAGACTAGGTTAAGCCCTTTTTTTTGGAATTCATGTGTTTCAATTAATTCCTTTAGAAAAAGTTATACAAATCAGGAAAGGACAGTTTATTCTTGAATAGTGAACACAGACAATCACATATGTTTATATTCCTGCATTTACACAAAAAAGTTAAATTTTTGGGATAAGCCAGGCACAACATAAATTTGGATTATATTGTTTATATAATTTACACAAAATACAATAATAGACAGAGGCACACATATATAGATGCTTATATTCCAGCATTTATACAAAAAAAGCTGTTAATTTTTCCTTCTTAAAAAGGAAGATAAGATTTATTAACTCTCACAGAGGTACATATAATTTAGATTACATTATTTATATAATAATCTACAAAATAGTAGATAGAGACAAAGAAATATGTTTGTGAGGGGCTTCTTATTGTTGCCTTGTACAATTATCTCACTGTTTTGTAGTCAGTGATGGGAAATGGGACAACAAGTGAGCTAATGCAGTTTTTTTATTTCACTTTACTTTGTAGGTACAAAGGATTAATCAATTTATCCTAATGTTTCATTCAATAATGGGGTGCTCTTGCTTATTACTATTTGTGAACTATTGTATTACACTCACTTATAAACATTAGGCAAATCTCAAGTGTTTCATTGCTGTACCTATAGCTGGCTGAAAAATGTACAGCCCCTTATACGGATACATAGCAGGAGATCCTTGTAGAAAATATCAGTGAAATAGAGGACACCCCTTTAGACTTGAGGAACTGAACCTTCACTTAAAGAAGTGAAGATGTGAAACTGTGGAATATCTTTCTAGGGGGGAATGTTGTGATGGCATATTCTATTAATGCCTTTAAGAGTGGCTTGAATGATATGTAATATCCAATTTTATTGTAATCTTAGGATCTACATTTATGTGTAGGTTTATTTATTAAGAGTCAGACTTTAGAGGTTTTAGAAAACACAGCTAAGCTCAATAACTCTTAAACCACATTGTTGTTAAAAAATCAGATTATAAAACATGCGAGTGAAAAAGCAAGAATGAACAGGTAACAAATATGAATACCTTGAAAACCTCTAAAAATTCATGTTTTCCACAAAATTTCTAGCGAAAAAAAAAATCCGAAATGTTTGAATATAATTAAAAGTATTAAACAGGATTATCACAGGTCCCTTTGACTTCTATAGGACCAAAAGTTTGGATATAATTATAAGGATTCAACAGGATTATCACAGGTCCCTTTGGCATCTATAGGACCCCGACAACTTTTACTTGACAAAGTTTTACTGTAGAGGTTTTCCGGGTTTTTACACTTCACATATCTAAAATGTTTAGAGCTTTTAGGCTATGGGCATACAGGCTATTGGCTCTGGCTGTTGTCAGCCTGTGTATTTTTTGCAGGTTGAAGAAGCACATCTGCTCAGTGCCCCGCTCCATTGATTTGAACTCAATCAGCCTGTATGCGGTCACAGAGGTGCTGAAGAGGCAAGTATTTTGGCTGACCTCAACCTGTGTGAGCGCATACAGACTGATCAGATTCAAATCAATGGAGCAGGGGAACTGAGAAGATAAGCTTCTTGCAGCCTGCAAAAATACACAGCGTATGTATTTTGGACATACTGTGTATAATACGTCACTTGTATTTTCTTAGGTAGGAATACACCTGATGAAATTGTTTCTGAATTGGGGATTGACTTTAATGGCTAAACAGCTCAGTAATTCTTGAACAAGGTTTGAGAATACTTGAGTAAGTTAAGTGATAGAAAAATAAATATTCAAAAAAACAACAATGTGCCGATTGGTTTGAATGGATCACAAAGTTTCCAAATGTATTAGTAGAAAAATGCCACAACTACAAACTTTCTAAATAGAAAAAAACATTGATCTGTAGCAGAAACGTTATTTTTAAAATAATTTTTTAATTAACATTTTTAAAATTAAAACTTGAATTTCATCTTGATCTCCTTTGATAATTCTGTATGACATTACACTCACTCCAATTATCAGTGAAGCTTGAAGCCTGGAAGGATGCTAGGTAGTAGCTGAGAAATGCCAGCAAGTAATGTAACAGTTCAGATGGCTGGCAAAATTAGACCTACCAAGCTGCTAATAGAACAATTAGAAGGGAATCAATTAATTTGAAAATGCAATTGGGTATTAAAAAATACCTAAATACAGTAAAACAGTAAAAAAAAATCTTCCTTATATGCTATTCAAAAACAACATGCTTTGTAAAGGTGAACCACTTTAGTTTCAAAAGTTTTGTAATACAACCGGAGCTGTCTTACATAAATGCACACAAAAAAAAATCAGTTTAGGTGTGAGAGAACACAAATATTTTGGCAGAAATCTGGTAAATTTTAATTGCATTATACAGCTCATGTTTACATGATGTTGCTTAGATGCTCAACAATAAAATGTAACAGGTGTAGACAGTTTATTCCCCCAAAAATGTACACCAGAGATAAGGGGCTTATTTACTAAAACTTAACCTTTCTCTTCTTTTTAAAAAACATTCGACCAAACTCCAAAACACGATTGCTCTTAATTTACCAGTAATTATTCTCACTAAAATTGGTGCCACAAAACATCACAACAAAAGCGAGTGTCAATTGGAATCGTGGGACTTTTTTGAATTGTACCTCCAAAAATTCGCTATTGAGATGCTGTCTGGAAAACTCAAATTATTTGGATTAGCGAATGAAAACCATTGTAAACAGCCCAAAACTATAGATAATCCTGAAGGTAAATGTTCCAGTTGATAAAGAGATCATATGCATTGACTTCTACATGATCTCTGGAGTTTTTTATGGATTCAGATTTTTAGACGTTTCAGAGCATAATAAATCTCAAAATGTTTTTATTTTTTCCTCTAACAGTTCAGATTTTTTGCCCTTTAAAACTTGAGGCTTGATAAATAAAATGTGTATAGCCATTTTCTAACAAATATTATATTGTATATATTAAAACTTGCTTAGTTCTAATAATTTTTTGGTTTACTATACTAATTCCTGTCATGCTTCATTGATAAAGGCTCAGTTTCCCATAAACTGAATTCCATAATGCATTGTGGTATCATTTTAGCCATAAACATACTTCATACTTGCTATGAATTTTCTAGTACCAACTCCAGCTATATTTTAGGCAGTTTCATTGTTCTATAGTCAGGGATTGTCAATTGAACCTTTTTGCATGGGCATGTATGTATGGATGTATAACTTTATTTGTAAAGCGTTGTTAAGGAGCATCATTGCTGTACAGTGAATAAAAGTGCAATATATATAAAAGTAAACATGGGGGAGACAAATCACATAATAAAAATAAGAATCATAGGACAAAGAGTATGGCAAGAGACATAGAGGGAAGGAGGTCCCTTCCCCGTATAGCTTACGGTCTAAATGGATAGGAGGCTAACATCCAGGTACAAATTGGAGATGAAATTGCACATGGTAAAGCATAGTCAGTAGGCTAAGCTGCTCCAAAAGGTAGGCTCTTAGTTTTTTATTGAAGGGATTGAGAGAGGATTCTTAATGGAGGAATTCAGGGATGGAATTCCAGAGGTAAGGAGCCACAAGATAGAAGGGTTTGAGAAGAGAAGGTGATTCTGAGAAAGAAGGGAGAAGACGACCAGGCTCCTGGGCATTTATGACCTCTCTATCTTACAAGGGGACAAGGGTTGTGTGTAGAACATTTCAAAGCAGGGTTTTTTTGCATCAGTGTACCCTGCATTCACTTGAGTGAAATTATACTCAATGCTTCAGTGGGTTGAATGGGTGCAATGTGATGGTAAGCTTGAACAATTTCCATTTTAATGCTTTGCACATGCTTTTGTGATTGAGGCCCTATGTTTCTTAAATGCTACCCAGCTATACATTTTTTCTGACCTAACTTTGCTTTTAGCTATAGTTCTCGCCATTTTCAAATGTTATACTAACAGTATATCAATACTACCTGCAGAAAAGTGTATATATTTTCTTAAGGAATTAAACTGCAGTATAACGTGCTTGTTGACCTATGCTTATTTTGCAGGACTTGGCATGAGGAAATAGGGTGACTGAAGCAAGATAATTAGAAGCAGTGCTAGTGGCTTAATTGACCTGAAAATTGTATTGCTCCTCTATAAGCTGACTGGTCACAAAATACTTTTTTTGTACAGTGAGCAGTATAGAATAATAAATGTTGTCTCTTTGGGATTTCAACTTTTTGTTAATAGATTTAAATTTTCATCTGGTGTGGTTGCTCCTGTGCCTCTAAAGACTCTGTAGAAAATGCAAGAAAAGGAAGGACATTGTCTGTATATTCAGGTAGTTAATCACAAGGTCATAAAAGGATAGTTAGTCTAGGGATTAGAAATATTTTCTCTTTTTCTGCTTGGAAGGTTACCTTTTAAAACATTGTTTTATACCATTTGTAGAGTCTGAATTTGCTACTTTATAAAAATAGATCCAAGAGGAATTAAGAAACAAGAAAATATACATTATTTGAAGGGGTGCTGTGCCCATTATTTAACATGAATCTAATCATGAATAGGGTGTATACTAAGAATACCTTTTGGATATTATTATAATCAAGGCTGTATTAATTTTGAGATTGGTGCATTTGTAAAAACCTATACTGTTCATCCTCTGTTCAGCCATTAAGAAGGTTCTGGAAGTGGCCACATGAGGGGGCACACCAGTTGGATATTTGCCTCCAAAGCCTATAAATGGCCGTTTACAATGTGCTCCTTTAAGTGCTACTCTATTTTATATTTAATGTGGATATACATCCTGGGAAGGAGAGGAGTGTGAAGTCTGCCATTATCATGGCTCCAACACTTACAATTGAAAACAGTCTTTTTGAGTCAGAGTTGGGGCATTCTAATTACAGACAACTGGATACCTGGAACTCCAAATTTTAAGGTTGAGATTATGTCAGTGATGAACAATCTCTAAAGCACTATGGCAGATTGATGGTGCTATATCAATAAAGTTTAAAAATAGATTCAGTAAGTTTTAAACATGGACCACATACAGCACCATTGGGATTGCTATAGTTTTCAATAAGTGAATTTTTCAAGGCTCCTATTTTTGTTTTGCAGAGCAAGTAAGGGATCAGTTATCCTGAAACCCATTATCGAGAAAGTTCTGAATTATGGAAAGGATATCTCCCATAGACTCAATTTTATCCATACTATCCAAATTTTTAAAAACTATTTTCTTTTTCTCTGCAACAAAAAAACAGTATCTTGTACTTAATCAAAACTACAATATACATATTCCTTATTGGAAGCAGAACCAGCCTATTTGTTTTATTCAATGTTTACATGGTTTTCTAGAATACTTAAGGTATTGAAATCCAAATAACAGAAAGATCCATTTTCTGGAAATGAACACTGGTGTATATTCGCTAGCAAAAATACATCAGTGTGTAAATTCAGAAATAGCATCTTTATTTATTTATTTTTTTAAAGAGAACCTACACTTGTATTGAGTACAAACCCATTTTTTTTAGAAAATGCATTTTTCCTATTTATTTTTATTCAGTTAACTACAAGGCAGAAGAGTATATTTGAAAACATTTGTGGTTGTTCAGAACAATTGTGGGAAGACAAGTAATATAATCAGATTACAGTATAACAAAGTCCTCCTTATCTGTATACCTGACATACAGTACAACCCACAAATAGGAGAAGTAAGGACTTGTTGTTAACTGCTCTTTATTTCTCCAATGAGGAAGGAGGGGGACTTAGTAAAAGTAAAACTGAGACAATCATCAATCAGTGCTTCCTTTTTTTTAAAAAAAAAAAGGAAAAAGAAAGAAAATATGGATATTTCACATAGGAAAATAGATATACAATAAAAGCTCACACATGACCTAATTTGTGTATTGCCTCTTTCATGCTGAAAATAAACATTACATAATTAAACCAATGTTTCTAAAAGTACACACAGCATAGGAAATGCAGTTCATTATTTTCCCCATAATCTTCTCTGTTAAAAATGTATTTTGGTGATAGCACCAATGACCCTACTAAATTTACATGATTGCTGTACAGTAATTAATACAATTCTAAGATCTTAAAGGATGTATAGCGCCACTATTATTATAATAATGGAATCCACTTTTATGTTAGAGCATTTAGATAATACTTATTAATATGAATTGCCCCCAGTAGCCCTATAGTTTTTTCACATATCGATATTCTGTCTAGAGTTGGGGCTTGAATTTTCAAAACCAAGTTTTGATGCATCTTCATTTTATTGTTACTAGTCCTTTAACATTTTCAATTTCTATAACGGCCAATATTCATCTTTATAGGAAGAATTGATTTGAAATACAGTTTGAGAAAGTCTCTTTAGTAATTCATGTATTCATACTGTATTTTCCAATAATCGTTATAAAATGAACTGTGACTCATTTTAGAAGAAAAGTACAGTTTATCCTGCCCATTTAAAAAAAAAAAATTGGCTACATCAGAAGCCCAATTAAATCTTGATTCATTCATCATAAATGTATGGAACAATGTTCTCTATTAGGAACATTTCCAAATAAAGTTTAATATTTTATTTAGGGAAAAAAATAATAATATATATATATATATATATATATATATATATAAAGTTATGTATTTTTCAATCAGCATGCTGGTATTTGTAAAGAGTATCAATGTATTTTTTAAGAATTCAGAACTTATAAGTATAATTCATTCCCTATTTAAAACTCCAACTGAAAGCCTTGTTATTTGTTTCACTACTTGCATAATAGCCAGGGATTATTTGCCCCCATGGTTGTGCAATTTTTAAGAATAATGAATCTGCAGGATGCAAAGGCAACTTAGTTACATAGGCAGTCTCCCTAAAGGGCATGCTTTTTTCAAATGTTTCCACTAATGTGGTTTACCCCATATCCAGTAGTATTTTAACTTTTATTAATGTTAAATTACCCCCAGTTTTACCAAAGAGATGTTCAGAGAATTTAATTCCATGCATAAGTATGAGGGTAGACTGTCCAGGTTATGTTCGAGGGGACATGATTACACTTTACAAATACATTAGAGAACATTATAGACAAATGTCAGGGGACCTTTTTACCCATAAAGAGGATTACCGCACCAGAGTCCACCCCTTCAGACTAGAAGAAAAGGACTTTCATTTGGAGCAGCGTAGGAGGTTCTTCACAGTGAGGACAGTGAGGTTGTGGAATGCACTGCCGGGTGATGTTGTGATGGCTAATTCTATTAATTCTTTTAATAGGGGCTTGGAAGGATTTCTTGGACAGACATAATATCAAAGGCTATTGTGATACTAAACTCTAGTATATGGCCATATATAATTTATGTTAGAGTATGGAGGGGTGTGTATGTGTATGGATGCTGGGTTTTCATTTGCAGGGGTTGAACTTGATTGATTTTGTCTTTTTTCAACCCAATTTAACTATGTAACTAACAACTAACGCATAACTATAGAGGAAGCAAACGCCTACAGTTGCGGGGGTGGGGTGTGATAGCGGGGCCCGGACTAAGGTCTGCCTCTTCTATAGCTAATAATAAAAAAACCCTCCTCCCTACTCCTTAACAGCAAGGAAGGGGGAAGCAAGTAGTGTTACAGTGGGCAGAGTCAGTGGGAGTGGGTGAAGCAGAGGGGCAGGGCAGAGGCAGGATGGGAAATGGGTGGGAGAATGGGGATCGAAGTGCACTGGACCCCTCAAAAGATTTTTTTACAGGAGGGCCCTTATACCATTTCCCTCAAATGTCAATACACAAACTACATGGGGCTTACAGGTTCTGGACACTGCTACGTGTAGTACAGATAATTTTTTAAATTTTAGTTTTTGAAACAGAAGACTGTAATAACCACACAGTAAGATCAGTAAAATGACTTGTAGCTGATGGTACCCATTAGG
>CM044446.1:69916811-69935041 GCA_024363595.1 Xenopus borealis | reverse complement strand
TGTTACCAGCTTGCAGGCTAAAGGTCGTATAACTTCCTTGTTAACCCCCAATAGTTTGTATCCCTCCATGCTACTCTGCATATCTACAGGGTATAATTAAAACTAATTCTTTTAGATCATATATTACAAAGAGTGAATGAAACTTTGAATATTAATACAAAATAACCCTAATTGTTCTACACTATTTGCAGAGAATTGGAGAACTGTGCTATAAATAGAAAATAAAGACAAAAAATAGAAGATAATAAATAGAAAATAAAGAAAAATAGAACATAAAAAAAGAAAACACACTTAAAAGCCAAATCCACCTGCTATAGACTTTTGTCTATATATGTAAATCTTTTTCTTTCAAAGTATCAAGATGAAAAGAATGTATGTCTGCATTTTGCTTAGAATTAAATCACATTTCATCTTTAGTTGTGGCTGCAGTCAGAGCACATTTCAAGAATGAATTTAGGATTTTACTAATCTGTCAATCTAAACTGAGCTAAGAAATGAAGAAAGCACTCTCATAATGGAAATGGCTATTAGAGATCCACTTCAGTGCCAAGCAAAATAATTGGTTATCAGAACAGCAAAACAAAGTCCGGAAGGCCACCAAATGAATTTAATATTAAATTACTTTTCATTTAATTCACCCAAGAGCTGATCTTGATTGAATACAATCTGAAATCTAGGACAGGCATCTCAGTTATTAATGAAACGTAAATGTAGGCAGCTTGGAAAGTCTATAAAAGCGTTGCCACTATAGTTACACTTGATTACAAGTTAAGGCACATTACAAATGTATCCTAGGGGGCTTTCTGCTGCTGATAGTTCGGCCAGTTTCTAAAGACTAAGAAAATGCCATTTATTAATTGCAACTCTTCTCAGTTTCTGAAATTCAATGCATTCATTTCTATGCTGCAGAAGTGAGGTAAAGAATACAGTTATTTTCTGTTGGGATCATCTTTCATTGTTCAACAAAAATTTCAATAATGGTGAAAAACAAACTGCAAAAGATTTGGAACCTGGAGAGTAATCACAGAGGATGCAGACCCTGTGACTGCAGGGGGGGGCAGGGGCATAGGGGGCAGTTGAGACCCTAATTAATGAGCAATTACACATATATTTGTAAAAAGAACAATCTCTGGATATGTTGGGGGGCCCTAAAATGAATTTGCTGTGGGGCCCAGTAACATCTAGTTACACTGTTTGGAACTATTTGTCATTTGTGAAAGACACTTTAAAAAGTCCCCCTAAATACCAGGTGTCCAGCGATAACCTGTCAGGCTTTCTTTGATTATGAACCACTATATAAAGACTATAACCTGTCAGACCTTCACTTAACTACAAACCAACATATTTTTCTATACCTGTGATAATATATAAGTAATTTTGTAACTTATGAACATAAAAGTTTATTCTTACCACAATCAACTGATTGCAACAAATGATCACTCATCTTAAATTACAGGGGTTATTTATTAAATATCGATTTTTTATGGTTGGATAGTTAAAGGAAAAAACTATTTTTTTGTGATGCATTAATCTCAGATGGTGTTAAAAGTCAGAATAAAAAAGTACTCAAACTCAGACCTGCCAAGATCATATAGAAGTCAATGGAAGATGTCCCGTTGACATTTTGAAGATATCCTGATCTGTGCTGCTTTCAGAGTAAATTTCCCAATCTGCCCTTTTATTAGACACCAGTGGGATCACCTGACTATAGCTGGGAAGGGGTGGGGGCTTCAACAAGGAGCTGGTCACTGCTCCAGTATAACTACAACACACAAAGAAAAGTTGTGCTCACCACCGATTTCTAAAACCATTAGGCGGGGGTGCAACGAGGCTGTGACCACAAAATAAGAATAGACAAATACATATATATATATATATTCATAGATTGCTCTTTCATATATTTTGCCTTGAGCCATCATTTTCTGATGGTCTCTGTACTCCTTCAGAGATCACCTGACCAGAAAAACTACAGCTCCAACTGTGTGGGAATGTGGGAGAAAAGGCAGAACTTTCCATTATCTAGCTGATTGTTACAGCAAGTAGTGATCACACAAGGCACAAACTTCAAACATTTAAAGGCCCACAATTTATTTTAATTGCCCAGCATAGGTCTACATTTTCAAGTCCATGGGAGTGTTCTCTAGCTGTTCCTGTGTTCCTGACCTCAGCCTGTTCATGCAAGGCACAACATGCAAACATTTAAAGGCCCACAATTTATTTTAATTGCCCAATGTAAACTTTCTAAGTTTTTGGGTGTGTTCCCTAGCTGTTCACAAAGCAAAAAAGCATAGCAACTGGACCCCACAACCAGGACAAAACCAGAAACTGGACCAATACATTGCTTTTTTCAGAAAAAGGATTACATCCAATATACTGACCAGACAATTAAAGTTAATTTACAATATCAGTATCCAAGATAAAAATGCTATACGTACTTTGAAAACCAACATGGACTTGATAATTAAACCAGCTGATAAAGGGGGTGTTGTGGTAATGGACACCACAGATTACATAAAAGAAGCCAATAGACAATTGTCTAACACCACATATTATAAAAGACTGGAAAAGGACCCAACTCATAAATATACAAATGAATTAAAACAAGTTATGAGTGGTCTCTCCCTCCCACAGACACACTTAATGGGCTTGATACTAGTAAACCCCAGAATTGGTACATTTTACATGTTACCCAAAATACATAAGGAAGGAAACCCAGGACGACCCATTGTTTCTGGTATTGGAACATTAACTGAGGGCATATCTGGCTAGGTAGAAATCATCCTGAAGCCAATTGTAAGAAGAACACCCAGCTTTTTACAAGACACTTTAAACAAACTGGCCAATATAGGTCCACTTCCAGAGGGGACCATCCTAGCTACCATGGATGTGGAGTCTCTGTATACCAACATCTCATTGAAGATGGTATTGCAGCCAGCTAGCACTTCCTTGAAAAAAATCATATGCCCATAGTACCAACTCTACAAATGATCAGATTTATACTGACACAACTACTTCTCATTAGGGGATGTATATATATACCTCCAACTGATGGGAAGTGCAATGGGAAGCAAAATGGCACCTCAGTATGCCAATCTGTTAATGGCCCAGTTAGAAGAAAATTTCCTGGCTTCCTGCAACACCCGGCCCTTAACCTATTTATGGTATATAGATGACATACTTATCATTTGGACAGCATCAGAAAAAGAACTATTGGTTTTCCACCAAAGATTTAACCAATTCCACCCCACCATCAACTTTACCCTTAACCACTCATAATCACACATCAACTTCTTGGATACAACCATCCACATCAAAAATGGAACCATACAAACATCCCTATACCAAAAACCAACAGGCCATCCTGCATATCTTATGTGGGACAGTTTTCACCTTCATCACATAAAAAATCAATTGTGTTTAGCCAGGCTCTGAGATACTACCGGATTTGCTCAAACCTTGATGACAGAAATAAACAACTCCATTCCTTATGGAAAACTTTTGTTGATCAGGGATACCATCAACAGGTTATTGATGATCAAATCCACAGAGAAACTCAAATACCCAGAGACACACTCTTGGATTACAAAGAAAAGACAGAAAACAACTACCTGTTGTAGTTACCTACAACCCACAACTGCACATTATTAGAAAAATAGCCAGAGACCTGCAACGCATGCTCCATAAAGATACCCGACTAAAAGAAATATTCCTGGAACTACCTCTCTTGTCTTATAGACAACCGCCTAATCTGAGGAAAATGATTGTCAGAAGTGCTCTTCCTAAAACAACTAAAACAGGTACATTTCCCTGCAACAGTAACAGATGTGAAAACCTGCAAATATATCCTGTGCAAAGATCAAGTTGCTATACCGAATACACAAAAAGTATACACCATTCTGGACCACTATTCGGGTGCTTCATCCAATGTGGTATACATGATTACATGTACTAGGTGCTCTACAGGAGGCATATACATTGGTGAAACAGGACAAAAATTGCGCACAAGGATGAACCATCACAGACATAAAGTCAACACCAAGTCATGTGATACACCAGTGGGGCAACAATTAAAAAAATCAGTCTTCAGGACATGCAGGTTTTAATTCTAAAAGAGAACTTTAAAACTGAACGGGAAAGGAAGATTTATGAATTCAAATGTATGGCGTTATTTAACACATTAAGAGAGGGCCTTAATTTAGGGCCAGGTTTTATGTCACACTGTGACCTGACTGACTCCAGACTCCTGGATTCTGTAACTTCCTAACTAATTACCCATGAATACCTTTCACTGATCTAATAGTATATATGCTGTGCCCTTCTAGCCCTCATTTGTATTTTGCCTGACGATGGGGCCTTGGTGCTCCGAAAGATTGCAATGTATTTTTATTGTTAGCCAATATAGGTATCAATTCTACAATACTTTTTGTATTTGTTTTTTTATTTGTTATGCTAACTGTTCCTGTGTTCCTGACTTCAGCCTGTTCATTGACCACTGCCTGAACTGACCTTTTCCTGTTAATTGACAATTTGTACCTACAGTAGCAGTCTGCATGGTTTTGACCTCAGCCTTCCCCCTGACTATGCTGTGCTCTATCCCCGTTACATCTGTTGAAACACTTCAGTTCTCTTGTCGTGCAGAACTTCTGTCTTAATTTTCTCACAATCTGAACTGGCAGCATCTTGGTAGCAGAGGGCTCCTCATGAAGTGAAAGGCTGCTGTTATAGGAAAAAGAGCAATTTCAGACAGGAATCTTGTGTTTTGACACTATGTGTACCTTTGGAATGTTTGTGTGCACCATGAATCATATGGTCCCAGGGTGTGATACTTATTACTTAAAATGGTGATTTTCTAATTAGGATTACCCAATGGCACAGACTACTAAAAAAAATTTAAAATGGGTTATTTAGATGAAGTGGGAGTTTACATATGAAGTGGTTTATGTGATATATTTTTATAGAGGCCTGTGTTGTTTGGGGGCATAGTTTTGCTTAAGTTTAGTAGTGTATATCTCCACTGAACTTGATGGACTTTGTCTTTTTTCAACCCAATTTAACTATGTAACTATTATAGACCTATATTACAGCATGATACCACTATCTCCAAAAGCAAAATGTGTCCATGTGGCACATTATTAATTAACATGAATATTGCCTCTTCTTTGAAGTATTAAGTGGGGAGCATTTATAGTTCCCATTTTATAGGGCTCTGCCTGTTCTATGTGGTTGGAAGCCTACATAGTGGAAGCAGGATTTCTTGTCTATGATCTGTCAAGCACCAAATAAATATGGGGTCAACTCAGGATACATTTCTGCAGCAACAGACAAAGATTTTTTCATAGGAATACCACTTTCCGTTCATCTAGCAAAAAGAGCTCCAGTCTGGATAGTAATTTTAAAGCTCTTTCTGAACAGAATCAAATAAAAACAAATTAACCTTTTATGTTTCAGCAGTACTAAATAAATCAAACTGCTAGTCTCCTCCTGACAGAATATAACTGCATCTACAGTATCTGTGTCCACACTGGGAAAATGTATCTGTGCATGCTCTCTTAATACTTATTTTGAAGACATTTCATTTTGCTGGCAATCAGGATAAATTGTGCGGCTTGTAATAACATTGTAGCATGCTATTCTTTCTGCTAGATGACGGTAATGACTGTGTTTTTCATTTGCATTAATTCTGACAAGATTTACTGGTGTTTGCTGATCTGTAAATTTTAAAATGGCAACAGCAACAAAGGTCAATACAACAATAATACAAATGGTAAGAGAAAAGGTTAGAGGAGTGAAAATGCTTTGTTGAATGACTTTGAATAACTAAAAGGTTGCATTTAAATAGATGAATCTTCTAGTGCTTAACTTTTGTGAGGATATGGAATATATCCTTTCACTCCAGACAGTCTTACTTTGATTCCTATAATTTCATAAGTCTATACAACCTGTGCAATGGAAAACAAAAATTATTTTAGGGAATGATTAACTTAGGGAATCCATAGATGTGCAGATGACAATTCAGCTCATCCAGTCAAAGTTGACAGCTTATCTTCCCATGTATGGGAGACTCTGACGGGCCTGCCTGACCGACATCTGTCTGAAAATCGAGCAGTTACAAATTAGTCAGGTTTAAAAATTTAACAACAAGGGACAATGGCTGCCTCAGCTTATTGCTGTGGTCTGTGCCCTGAAGGCCTGTATTTCTGTCATTATTGTAATGTGTAATATGAGCAAACCAAACATGCTAAAAGCTGGAAATTGCCATCTCTCTTTTTCTTTCTTTCTTTTTCTTTCTCTTTCTTTCTTTTTTTCTCTTTCTTTCTTTCTTTCTTTCTCTTTCTTTCTTTCTTTCTTTCTCTCTTTCTCTCTTTCTTTCTTTTTCTCAATATTATTGCCATGAAAAGGGACAGTTATCTTATTTGAATATGCAAAAGATTAAAACTATTAAAAAATGATCACGTCTATACCTGAAAGGAAATAAGCTATTTAAGCAAATTGTGGCTATTCAGCAATACTTTGGTTTAAAAGTTACCTCTTGGCTATGCATATTTAGAAAACTGCTGCTCCTTAGTTACAATAGATGATTCCCAGTGAAACTGAAAAGCTCTGAAATGAATTTACATAACAACACTGAGCTTTCAACATCAATTTCAAATCTAGTTATTTATATCCCAACTCCAGTGAATAATAACGCAAAGGGAAAAAGAAATGATCACAATGCTTTAAAAAACATTTATAAATAAAGTTTTTTTCAGACCAGCTGTAAATGTGGATTTACGTTTATGAAGTACTGATATCTTATTCTTTATTGAGGGCACTCTGAAACCTTATCATGTGGTGACCACTTCACTTTTTCTCATACATAAGAAGAGTAAATACATTATGGTGGCTCAAGGAAAATATTCATGCAATGGGCCTATTAAAGTGGAAGTTCACATTGAAAACATAATTATGCCTCTTTATAGGTCCCTGGTAAGATCTCACCCAATTTAACTATGTAACTATGAAAGTAATTTTTAAAGTAGAATGAAAGCTACAGAGGCAGTTTATTGCCAATAGATTAGTTACGATAGTGCAAGATAGAATGCTATATTTATTCTATATAATGCTTTGCCATACCTAAATAAACAGGAAGCTCTCTCTGTTTGCTTAGGATAGAGCTGCCACATTAGCTTGCTGTTAAATCACTTCCAGCCTGAGTCTCCACCTGCTCATTTATAGCTCTGGGCTTAGATTACAGCATGGAGGAGAGGGGAAAAGGGATAGAGGAAACTGAGCATGCTCAAGCCCATGACCTAGAGGTCTAATCTGAAAGAAGAAAGTCTGATTAGTGATGGGCGAATTTATTCGCCAGGGGTGAATTTGCGAATTAATTTTCGGCAAAGCGAAACGGGATAGATTCGCCCATCACTAATCTGATACAGAAGCCCATGTGTACACAACAGCAGCATTATTTTGAGGGTTTACTGGTGTATTTATGTAGACATTTCTGATTCAGCTTACTTATTTTATATAACCTTTCCTTTACCTTTAATATGTTGTTTTTATTTATTTAGCTTTGCAGACAGACTTTTTGTATGATTGTGTATGATCACTAGGACATACATGACATACTTGTGGCCTGTTTATCAAACTTAAATATGTATAATTTCTTAGGTATTTTTCTACCTCAAGTAACTCAATAACTATGTTTATCCAAAGTAGAAAAAAAATCTTAAATAACACAAATCCTAACTTTGATAAATTAGTATATGAAGAACACAGCCCATTAAAGCTATTTTATTTATGGTATATGCACATGTATGCAGAACATTTGATTAAAAATGGTAAAAGGGGTTAAATTAAAGGGGAAAAAACATTTTTTGTGGGAAAATAACTTGAATCTTTTATGAATTATTAAACCCTGATGGTGTTAAAAGTCTGAAAGTACTATAACTCAGACCTGCCAAGTTCATGTAGGAGTCAATGAAAGAAATCATGATTTGTGCTGGGTTTCCTGAAAAAGTAACGCTATTCAGGTGTCAAATAAAAAAAGTCATGGTATTCGGACTTCAAATCCAGAAAATCAGGTGTCAAATTTAAAAAGCCGCCATGTTCAATTTTTTTTTAAAAGATATTATCAAGTTCTTTCCTGCATACGAAATTTTCAGGTAGAATTTGTAATAAATAGGGTGAAAAAATCCGTGCGGATTTGGTCGGAGTAGTTGTCAGGAAATTGTGAGAACTTTTTGGATTTTGATAAATAACCCCCGAAATTAATGCCTAATATAAACCAACAGTTACTCTAAAATGTATGTCCATTCACAGCTGTCACTAAAACAGACAGGCTTACGCAAAAAAAGAACTTTTGTACCCCCTGCTAATGACAATGTAATAGAAGCATATATCAAGTTGGTTAACAATGATATTGATGCATTAAAAAGAAAGATGAAACCACTTATGGGGCAAAAACCAACTTATCTTATGCAGAAAGGGAGATGATTATTATATACAACAAAGGGGCACAGCTATAGGAAGTAATGTTGCCCTAACGTATACAAATCTATATATGGCCCACTTTGAGGAAGAATATATCTACAATAATCCACTATACATTTCCCACTGCATCTTGTACCTACGCTACATAGATGATCTATTAATAATCTGGGATGGTCCACAAAACACACTTGTAGAATTCTTCAATTACATAAATGGCAAATTGACAACTTTAAAATTTACCATTGAATTCGATAAGAACACCCTACATTTCCTAGATGTACAAATTACAAGAAAAGACTCTATGCTGGTAACAAACTTATATAGAAAGTCCACTGACAAAAACAATCTATTGCACTTTGACAGTTTTCACCCACAATCTTTGAAACCTTCACTTCCTCTTACTCAATTCACTCGAGTGAAACGTATAGTAAGTGATCCCACAGAGTACGAAACTAACATAGAGGCGCTCTCACATAGGTTTAGTCAAAGGGGATACCCGAAAACTATACTACAAAAAAATATCCTCCAGATTAACCAGAAAAGCAGGGATGAACTATTACATTCCAAGGAAATTCCCAATAAAGATAAACGGAACAGGATGGTCTTTGTAAGTACTTATAACACAGCAAGCAAACAAATTAGCAACATCATACAGAAACATTGGCCCGTATTACAATCCTGTTTACCAGATGTATCAAGTTTACAACTACCACCAATGATGGCATACATTTTTTGAAGTACAGCCAACTTAATGTGGCCCATAGTGATGGGCGAATCTGCCGCATCTCGTTTTGGACATGGGCGTCGTTTTTTTGATGTCGGCGCCTATTACCGGCATCGAAAAACGGCAAAAACGAGATGCCAAAGAATTTTCACCCGTCTAAATTTTCCTGGTGTTTTCGGGAATTTGCCCATCACTAGTGGCCCGATAATGTCAGAATGGATTCCCATAAAAGCACAGATAATGTAACAGTCCTTTCTGTTGCCTAACTCAGAATATAAATAAGTTTAAATGCTCCACATATTGTTTAATGATTCTTTTGAAGGCAAGCATATTATGTAGATTAAGTTTGACTGTTATATATTATTGCATTGGAGGAAAATGATTGAGGAGAAAAGCATTGTTGCCTTTCGTATAATCATGAAATGATTTATAGACTTATCTCTTATGTTTTTAAACTAACTGTATAAATAGCCTTTTGCATTTGTAAGCATGAGAAATAGCTAAGCAAACAGCAGATATAAAATAAAAGTTTCTCAAGGTTTGTCAGTAATATCAGCTTACAGTAATTCCTTAAATACCTTTACAGGGTTCTAGAGAATTGAATTACCCATCTGTTATGATTAAGAATCCACATTGTTTTCTAACAGCATATGGTCTCAAGCAATACATTATTAGAGGCAGATAAATTAAACACATTAGTATGAAGTATGTCCTCTTGGCTGCTCTGCAAATTCTTTTGCTTTTCAAATGATAAAATGCCTAATCTCATTCACCTTAAAAAGGATGTGTAAACTAACAGGGGTTTTCTTTTGTGCCTGTTATTTAACTTCAGTGATAGTTTTTATCCCATTTAAAATAAACTAGAAATGTAAACTTTGTTTCTTAAAGTTGTGTGTTACACCCACATAATTTCCTTTGTATTTGGCAGCTGGTTTTGTTAACAGATAGGCAAAGTGTAATAGGTGGCTGGTTTTGTGGCTCTTTGATGCTATCTTGAATAGATTCAATCCTGGCAACATAATGCATCTCCCATTCTGCATTTAAGTAGATTTTCAGGCAAGCTGGGGATTAATAGTAGGCAATAATGAAATCAAATTGTGCAATCAGTGAGATGTAGGAGTGTATAGCGGACAATGCCAACATACGGTAGGTCTCTCAGTGCCTAGGGCTTACAACTAGAACAATATCAGGATACTTGCCTTGGGGGTTATGGCCAGGGTTGTTAGGGCTCAGTAGCTGACTGGTTGTGAGACAGGTTCTTGATAGGCAGTGACAACTAGCTGCCTGGTTACAATTGCACACCTAGCCCCTAATGGTTGGGTGGTCGGCATGTCAGTTAGCCAAAGTGGCGGAACTACCAGGTGCAGGAGGAACAAGGGGTTTGACTGCACCAGGGTCCGCACCCCCTCGTGGCCTGCCAACAGTTTATAATCTGCCGTCTATGGAGGTGGGGTGGGGGGCCCTGCTGCTTAGCTTGTACCTGGGCCTCATCCCCGGTAGTTCCTTTACTGATAACTAAGGAAGGCATATGGTGTTTGATTATTGGCAAGCATTCTCTCTGGGAAAATGGGTCATTTTACATTTATCTGTGCAATTATATAGAACTGCCAGCCTCAAATATTATGTCATACAGACCTGCTTTTTGTAGTTTCCCTTTGTGAGCAGGGCATAGAGGTAAGTTCACTATACATATGTATTTAAGCTGTTCACTTAGTTACCAGCACAATGCTCACCTTCATTTTCATTTGTGCAGAAAGCAGTTCCCCATTGTCAATATAACCTGAGGAGGCAATCGAAGAGTAAGCCAGGCTGCTATGGCTAGAAGCCTTGGGCAGCATCGGACCTAAATACAGTTCTGGGTGTGTTAATCAATTAGTGAACCTCAAATCAACTGGTGTATGATAATCTCCTAGGCTAGGGATATAGCCTGAAAGACAAAATACATATGGAGGAATGTAACAGAAAAACTATTCGCAATGTGAAAAGTTATGCCTTTGTGCCAACAAATTTTTCTGTGCGCAAATTTAATATAGCTTTTGCGAACCCGGAAACTGTTTTGCGACCACTTCTGACAGTGGAAGAAAGTTTGTGAATTTTACAGCTTGCGCCAATGTGCAGTCAATGTAATAAAACTTCTTACTGAAAAAGTATGTTTGCTCCAAAAGTTTACGACACTTTCAAGCACTTCTTAAGAGTGAGCAATTAAAATTCGCAGTGCGCAATTATAATTCTCAGTGCTCAATTAAAATCCGCAGTGCAAAGGGGAAGTACTTCGACCATTGAATGATCAAATAGTCGAATAGATTTCTATTTGATTCGATCAACTTTTTCAACTTTTATGGTCGAATTCACCTAATTTGCATATTCTAAAATTCGACCAATTGAAATTTTTCAATTCGATCAAAATTCGAACTTGATAAATCTGCCCCTTAGTGTATGTATTACAAAATGCTAAAAATATTAAGATCACATAAAACACTCCATAAATATTAAAATATTACATTATTAGCCATAAAAAAACAGTTTGAGAAAGGCACTTAAACCGAACATGATTGTATATTTAATGCAAACCTAGTAACTTTATCTAGTATCCAAAAAAGGGGTAAAAGAGCAATATTAATTTAATACGTGAGGGCCCACAGTGTCTAACGTTTTAACTAAATAGACTTCTTTCTCTAATAACATACAATCCCAATCACCTCCTCTGTTTGGTTCTGGTACCAAATCAATACCCATAAATTTCACAGTAGGGACTGTCCCTTCATTAAAAAATGCTGGTGTAGGGGTAAATCTGATTTTCCAGTTTCAAATGCCTGTTTGATTGAAGATCTGTGATTGCTCATCCTTTCCTGTAGTGTATTTTGAGTCTTACCTAGATATGTTAAGTCACACAAGGACATGTTATGATAAAAACAACATATATAGATGTACATGGAATGCAGTGTTTAATTCGTGTTTTAATGGTATCTATATTACCAGAATGGGGATGTCTAAAAGAATTCCTGGATATCACATATCTGCATGCATCGCGTTCGGCTTAAGTGCCTTTCTCAAACAGTTTTTTTTATGGATAATAATGTAATATTTAAAAAGTGCAATATTTACTCATCTCGATAGTCCAGTTTGGTAAGATTCTTTAATATGTCATTTAATATGATCTAAACTATCTGTTTCTTAAGTATTCATGATGAGAGTATAGGTTTCCTTTAGGCACCCACCAATAGGGATAAGCAGGGAACAATTAGCTCTTTTTCCCTCTATTATATATTATTTGTTGAAGGATTAAATAGTAAGTGCGCCCTAATATCATGTATTGTATGGTCCATTGTCTGATATACATAGTTACCATGTATTTACATAAATACATCCAAATCCTTTTGTGGTGTGGGTTATATCCCTTTGTTTTCTATGAACTTTTGTTTTGCTATCAGTTTTCCTAGGAAATGTGATGTCCCGCAAAGGACTAAGTTCTGAATTGATTTTCTGTAATGATTTCTTGCAAGGGTTTCTGGAGTACACTTTTGTTGTAATAGTGATAGTGAAAAAATGTGTTTAGTCTATTCTAATATCCCCTGTTTCTGTTTTAGTTGAAATTCCTGGGCAGCTTTCACATCTGAGAAATATAATTGTATAAACTGAGCACTTATCACAAGAAGAAATATTATTTCAGTTACCACTTTTTCCTGCTTTATACTATGCTTATTACCTGCTTTATACTACCACTTTTACATACTTTATACTATGATTCTTCTTTCTGTTACTATAACATATGTAATGGGTATATGGTTATATGAACCTGAATATATACCTTTTACAGGTTGGAACTACTTGATTTATTGATTGAGAAAAATGTACTTGAACTTAAGGTAAATAATTCCTGTTACTGAACAGAGAGAAGGAAAAAAAGCAATGCACAATCACAAATAAGTTTCAGCCACATTTAAATTAAAGTGTCAGAAATTACTAATGATGCCAAAACTGCTTAACGTTATCCTAGTTTTTGCCAGTAGAAAAAAACATTAGAAACATGGTAACTTTTTATAATTTTACAAGGATATTAAGGGGCCGATTAAGAAATTCACATGAAATGATCGAAGTTTGATCGAATTCAATCGAATTCAATCGAATTCGATCGAATACTGATCTTACAAATTTTTCATGAAATGGGATATGCAAATTTGGCCTCTTAGATCATCGAATAGATCGAATGATCAGATATTCGATAATTCGATGATCGAAGGAATTCAAATTTTAAAATTATTTGACTGCCTACTTCGCCAGATTGAACCTACCGATTTGTAATAGAAGCCTATGGGAAGCTCCCCATAGGCTTCTGAGGCTAAGTCCTGCTCGAATACCATTCGTACGATCAGAACGTTCGATCGTATCCGATCGTACGAATTCATCGAGAAATCGTTTTGCGAGCAAAATGATAGCCTAAAACAATTCAATAAACATTCGATGGTCGAATGCTTATGGAATTGCGAATTTGGTCGAGATAATTTCCGGGAATAATAGTAAATTTGCCCCTAAATCTGGTAAATATATTCTATGTACATTGTATGTAAATTATTTAAAAATTTTATATTTGGTTTATGTTCAGACTGAGAATTAAAAAGGTAAAAAAAAGAGCTCTAAAGAAAGCAATTTTGCATTACTTAGTGGTGCATCACTTATATCCACCCCTTGGAAATGATACTCAACATTCTCTCAAATTGATAAGATTAAGCCACATAACAGAGTACACTACTGAAAGAATAAAACCAAACTTTTACAATTTTAAAGAAGGAAAGTAGAGACTTACTTGGAGGCGCCAAAAGTTAGGCAGCCCCAGGTGATTATATAATGACTTACCTGAAACCCTGGGCCGGTGCTCCTATCAGCAGAAAAATGCACCTGCCCGAGGTTTTACCATTTATCACCACGGAGTGATAGACTTTCTTCTTCCGCTATCTTCATGAGGCTGCACATGAGCATTAGAAGGAAAATCTGAACTTTAACTTAAAAGTCGGATTCTTCATTCTACTGTGCATGCGTTAGTCTGGGGAAATGCAAAAAGAGAGAAGAAGATGGAAGTCTATTGCTCCATGATGCTAATTGGTAAAACCCCGGGCCAGTGCAGTTTTCTGCTGATAGGAGCACTGGCCCGGGGTTTCAGGTAAGTCATTACAATCACTTGGGGTGCCTAACATTTGGCACCCCAAGTAAGTCTTGACTTCCCTTCCCCTTCAGTGGGTCTTATTAATGGAAAAGTATAATCCCTGGAACAATGTAGGTCTCTTTAAAAAATATATTTCATAAAACAACTCATATGTAAAATTCTGCTTCATGTAAGTAAACAGATTTCACAATAATGAAACTTTTTAGTAGTATGTGCCATTGGGTAGTCATAAATAAAATCATAAAATGTTGTGCAGTAGACAAAAATGTTGCATGGTTGACCAAAATGTTGCAGTAGACAAAAAAGTCAACCATAGACTCTAATGTATTTTGCTACAAAAAGTTGGCTGAATGCTTTTCTGAATAGTGTGATGCTATGAAAGCTGCAATAAGTCAAAACAAGGTAGTGGGGATATTGTGAGCAATTGGAGATAAATAGCTAGATAATGTTTGCTCAGTTAGTAGTTGATAGGAAATCACTCTTAAAGGAACAGTTCAGGGTAAAAATAAAAAATATCAAATATCGAATTTGAAGGATTTTACCGCGATTCGATTGGTCAAACGATTGAATAGCAAAATTCCAAAATCTAATATCTAAAATAATGAAAACCAATTCCGTAGTTTGAAACTGGTGAACTAGGCAGTCGAATAAAAATTTAAAGAGGAAGTTATTCGACTGTCGAATATTCAATATTCGAATAGATTTTTATTTGAATCATTCGATCGAATTTTCAAAATTCACTGGTTGAAGTGGTCTTTAAAAACAATCGAAAATTCGAATTCGAATCTTTTTGAAAATTCGATCAAATTTCGAATCCTTCATGTGAATTTGATGCATTTGCCCCTTTAAGTGTCTCACAAATGGATATTAGTCTTAAAGCAATTCTATCAATACAGTGCATTGTATCTGTTTCCCTGGGAACTACCCAACCATGTCCTCAGTGGAGCTCAGGGTTACTCATTTGTACTACAGGTATGGGACCTGTTATCCAGAATGTTCAGGACCTGAGATTTGCCGGATTTGCCCCCCAATAAGGATAAAGTACAAGGTATTGTTTTATTATTACAATACAGAAAAGGGAAATATTTAAAAACATTTTTTATTAAAAAAAAATCAAACCTATGGTTTCTGGATAATGTATCCCTTAAAAGTAATCCCTCTCTATTTTTGAGGGGGACCAATATAAATCCCAGACACAGTTACTATAATTGAACTTGGTCCTTTGTATTTTGAATAATTTCAATAATTTTTCATTCTTGTCACAGTTAATGGAAAATAGACCAGCATGCTTTTCCTAAGTAGAGACAGCCTGACGGTCTCAGAAACTGACTGACAATAAAGATTGACATAAGTGAATATATATTTAGTTACTGTCTCCCTTCTGCTTCAGGGGCTGCAAATCCGACAGGTTTATTCAACCCGTTAAAGTATGTGATTGATGCATCAATCTTACTATTTGGCACCGTGGAACTTTAGCTGAGAGTTAATTTTAGAAGCAGCTGCTTTGGGACATTTTCTTAAGTCTGTATGTTAGCAAAATCCTGCTTATTTAGGATGTAAGAAATTACTACTGAATCCTTGGGCAATGCATTTCAGTTCTTCTATCTGCGAAGTTACTTCCTAAATAGGGTCTGAGTGAGAGGCCTTTTATAAAAGATGACATCTTCCTATCAGTTTCAGATACCTTTCCCATTTTCTGTCATTATGGTGTGCAACTGTTTCAAATAAAAACCTCTGTAATTGCTGTTCAGGCTTGTAAGGTGTATATCTAATCTTTAAAAGTAGGCAAAAATATACTTTTGCAAAGATACATATTTACATTATTTTACACCTTAAAGGGATACTGTCATGGGAAAACTCAAAACTCATCAGTTAATAGTGCTACTCCAGCAAACTTCTGCACTGAAATCCATTTCTCAAAAGAGTAAACAGATTTTTTTTATTCAATTTTGAAAGCTGACACGGGGCTAGACATTTTGTCAATTTCCCAGCTGCCACTGTTCATGTGACTTGTGCCAGCACCAGTAAATTTGTATTGTTGTGGAACAAATCCAGGGCAGCAAACTTGTCTGCAATTTTCTTATTGGGGAGTAGAATTACACAACATGTTTCGGCGATGCCCTTTGTCAAGTGTTTAGTGTGACACATGACAAAGGGTTTCACCCAAAACATGTTGTGTAACTCTACTCCCAAAAGAATTGCAGTCAGGTTTGCTGCCCTGGATTTGTTCACACCAAATTGTGATATCAAACACAGCATAACCGGTGGAATAAACCAACAAGAAACCTTGGTAAACCGCATCTATTCTCTACTTGTGCCAGCATTTTGGGGGGGACAGCTTTCTGGCAGACTGTTGTTTTTCCTTCTCAATGGAACTGAAGGAGTTACAGTGGGACATGCGTTTTACTATTGAGTGCTGTTCTTAGATCTACCAGGCAGCTGTTATCTTGTGTTAGGGAGCTGTTATCTGGTTACCTTCTGGGGGCAGGGAAGGGAGGGGGTGATATCACTCCAACTTGCAGTACAGCAGTAAAGAGTGACTGAAGTTTATCAGAGCACAAGTCACATGACTTGGGGGAAGCTGGGAAATTGACATTATGTCTAGCCCCATGTCAGATTTCAAAATGAAAAAAATCTGTTTGCTCTGTTGAGAAATGGATTTCAGTGCAGAATTCTGCAGGAGCAGCACTATTAACTTATGCATTTTGGAAAAAAATTTTTTTCCCATGACAGTATCCCTTTAATGCACTGAGGTGATAACACTTCCCTCTACGTCCCCATAGTTTTATTTCCTTAATATGATCCTGAAATGCCGACTTGTAATCTTTTCCATTTTAAAGCATTAAATCTGTTTTGCAGAGAGAGAGAGATTAAATATAAAAATGTTATTAGGATATATTTCTTTGAAATTATCTGTTTTTGTAAGAAGTCTTGCTGATGAAGCACTATAGGCTATGCTCTTATTATGCATTTTAAATCTTACACTCAATGACTTTGTTCATTATATCATGCTAGTTTGAAATTGTCATTATTACATCCTCAGATAGATAGAGTTATATGAACTTTTATTGCAGCTGGGCTTAAGTGGTGTTTAAATGCATACAGTAGCAACTAATCTCTTTGTTTTAATGTGAGATTATGCAGAAAATCTAAAAGATTCTGATTAAAATTATAGTTCTATGTATATTATAGGTATTGATACAATTACCTATATTCAAATAGTAGATCTTAACATATTTTCTTCCACTAAGATCATAACTTATCAGAGAAACAAAATTCTGGGGAACACTACTAAGCACTTAGACATTTAAATGAAAATTTCTTTTAAATAATAAATAACAAACTTTTACAGCACTGGACTTTGGTGGGATAGAGCAGTGAACCCAACTGGCATGCTATAATATTTTGCAGAGAAAAATAGGCGATTCTGAAAGATTGCTCCTATAACCAAGAAGGCCAAGTAATAAAGTAATACCTGCCTAAACATATAACAAACACACTCAAACCACTCATCAAACAGCTATGCTTTCTTCTGGAAGGGGGTGAAAATTCTATACTGTCAACCTTTTCACTACACTACACTAGGAAATGTCCCAGATACAATCCTGTGTACTGATAGAAATACAAATATAGGGTATTTACTCCCTCATTGGGGGGAATTCACAAAAGTTGAGATAGCCCATTTTTGGAGTGATGGTAAAATGGTGTAAAATACTTTCTACATATTCACAAACAGAAATCCGCCTTAATTGGTACATAGAAATGGTGCAAAAACTACATTTTAAACAACATACTCTCCCGACCTTTTAAGAATAAGAGTAAATTTAAGTATAACTCTTCCACACTTGTCAGATCAAGTCTAAAATATTTGCT
>CM044446.1:69901927-69915787 GCA_024363595.1 Xenopus borealis | reverse complement strand
ATAATGTCCACTTTGAGAATGTCAGTTTTGTGCCAGTGGATAAAACTGGCCCTGAGCCCTGAGAGTGCAACTATGTCTCTCTACATCACATATATATAGATAGATATATATAATATACACACACACAATATGTATTTACATGATGCATGAGGCTACTGTACATGTTGGGTTCACCACTAAGTGGGGCTTTTGCATTTTGAAAGAACGAGCAGGCAGATTACACATCACTATGAGGCCAGTGACTGTACCCCACAAATAACATGGCTAGTAATGTTGTATGTTATATCCTGAACTTAATGCACCAGCCTAAAGGTTTAGATTTCTACAACAGTAATGATCCAGGTCTTCAAAACGTACACAAGATCTCCCCATCTTGGATATTGCTAGGGGTGCCAATGACACAGCACATGCTTAGTGTGGTCAGAGCAGCTGTTAAGAAGCTAAGCTTAGGCATCATTGCAGACCATCAAGCATAACATGACTTTATATGCCTTTATAGAAGCTGATGCTACAGGGCTGATTATTAAATACTGCCCTTTTATAACTTAAATAGTGCTTCAGATTACTAAGTACATGTCATGATAATTGGCTGTCATTTGCTTATGCCCCTTTTTACTATTTGTGCTCCTTTTGTGGCAACACTGACATGTATATGTTCCTCTAATGGTATCAAGCAGAGCATCATGCCCTTCATGCAAATGTCCCCAGACTCACACAATCTGTGTGCTTTACAGCCCTAGACTTGGGGTAGGGTATTACTGAAAGGTGGCATTACACAGTGCACCAACTGGGGTAAAAAAATAAAAATCAGTACAATAGAGATAGAGTAACAAATTCTGTGCACAGCATCTAAAATTCTAAATCATGTGCCAGACACTTCTAAAAATATTCTTCAGTTTTTAAACTGAAAATTGTTATGTATGTTTTATAAATCTGTATTTACTGTAACAGTTTTGTGTATATTATCATGTATATTAAAATTTCAAGCCTGCAACATTTTTTTATTCATTTTTACACCAGTAGTCTGAAATCATTTTATTCCTGTAGTTACAATAAGCAAGTAATTGTAATTATGTTAATTTGTAAGCACAAACACTGATTCTGGTTATATGTGTGTATAAATCACACTAAAACATGGCATAGATAGCACCTGCAGCTAGATGATGTCCAGGCACCTAATGTAGAGTAAATGTGCATAGTGCAGTCACATATATATCTTGTAATACTTCCACTAACTGCTAACCTTTGCATTTTTGCTTCCTTCCACCCTCCACAGCCTTCGAATTTTGCTTATTCAGAAAAGGCTTTCCAAGTCTAATGTATAAATAGGATAGAATCTTCTTAGGAATATGACTGTGATTACATTTTTATGGTTACAAACAAATCGGGGGCCCCCCTCCTACACATATAGTTAGTCATTTTCTATTGTTATAATAATTAATCAATGGATATACACCATATTTATTTATTTTATAATCTGTTTAAAATGCAAGCTCAGGCTTATGTTCACCACCGTTGCTTACAAGCCTTGTGGAAGTAGATTTCTTAGGGACAGATTTACTACGGGTCGAAGTTAAGAAACTCCACCAACAATTTTTTTTAAAGTGTTTATAGGTCCGTTTTCGATCGAATAAAAATAGTTTGATTCATTCGAATCCATCATTCCATTCAAATTATTCGAACGATTTTGCCCCAAAAATTTAGATTTTCAAAAAATTCCAAAAACAGGTTCCAGGAAGTCCCCCATAGGCTAAGGCCAGGTTTAAGGTGGCGAATGTTCGAATTCGAGTTTTTTAAAGAGACAGTAGTTTGATTTTCAAATGGTCGAATTTTGGCCTATTCGAAGTTGAAGTACCCAAAAATTACTTTGAAATTCAATTTTTTTTAATTTGAATTTTCACTTTGACCCTGTCAAGGGGCCTGCGGCTCCCACGGGGGAGATAATCAGGATCAGGATCTAGAAGCCCTTCCAGAGAGTCAATACACGGTACCCAGGGATGATCAAGAGCGTAGTCAAAAGTCCAATAGTTCAGATAGTGGTACAATGTGGTTTTTGGTGGGTGTCCTGGACTTAAGCGTTTCTTGCCTCAAGTCTCAGCACTTCTTCAGATACTCTGAAGAAGTGGCGAGATTTGCGGCAAGAAACATGTAAGTTGAGGACACCCATCACAAATCACATTGTACCACTAAATGTGCCAAAGTAAAGCCGATATTTGGATGAAATAGGCCGTGTCCTTTGATGGATCCACAGATATAGGGGAAGGAGGGGATTGGACCGAAGAGAAGTGATTGGACATTGCAGATTTCACCAAGGAGACATGGAATACAGTACATTGGGAATCCGCATCTCAGGAGGAAGTTGTAGTTGAATAGACACAGGATTAATGATCTCAGAGATGGAATAAGGACAAATGAACTTAGGACCCAACTTGGGAGAATGAATCTTCAGACGAATGTTCCTGGAAGAGAGCCACACTTTATCGCTAATTTTATATGGTGGAGGGGATTTCCTTCTATGGTCAGCAAAAGTCTTATGCACCGAAGTGCTTTTTTCTAGGTTAGACTTAGTTGCAGCCCAGATAGCAGACATATGGGCCACATGATCATGGGACATCTGACAGCTGGAAGGAAATGCCTGTGGATGCTGACCATACACCGACAAGAAAGGAGATCTTCCAGTGGAAGTGTGACTAGCATTATTATGAGCGAAATCCACCCATGGGAGGAGATCGGACCAATCATTCTGACAGAGGGAGACATGGTTTCTTAGAAATTGCTCTAGGGCTTGGTTACTTGCTCTGCTGCCCCATTAGTTTGAGGGTGATAGGCAGAAGAGAAGTGGACAGTGATACCCAAAACTTTGCATAATGAGCGCCGAACCTGGATACGAACTGGGATCCTCTGTCAGAGACTATTTCCGCTGGGAAGCCATGCAACTGGAATAAAGAGCTGAGACAGTTCCACCACAGAGGGTAGCTTTCGCAAGGGGATAAAGTGTGCCATCTTGCTGAAGTGATCAATAACTACCCAAATGATAGTATTCCCTTTTGAGGGTGGCAGTTCAACAAAAAAGTGAGTCCATGGATGAGAGGGAATGCGTAGTGGTTGCAATAACCCGCTGGGGCGAGTGTGACTAGATTTAGTAGTGGCACAAACTGTAGAGGCAGCCACAAAGTATTTGACATCTTTACGGATAGTCGGCCACCAAACTAGACTTCATAAAAGGACTGGGATGAAAGGCCTGTTTAGAGCAATGAGTCCGTTGCAGAATGGGGAGAGATAACTCAAGAGGTACAAACGCCATTCCAATTGGAGTGTCAGCAGAAGTGGTAGACTGATTAGACAGGATTTGCTCACTGAATTGGGGAAGTAATGAAGCAATGATTCTGGAAGGAGGAATAACTGGATCTTACTTCACAGGATGACGATCCACCGGAGTGAAGCTTCGAGATAATGCATTCACCTTCCGATTCTTGGTCCCAGGTCGGAAGGTCAGGACGAAATTGAAGACAGAGAAAAACAGAGCCCAGCTTGTTTGCCGGGATTTTGAGACTGGATAAATTCTAATTTCTTATGGTCAGTGTAGATTGTGACCTGATGCCACCAGCACATGCAAGTTAAGGTGCGCTGCCCGGATCTCCAAGTAATGCTCCGGGCGGCATTCCTGACAGTACCCTCTCCCCATGGGGGGCCACTGGACCACCAAGTCTGGGTTTTTGGGTAGACCACAGGAGACCAAGAATTGGGTTTTTCTCCTTTACGAATGAGGGAAAGAATGGTTGGGAGGGAAGCACCCGACGCAGAATTCCATAGCCGTATTCAGGACATCATTTTGACGCAACATGTCCTAAAATGCGTTCCTTAGGGGAATACCCACTCATTTGCAAAAGCCAAGTCCATACAAATCCCTGCAGCTACAGAGTCAAGGAATGCAAAAACTTGCATAGCTTTGGAGGTCAGACGAATCTGCAGGGGAAGGTGGAACTGGTGAGAGTTTTCTGGGCTCTTAATTTTAGTTTTTTTTTCCCGAAAAAACTTGAATGACAGGAGCGTTTCCAACAACTCCAAACTGATCCCAGAATGTCTTCCACAGGCTAAAAAAGGAGTTCTGCAGGTTCAAGGTGGTGAATACATTAAAAAAATCCAATTAAAATTTTTTAAAAATTTCAAATAGAATTTTAACAATTTCCTAGTTGAATTTAGCGTAAAAATGTAAATTAGCCAACATTAAAAATGTGAATTCCAAAATTCAAAATGCAAATTTACACTTCAACACTTAAAAAATCTGCCCCTTCCTGTTGTCTATTTTCTTTTCCCTGACCCAGGAATGGTCACCTCCCTTCCTGAGGTAGAATTTGCATCTATCAGGCACCAGATTATATGACGTTTCCTTTGCAAATTCCAATGCAGGTGTCAAGGTAGTCTACCGAACACAACCCAAAAAAGTCTATCCACTCCTAGCTAGTAAAAATGAGTTCTTTATACACATTGATACTTATAGAATGAATTGTGTCTGGGTAGTTTGCCAGTTCAGGCTTCTATGAATAGCTCATAGGGGTGATTGTGAAACTTAGCTTTGTGTTAAGGAAGTATTAATGCTTCATTCTGGCAGAAAAAGAACAGCCTTGCACAGGATGATATTGGCAACCAACTCAAGCACTTCACACTGTGAATCAGAACAGCATTTAAAATTTCTCTAAGAGATATGTACTAGCATAGATTCAAGGACGATGTGTAGAATATATCATGAACTCATTAATCATGAATACTTTGTGGACATTGGAACTAAAACCACATGCATCTTTAAATAAGTCCCTCAGCACATTAGGAGGAAGAATAACACATGGAATTACATATACATTATTAATGCTATTAATGATATATGAACTAGGAATTTGAACACTTTTGTGTACATTGAGGCAAGAAAACCCCCAAAAACACTCAAGGCTATAGCAAAGCATTGATTTAAAAAAAAAAAATGCTACTGGCAGGATCAATGCAATTTAAGCTGAAGGCTTGGTTTAGACTGAGAAACTGATCCAAAGACATGCTACTACACAGAAATGAATAGTTAGGACCACCATATGGGGTTTACCTTGATGTGGTATAGTGGCTTATCAATTTTATGATCATGATTTTGTAACTAGCAATGAGCAAATCTGTCCTGTTTTGGTTTGCGCGAGACTGAAAAAATGTGCGAAATGGCGAAAAATGTGCAAATCATATTGAAATCAACGGGTGTTTTTAAGCGCAAGGTGACTTTTTTGTCCTAATGCCTTAAAGTCAATGGATGTTTTTTCTTATGGAGGCTTTTTGTCCTAATGCATTAAAGTCAATAGCTTTTTTTGTCCTAATGCATTAAATTCAAAGGGTTTTTTTCTTATGGAGACTTTTTTTTGTCCAAATGTATTAAAGTCAATGGGCGTTTTTTCATATGGCGACACAATTTCCTGAAAAAGTTTGCACATGGGGAAATTCGGAATTTCCCTGCAAATTCCATGGCTGGTGAATAAATTCAATCATCACTAGATAGATTTGTAGATAATAAAACTCTGTTTTGCAAAATACATGCATTATCTTAGATACTAAATAACTTGTGAAACAGGGGACCAGTGAATGTGCAGTAATCATTTTTTTCTTTTTTGTATGTTTGTAACTATCCTGGCCTGATCATTTGCAATTCCTCTGAATTTTCACCTAGGAGTGCTCCTACAACCCCCCTTTTTGTGTATAACTAAGGGTTGCACAATTATACCCCTTGCTCAGTTACATATCACTTGTGGCAGGAGATTTGTGCAGAACGTGTTCTGCTCTCCTTGTCCTAAACCTAATGCAATGTGCAAGGAAAAGTGCTGGTACAACACAAGCTGTACTTACCTCCTGCTGCATTCACCATGTGTCCATCAGGTAGACAGTAACTTGAATGATACACAAGTTAGGTGGGCGCATAGTAGGTGTAAAAGGAGAAAACAACCCCCCCCCAAACATGCCCCTCATGAATGCAGTGCTGTTTCATTCTGGAACACAAAGACTTGCACTAACTGTAGGGTAGGGTGCAAAACATGATTGCTTGTGCCTGAATTATTGCCCCAAAGTTTGTAATGACCTTTAAAGTATTGGTCTCCTTTCTGTTCAACACATATTTTGACTGCTGAGAGAACTAGAAGATCAGGCAGGAGGGCATTGCTTCACCACATGCTGGGTCCCCACCCTGGGAATCATAAATGACCCCCAGGATGATTAAACAGGTGCAAAACATAAGAACAAATATTACTGCAACAAGAGCTGAAAATAATGAACAGAACAAGCAAAACAAATATGCTAAACTAGTCTAAAACAGGGGTTGCATGAACTGGGCCATGACCCTGTCAAGAATTAATGTTCACAGATATCTGCAATAAAATTTAGATTTGTATTATTATTGATCAGTATTCTATGTAATTATGTAACATATCAAATAAGCAGACAAATGTTAAATTTAAATAACAAAGTATAGTAAGAGAAAGGAAAATAAAAAAATATAGATTAAAAAATGTACCTAAAAAGCCCATGTAAAAAAAGTATGATCAAATCCGAAACATTTCTCATGAAATTCAGCGCATCGTGAAATTTTAGTTCAGGCTCCAGGTGTTTGGAAAAAAACTACAACTATGTTTTTGCATGAAAGAAAAATGTACTTCTTTGAAGAAAAAAATTGAAAAGAATTTGTTACAATTTTGCTCAGACTAATCTGCACAGTGTGTGGAAGTCGTTCGTGCATAGGAACAGCACTGCTTAGATTAACACAGTTGAATGCTTTAAAACAAAGAGCTCATCCCATTTCAGCATTATTGCCTAAAGCACTTGGTAATGATGTTTTATCAAACCAAAACCCAACAGATGAAAAGTCACTATCCAAACAATAAAATGCTATCTGTAGGAGAGTTTCTGAAACTGAAACCAACAGACACATTTAAAATATTCGACTCCACGTAATAAAACAAACTGTTTTATTAAAAATCATTGTTTTCTTTTGATTGTAAGCACTCATTATTTTCATTACTAATGGGTATATGTCACGGGTTGGCCTTCGTTAGGCGCCCAGGGGAAGTAGTGGACCAAGGAGGAAGCTTTTAGGGGTGCAATAACGTAGCTTAGGCAAGGATCAGGCAGGAATCAGCAGGTTCAAGCAAAAAGGTGTATTGCAGGAACAAAAATAAACAAAGTCCAAGCAGTGGTCAAAATACAGGAAAACAGGAACAAAAATGGAAACAGGATCAAAAATACAGGAACAAGGATCAAAAAGCAATATCAGGAACAATAAACAATACCCAGGAACAATAGCAGTATGGTCCTATAATTGGGCGCCATAATGGCGTTCAATACCCCTTTAAATATTCAAAGTTCGCGCCAAAACGAGCGCGGTGACGTCATCGCGTCAAGCGTGACGCGATGACGTCACTACCCGGCGCCGCATATCCACGTGGCGGCTATGGGCGCCGCCATTGTGGATATGCGCCGGACAGGAGAGGACGCGCCGCCCGGAGCTAAAGGTAAGCCTCCAGGCGGCGCGATCCTGACAGTATAGTCACATTATTATCTTACAGATAATGCTTTAAAAATACACTAAATAAATAATCAACTAAATGAGTTTAAAGAGGACATATAATACAGTATATATCAGTATATATCAGCTGGAAAACTGTGCCCACCCCTTTTGCAAGCTTCCTGTCCAGGAGTTTTCAGCATCAGTCTCTGGAGCCGCCGACACCTTCTGCATAAGTTACAGAGCAGCAGCCACTGAGGGAGGTGTAGGCGTGTTTGTGATGTCACACTCAGTCCTTCCCTGCAGACATCAGATACCATGCTTCTATTGCTTCAAGAAGACATAACTTTATTAACACTTCTGCATTAGCAAACAAAGATCATGTTACATAACACTGCATCCGTATCAGATTACTAAGAGATCTGATTGAGAGCACACCCAATTAATACATATCTTAACTAGTTATAGGCAAATAAATTGGCCAGGCATGAATTACCTTCAAATTTCCACATTTCGCCACCAGAAAATAAGTTCACAAAACTGCTTAAAGATTAGCCTGCGAAAACAAATTGTTGTGTGACCAAATAGTCAAACAGATAAAATTGTCGAGCATCAGTATTGTCACGTGCATAAAATTGTTGCATATCAAAATTATTCAGACACCCATTGACTAATGCATTTGGACAAAATAGTCCCACTTATAAAAATTGTTCCTCGCTCACCTAGATTCGCCCATCACTAATCTTAGTCAACTCAACTTAACAAAGTGTAAATACCATAGTCATTTTCTACACAGTATTATGTTGTATACAAAAAGCTATTTATATACTTTGGGTTTTCCTTTGTAACTCTGTTATTAGATGTTACACAATGCCCTTTTTATTCCCTTGCAACTCCCTGCATCTAATCATAAATTGTTCCAGAACAGCTGCGTTTATTCTCTTGCAACTCCCTGCACCTAAACATAAATTGTTCCAGAACAGCTGCATTTTTTCCTTGTAACTCCATGTGTATGCTATTAGATGTTATACAATTCCAGAACATCAGCTGCAATTATTCCCTTGCAACTCCCTGCACCTGAACATGCATTGTTCCAGAATAGCTGCATTTATTCCCTTGCAACTCCCTACACCTGACCTTAAACTATGCCACAACAGCTGCATTTTCCCTTGCAACTCCATGCACCCGATTATAAATTTTTCCAAAACAGCTGCATTTTTACATTGCAACTCCCTGCACTTAAACATAAATTTTTCCAGAACAGCTGCATTTTTACCTTGCAACTCCCTACACCTGACCTTAAATTATGCCACAACAGCTGCATTTTCCCTTGCAACTCCCTGCACCTGATTATAAATTTTTTCAAAACAGCTGCATTTTTACCTTGCAACTGCGTGCACCTGATCAAAAATCCCCCATTTCTTTACGCAGGTGGTCTTTTACCTCTGGGCCCTATAACCACTTAGGGTGGAGTCTCCATTGCACTAGACTAAATTCGCCCTGGAGTCGTAGAGTAATGGTGGCCAAACACGGGCCGATAAAAGCTGCGTCGGCAATGGGCTCCAATGGGCTTCCCCGATCGATATCTGGCCGAAAGTCAGCCAGATGTCGATCGGGCAGGATTAAAAATCCCGTCAGATCGCAGTCACATCTATTTGTTGATGTGGTCCGCTATACGACCGCCCCTATCTAACCCGTTCTGATCTGATCATTGGGCCCTAGGGCCCACAATCGGATCAGCCCAATATTGGCCTCAAGATGGGCATATCGGGAAGAGATCCGCTCGTTTGGCGACATTGCCAAACGAGTGGATCTCTACGTGTATGGCCACCTTAAGGGAGAGAGGGGCGTGATCTGATATGCCACTTGGGAGATAAGTGGTGCTGGCTTCCTCTGCTAATAAAGGCCTAGAAATTAGAGCAAGATCAATTCTAGATGCTGCATTGTATGCATTGACCATATGAGAAAGGACTAGGTTTCAGTCGCCCATAAGTATCAGCGGCACTGGGTCCCAGCTGCTGATTTTAGCCAGTATTAAAGAGAAAACCTCTATGTTAGCTGGTGAAGGGAGGTAAACATTGGCAATAATGTAAGGTTTGGTTCCCCATAGACACCTCATGAGAACAAATCTACCCTATGGGTCAGTACATATGTGCTGAATCAGTATATTAGGGGATTTACCAATGAGGATGGCCACCCTGCGGGAGTATGTAGAGTGTTAGGCATGAAGTACCCTGGCCACCCATGCTTTTTTTCAATGCGAGGACCCTAATGCCCACAAGGTGTGTTTCTTGTAGTAGAACCAGGTCTGGTTTTTTGAGGTACTGAAAGACAAGGCCTCTTTTAATTTTAGAATTTAAACCCCTGGTATTCAAGGAAATAAGCTTAAGGTGAGCCATGAGCATTGTTGAGTATTAATCTATTCCTGTGGGTTTAGCACACACCTCCTACAGACATGCATATCTTTACCAACGCAGGTCCCTTTCACCCAGATTTTCTCGTCATTCCATGTGATCCAAAATGTGCTGCATAAGGATCCCCATGGCCATGAGGGGAGAGGAATTAAAGTAGAGTGCGGAGGAGAGAGGAAACAATAAAGTTAACATTTGAACGCAGTTGAACTTTCCCAAACCCACCCTGCCTGACCACCCAACTTGGCGGGCTTCTTCCATAAACTGTGGTTGAGCATGGAGTGTGCTCCACCTCAAGTTACACTTGAAAACAGTGATAATAAACTTAAATTGTGTCGCTGGCATTTTCATCAGGAAGTTAAATATACTGGTTTTGAAGTTCTCAGGTTTTATTCTTTTCCACCCGACCCTCACACATGGAGGTGTTTCATCTGCACCTTATTTGTTCTTGCTATAATCCGACTTGAGAGCATCAGTGTTAAAGAGAGGGCATCATGGTGCTTCGTGTGTTTGTGGGAAAGCAAAGGGAAACAAGTCTTGTATTAAATTATGGGGTTCCCATTGGTTGATGCTTGGCCCATACTCGGATGTGTTAGCCCTGACGGACTTGAAAAGTACTCTCAGTGACTCTCAGTGCAGTAAGATAAGACCAGGATACTGTGAGGTAAGGGTCAGGGGTGAGGTCACTATACTTTTAGCAGTTAGGGCTGACCCGAGGGGACTGGTATGAAAGACAGTCCAACCATGCTCCTGCTTCCTCCGAGGAGGTGAAGAAGTGGACCTGTGAGCCGTCTGTTACTCTCAATTTTGCTGGATACAACATCAAATATTTCATCTGTACCTCCCTCATCCGTCGCTTGACTCCCACAAAGAAGTAGCATTTCTTTTCCTTGTCGCCATTTGTTGTGTTTGGTAGCCGAGGATGAGGAGAGTATAACAGTGCTTTATTAGAAGGTTCATACAGCCATTACATAACAGCAGCAACTCTTACTTTCATATTCAAGCTGTACAGAAAGTTCTGTGTATGCACAGTGACACCTGCAGGTCATTTGTATAAATACCACATTTTGAAAACTTTAAGAATAGTCTGGGTATATGGCTATCTTGCTGCCCTCATGAGTGAGCTCTCGCTTGTCTCTCGCTATAGCCAGTATGGCGTCCCAATCTCTATAGTACAAGAGGAGTAACAGGCAGGGCCTGAGGTATGTCCCAGGGATCGGGGTCTAGTTGGGACCCAATGGGCACGTTCCACCACAAAGAAGGCAGACAGTGCATTGGTGCCCAGATTTGCCTTTATCATGCCACAGGGCTGTTGCCCTCTGCTTTTTCAGGCAGGCCAAGTATTCTCAAGTTATTTTGTCGTTGACGGTTTTCATAGTCATCTAAGAGATCAGCTTGGTTATGCAGCTGTTGAGTGAGCTGTTGGGTCACACCTGTCCTTGAGCCCAGAGATCCCTGAGCAGCTAACAGGTAGGTTGTATGGGCATTTGCTGATCATGTGGCTTTGGGTTCCTTCAGCTCTGTTGGCTGATCCAGTGGGAGGTAGACTGGGGCACCCCTGGGGACCAAGAATGAGCCCAGGTGTCTAATGGGTTAAGTAGGCTTTCTCTCGCATTGACCTGCTAACGCTGACTGAGGCACACTCTCCTTCAGGCTGCCTAAGTGCGCGCAGCTGTTCGTCCCGACTGATCTCGGGTTCGCGACAAATCTAGTCCCAGGCTTCCGTCTTGGCAGCAGACCGCACTTTGTTTCTGGCCTTCCTGTCAACCAGCACTCTCGTTCCAGTGGGGAATCAATGCGGGGATCTTCCGCAGCCTCTGCAGGAGTGAATGAGGACAAGTTAAGGTAAAAGTTTGCAGCCCAAAGGTTGATTCCTTGGGGTACTAAAGATATATAACTTTGGATGAGCATGCTGGCTCCATATCCAGTTACCAGCCCACTGGGAGTGCAGAAACTGGATAAAAAATACAGTACTTGTTGGGCATAGAATGATTCAGCTTGCATATGGAAGAGTAAATGTAGATTTAATCATGAGTGTTGCTATTGTGCCGGCAACCACCTGGCCTTTCGATGTGTCAAAAATGAATCAGTGCCCCGAACAAGCTGTTTGTATGACAAAATCTGTCCGAAATTGGTAATGACATCTTAAATATGGGCATCCTGGATGCCATAGAAAAAGCAATTAAAGTATGGAGTTGGCTAAGACCAATTTATGATTTTAAATGATCTTTGCTAGGAGGTAAGCCCTGGGCTCATGTGTCAGGGGTTAAGGTGCACACAAAAAGATTTACAGTTGTGGCCTTTCTCCACCAGCAGTCTGGTTGCTAGGGTCAAAATTACCATAGCAACCGTGCATTGATTTGAATAAGAGATTATGATGTATTCAGGAGAGGGCCTGAATAATGAAAAATTAAAAAACTACCAATAATAATAAATATGTAACCTTACAGAGCATTTGATTGTTAGATGTGGTCAGTGACTCCCATTTGAAAACTACGAGTTACAAGAAGATGATAAATAATTCAAAAACTATAAAAAAAAAGGCAGATTAAAAAGCTGCTTAGTTGGCCATTCTATAACATACAAAAAGTTAACCTACAGGTGAACCACCATTGTGTATATTGTGCATCTATTTTCATGTGAGACTAGGGTAGGTACACAATTTTTTAATTGGCACAAAAAACTTTTTCATAACCAAAGTCACACATTTTGCACACCCGCTGAGCACCATCTTACTTCCTGCATTATAAACAGCAATAAAATTTATTTGACATGATCATTTCATATCCAATACCTAAAAACAGCTGAAATCTTACCTTTTAACCGACAACTTTCATGCAGGCCCAGATTTGTGGAAAGGCCGCACCCACATTGTGCCCAGCCACACCCACATTGGTTTAGAAACACTGGTGATATGCAGGAGATTGTTTTTTTAAATTTCTGATGATTAAAATTTGTGAAAAAAGGGGAGAGTAGGTGGGCGATTAAAGGCAGTGGGCCTAGGGGCGGTCGCTATGTAAATCCGGCCCTGCTTTCATGGATGCCTTGTCATACCAATGTGCTCTGAATATAAACGGTTATTACTCATCTGTTCAGTAAATACATCAATTCCAATAGCAGTGGTTCTACTTCCATAATCATAACCTGGAAAATATATATCCTGACTTTATTTTGCTTCAGACTAATTTTACTGTAACCACAGCTATAACATTTACTGCTAATGCAATCCAGTCACCAAACAATGAAAGCTTCCACTTATGTTAAAGTTCTTTGATTAATAAAACAGTAGCTTGTACTTGATCCCAACTAAAATATAATTAATCCTTCTTTCAAGCAAAACCAGCCTATTGGGTTTATTTAATGTTTACATGATTTTCTAGAAGAATTAAGGTGTGAAGATCCAAATTATGGAAAGACTACTTATCCAGAATTCCAATTCTGGATAGAAGGTCCCATAACTCTATAGTTTTCTTTTAAATTTCCCTCTACACTGAGCAGCTTATTTTATGCAAAAATATTCAACAGGGAAAGTAAAGAGCACTTCATTATATTTGACATTTTAAGAGATGATTTACATCTTGTTTTGGATCAACATATCTCCAAGTTTAAGAATTCTTTACTTAATTTATAGGCATTGCCTCGAAAAGAATATGACATTTGATATGCATTGAGGGGTTGAAAACTGCAAGTGCAAAAATATTGTATTCAAAGAAAAATATTACCAAGAAGAAAATATTTACTGCATCGAGATGCGATTTTTTTCATTAATGTCTTTTTGACTAGAGCTTTTTATATTTACATTAGTAAAAAAATAAAACATATTACAAGCACAAATAAAAAATTCAATGAACTTAGGGACAATGAGGGGCCCATTTACTAAAATTCAGATTTCTATTTTGTTCGCAAATTGTATTTTTTCCTCTA
>CM044446.1:69877500-69896190 GCA_024363595.1 Xenopus borealis | reverse complement strand
ACACAGCAGTAAGACAAATGCTGGCTGGAGCTGTGGTTGGAAGGGGGTAAGTGCAGGTGGGTACTTACGAACATTCAAGATGGTTATAAGCTTATCTGCAGATTTATGCAAAGATCATATCCCAGGTGCTGTCCAATTCGCTAAAAGGTCTCACGAGAGAGTTATAGTTCTGCACTAAGAGGTGTCCAACTATTAAAGGAATACTACACTATATTTCTTTTTGTTCTATTTTTGTTTTCCTGGAGAAGCACTGTTTACAGATGTCTTGATATTTAAAGATTTTCCCAGTTGAAGAACGGGTGAGAAACGGCTACAGGGACATACTTCTGGAAACCTTTATTTTACCACTCTTGTGGTTGGCTTTTGCTCCAAGAGCTCTCAGAGCTATGGTTGACTTTTGTGCCAATTGTTCGCAGGAGCTGTGGTTGACTTTTACTCAGAATGCTTGCATGAGTTGTGGTTGGCTTTTGTGCCAGGCGCTCGCAGGAGCTGTGGTTGGCATCTGCTCCAAGTGTTCACAGGTGCAGCAGTTAGCTTTTGCTCCAAATGCTCGCAGGAGGCGTGGTTGGTTTTTAAGTCAAGTACTTGTTGGAGCAGTGGTTGGCTTTTGCTCCAAGTGCTCTCAGAAACTGTGGCTGGCTTTTTCTCCAAGTGTTTGCAGGAGCTGTGGTTGGTTTTTGTACCAGTTCTTAGATAAGCACCAGTGCTTGGATGAGCTATTTTTTGTGTCAATGCTTTCAGAAGTGGTGGTGCTCGCATGAGCTGTGCTGTGGTTGGCTTTTGTGCCAGGACTTGGATAAGCACCAGTAACATCACGAACTGTTGAGGGTTTTTGAGTCAATGCTTTTAGAAGCTGTGGTTGGTTTTTAGCTCAGTGCTCATATGAGCTGTGACTGACCTTTGTGCTATATGTCCACGTGAGCTATAGCTGACTTTTAGTTTTTTTGCTTGCATAAACTTTGGCTGTCTTTGGCTGTTGTGTTCACATGAGTTCTGGCTGGTTTTTGTGCCAGTGCTGTGCAATTACTGTGACCCGCATAAATTTTGGCTAGCTTTTGCTCCGGGTGCTTACACATGGTACTCCTGGTTTTGTAGCAGTGTTTTATGGCTTTATGTGGTTACTTTTTTCCCAGCACCTATCTTTGATGGCAGCATTTATTTTGTAGGCAAGTCAGTTGTTTATTATGCTAGTGTTGACATACACAATGGCTGACCTTGTGAATGGCCTTTTGTAAATGAGATTTCGATGAGGGAAGAAGCACACCAGTTCAGCCAGGCAATGCCTTTAACGCATTTATCACAGAAGTATTAGAAGCACAAGCTTTCGGGGACCAACCCTTTCCTCAGGTGCAGCCTGGCTATACTGGTGTTCCCTCTGGCCTGGTATATAGATGCACCCAGAAACATGAAGTAAGTGGTGTGCGGCAAACAAAAAGGTGTTGTTGAACTTTTGTAAATGAGAGCTGTTTTTGGGCTTTAGCTTTGCTACACAACTAGCCTTTGTGACAGTATTTTCATGTGTTTAAATGGTTTAACTTTGTGCAAAATACATTACAGATACTACACTATTTTATTATTGGTTTGGAGATTACCCTTCCATAGTTGGGTTTTTTCTTGTGTCCTTATTATGGCTTTCCTCTGGCTTAGAGTCCATAGACAGAGGTTTGGTATTTGGTTTGTGGTGCATAATTGTTGCATGTGTCAATCCCAGTAAGGGTTGGCTTGCTTTTCTGTTGTATGGCAATTTTCGGATTCTTGACAGATTGCCTCTATTTCAGATTTATAGGTTATGTCAAAGTTCATCTTAAAGTAGAATTCAACCCTCCACTGTGATAAGTCCCCACTGGCAGAAGCGCCAGAAGATGGTGCCTGTGAGCTCCACTGTGCTCACTCTGCATTTGCGGTCAGTAATACTACAGGGGACACAATTCTGGGGTATCACTTGACAGGGGGGAGGCAGGAAGGGGGTCAGTGGAGGGGTGTCAGTGGGTACTTATCAACATGGGGGGTTGAATTCTCCTTTAAGGGCAGGATACAGGACTTGCAAGAAATTCCTTTTTTCCATGTACTGACATGTCCATTCTTTCTCATTCCAAGTGTCCTGCTGGTTCCTGTACTGCTATGACATGTAACAATGGTGAGGAGGAAGTCTTTTTCTAGGTTATGACTAGTCATATTTTAGCTTTGATTGGCTATGTCACAGGTCCTACATCCTTGTTTTGGTCAATGTGACAATGTGTACTGACATGTCAGGTGAGTGAAATTCCCATTATTCCATTTTTATGCATGTTCAGTATCCTAGCCAGATGTGCGTTATAGTATCTGCATATTATCTGAATGTATTTTTTAAAATATATACTTGTACCATATTATTTCCTTATCCTCACAGCCAGGTCATCTCCCACATTCAATTTTACCCAAGTCCCAAGCTTAGATAATAGATCCTATACTGTACTAAAATTGTTTTCTTAGAACTTGCCCGTGGTTTTTCTCAGAACTTAGATGTGAATGTTATGGAGTGATTTATTACAGCATTAAAATGATTCAGTCCAGGTGGAGGTTACATGAAACCCCAAGCTAGATGATGTTGTCTACAATCCTATACTGATCTCATCTTTAAGATAAACTGGATCTGCATTTAAACTGTATTAAAAGCTGTATCTGCATTTGTACCTAATAGATGTCTCTAATGCCTGATCTTTTTCTTGAGTTGTTTTTGTTTCTTGGAAGCAATTGTAATTATTGATGTTTCCATTGCCAATTCTAAGGGGCAGATTTACTAAGGGTCGAAGAGAAAAAATTTTAAATTTGAATTTCAAAGTCATTTTGGGTTACTTCAACTATCGAATAGCCCAAAATTCGGTTTGAATTGAAAAATTTTGAAAAATTAGAATTCTCGAATTTTGAAGGACTGGTCCTTTAAAAATCCTTCAACTTTGACTATAGCCAGCTTACAGCTGCAGAATTGCCATTTTAGCCTATTGGGGACCTCCTAGAACTTATCCTGAAAATTTTTCTTTCTGAGAAATCGAAGATTTTGGAGGAAATCATTTTGACTCAATCGATTCGAATGATGCAATTGTTCGGTTCGAACGATTTTAATTCGATTGAATACACCCATTTTCGAACGAAAACTGCCATATTTGATCAGAAGTTAACCCCCCCCAAAAAATGATGGTTGAATTTTTTCACTTTGAAATTCAACCATTAGTAAATCTTCCCCTAAGTGTATATCTATACAAAGAGAATGCACTATATCTTTATTATTAACCCCCAAATATTCCACAATGCTGTGCAATAAATCGGTGTTTACATTGAGGACCCTCAAGAATTAATTTCAGATCAATTATATGAGAATACAAATAAGTATTATTATTTTGCCAATATGTGTTTCTTTATCTATTCTTGACAAAAAGATACAAACATGCATTATTGGCTTCTGCTTCATAAAACCAGACAGTTCTGAATTCCACATATAAATCTGGGGAGACACATGGAAAATATGAAACAAAAATATGCAAAATAATATGTTTCTTCATTTGAGCACACAATATTTAATTTGCACATATAATTTATATTAGTTAAGCTGCAAGAAGTATTTAGTGACTCATCTGCTAGCAAAAAAATACTGAACATTTTATATTTTTTACCACAGTGCTGCGTATGTAATATGACATCATCAGACATTTGCAATGCAAGAAAAATTCATCATATTACATTACAAAACTGAAATTTTCAATTTATGACTATTATTACTCTTGACTATAAGTCTTTTCAGCATAATATATGCAGTTTATGGCAGTGGTTCACAAGATGTTTACTTGCTTAGCATTTTCATTTTTGGGATGTTTGTAACACATGACCAGCTAAGTTGCGCTGGGTCATTGATTCAAAGGGTACTTAATGAATTTATTATTACCAACAAAAAAAGTGAAAAAATTATTTCTGTGTTGGATAAATGGTCTCAGATCTGTATTTCTCAGCACAGATCATAAGTTAAATGTGAGCAGTTTACCCTTCCCACTGAACTCATTAAAAATTCAAAATCACATGAGAGCAAAAGCCATCATGTTACTTATGTAGGTAAAATGCAAACAATTTAAATAATAATATTTAGATAATCAAATTATATACTGTAGCACCTTCTCTCAAGGCAAACTAAATGGAAAGAAAACACTACTTAAGATAAGGTACTGTGTATTCCATATTCTTCAATGTAACATGGAAGTATCCATCTTCAGGTTTCTATATGTTGTGGTTTCCTGATATTGCAACTATTTTGAAAGGTGAGTTATTAATGGAATAAATTTTTCTTTCACAAAAAAAATAACCATTTTACCAGCAGTCCTTTAAAGATAAACTATAACATTAAAAAACTATATTATTAACATGTATTTATATAGCGCTAGCATATTGCGCAGCGGTGGTGTTTTCAGTGTTGGGCCCACATAGTAATTATCTTGTACTGATAGATCAGTATGCCCACTTTTATAATATATATAGTTGCATTAGTATGATATAATTATATAATGTATATACACACTGCAAATCCATTATACAGAAAGCTTCAAATTACAGTAAGGCCATCAACCATCGCCATTTTAATTGGGTTTATTTACAGGCCTATTTACTAAAACTCGAAAAACCAAATCCCCTTTATCTAGTAATTAATTTACCGGTGCACCGGCTTGAGGTTTTAGCTAACTTTTGCCACCCCAAGTAAAAAGGTTTTTCCTTCTCCTTTAAAGGTGTCTCCTTTATTATGGAAGGAGAGCATGTACCAGGGGTCCCCAACCTTTTGTAGCCTTATGTGGGCTTTGATTGGCTATTAGTAGGTCTTATGTGGACTGGCAGTCTACAGGAGACTCTGTCTGGCAGTACATCTGGTATTAATGCAACTAACATTTGGCTCCATACCAGTAATCTAAAAATAAGCTCCTGCTTTGAGGCCACTGGGAGCAACACCAAAGGGGTTGGTGAGCAACATGCTGCTCATGATCCACTGGTTGGGGAACACTGGCATATACACTCCATGCAAGCAAAGGTTCCTTTAACACTTCCTTCCTATGGGTATTTTTGTTCAGAAGGGCTCAGGTAATCTCTTATTGCTTTATCTTTTGTGTGGCTGAATAAAGGGGATTTTCAAAATAGCTTACTATAATATAAGCCCCAGTATTTATTAGTTTTATTTATTTATTTATTTATTTATTGGTTCAATATTATTACTCTGTTTACAGCATTGGACAACAAATGGAACTTAACTTATTTGTTCAGCAATTAGACAAATAGGCTGCTCTTACATACCCCTCCTCTGTAGCCACTATTCTGTGGGCTGCAGGAACTGGCATTTGGGTATGGCTGTCATGGTATGAGGGCTGTGGAAGCTAGATGGTAATATATTGTTGGGGACTGTGGGTTTCCTAAACATTTATGTTAATATCTCTGACCCAGACACCTGCAGTCTTGCATCCGACAAATTAAGGGAGTACAGGGTAATGGGAAGCAGAGGTAAAATGATGGAGATTATCCTCATTTATCATTTCCTTAAATTCTAAGTCCAAGTATTGTTTGAGTCCGAGGATATAGTGGTCTCCCCCAAAGGTCCAGCGATAGTTCAGCTTCTCCTCCACCTGTTTTTTTTTTTAAAAGAATCTTCAAAAACGGAATTGCAACATTCCTCTTTTTTTTTCAAATATAAGAAAAATCATTGAAATCATTTCAATTGTGAAAATACTACACTATGAAATAAATTTTCAGTTTTTCCCCTTCCTCATACGTTTCATGAGAAATACAGCAATTCTGTTTTTTTAAATTCTATTATGCTACTGCATGAGAAGATCAGTATGTCACGCACATACCTCCAATACTTAATTAGAAATTGAGCATACTTACTACAAAGAAAACTATTCTGTTCTAGTTTATGAAAAAAGATATTTTTAAACAAGAGGCTACTGCTCCTCCCACTGATGTGCCCTGGCACATGCATTTTGCAATATAATCTTGATGTGCCAAATCTGCTGCTTTAGAAAATAGGAATGTGTATAGTGGGCCACCATGGTACACCCCATTTAGCTAACTCAAAGCAATCTTGTATCTTTAAAAAAAGAAAAACAATCTAACCTTTTCCTGGGCAGCTTTAGGGACAGGCACAATATATTGATTGACACCTGAAATCATGTAAAAAGTACTCTTTAACAAGAGACTATATATATTTTGGAAAATCAATGCAACATTAAAAAATATCATTGTCAAAATATACTTTTTCAAGACTGAAAGGTCAACTACAGTCTTGAACTACATGTTAGAAATATATGCAATAGGGAACAACACCAACAGAAAATTAATCCTACTTTCAGAGTGAGAAGGTTGAATTTAAATGCAATATGTTCAAGGCATATTATTTTTAGCTATTGAGTATGTTTTCATCAACGTCAATACAAAAGATAAGTTTCCCAAGATTCAGCACCACCATCTATAGGGAAATGATTTAGTGCTAGCTGATGTAAAATGTATGAAAGCACCAAAAAATGATATACTTCAGAGCATTCATTAAATTCTGTTTTGCTTTTTATCGGTAAAATCACACTCTATAAAACCTTGTAAAACGTTTCATCCTTAGGTCCTTGATAGAACAATTATATCATCTTTGGTGTTTGCATGATAAAAGGTTGTCAACCAACTTTTTTTCATTTCTTTCCTAACAATAAAGCAAAAACTACATTTCTACTGTAACCTTTTGTAATCTAGAAAATAAATTTTTGTATATTCATTAAAAAAAGCTCTTGTTCCTTGTAAAGATTATAATCATCATTATATTTTAGATACCAAAAGATACTCCTCCAAATTATGTTTTTACAATTTTTATGCATCAGGTTTTAAATGGACATATGCTAAATTCTGTTCCAACACTGCTCCCAAATATTTCAAAGTGGAAATCTGAGGTCTCATTTACAAACTTGTACTATAGTTCTCCAATATGCTCACAGGACATACTGAAAAGGCTTTCAAGGACTCTCACCTCCCTCCCATGTCTAGGGCTACGGGAAGGTAACACATAGCATAGCCTCTGTAAATCTGTAAACTTAATAAGATTTTTCTATACAGTACAGCCATCTATGCATACGTTTATTCTATTCCTACTAATAAAGTGGCCAAACAAGTAACTAGATATAAGAGCGGGAATGGGGGAAGTAGGGGGATATCTGCCGGTTGATATTAATCTTAAACCAACTATGCAATTGGGTATGCACACTCAAAATAATTCACAATAATCAAGGGGTATATGCAAAAATAATTTTTTACTAAATCTTTCACAAAATACAATCAGTTGTATATATACATATGGTACAATAACCAACAATATCCAGTAAAAATGTACATACCCCAAAAGGAGAGTAAATGCAAGAAATGGCAAATATTTATACCCACAAGCAGCAGATACGCAGGCCACGAATGAGAAACCCCAACGTTTCGGCAACCAGCCTTTATCAAGGGGATTCTAATCTTCGCCTATGCCAGTGACGTCACTTCCGCTCGCGTCGCTCAACCGGATATGACATCCAGAGAGTCGGCGTAGCGTCATAGCTTGCGTGTCAGTACCTAGCAATATATTAATCTTAAGTAGCCATTATAGCATATTAAAATATATTGAAGGAGAAGCAACATTCTGGGATAATAGAGTGAGAAGTAGTTATCCAACCACCAAACCCAGGGAGTGTCATTGTGAATATGTGCTCTTTTCATTGGGAGGGAGTATAATTGAATTTAACTGATCTCTATGGAGCTTCATTGTTGTTGCCTATTAGGGGACTTTATAGCAAATAATCAGCTCTACTGACAAGTGAAAGCAACGTTTGGAATGACATTTTCCTATATTTATTTCAGACATAGGTTTAGTCCAAATTTATACCAATGTTTCAACAGTTAATTCCAATATTATTATTTTTAATGTGTCAAATATCATTTTATGTTGTACTGCCTTTTGCTCTTGTTTGATGTCGTTGCTGAGGAGGGCTCTTTTTTAAATGAATTGTTGCATGCTGCTTTGCTCTGATTAGATTATTGCAGATATCTAAATTGTTTTTCTTTTGTTCAGTTTATGACACTAAAACACGCTTTATACCTTAATGAAAGCTGTGAATTTATTTTTTAAACATTTTAGTACTTAGATTAGAAAAAGTTTCAAGCCTGCTTTATCTGATCAGAAAACCCAAGACACCACCAATTACCTACTGTGAGTAAATTAATAAATAGTTATAACATTAAGCTGTAAATATCCATAGGAGCACGGTATTATATAATAAAGGTAGCTACATTTAGATATTAAGGAGACACCAAGGAATGTATCTTCAATGCAGTCAGTATGTATAAAATATAATATACATAATCCCCACCAAGTGCAGCCTATTGTGTGTACACTATTTTATACGTACAAAATATATGGGTTTTTTGCAAGAATCAGGTTGCAGAGCACACATATTATATATTTATAATCATATACTTTCTTTGCACCGACCATCAAAAGATGTTGGACATAGGTCTACATCTGAGCAATCTTTTGTGCCTAAAGTTGATGAGTCTTTTGTTTAATCTTACATTTTAAATATAATTTAACATTCAGTTATAATTATATTATCTGCAGCTGGCCAAGAACCAAATTAATAAATAGCCTGCATTTCTAACTGGATTATCAATTTAATCATGCAGTTCCCAAAGTAGTAACTTGAACTTTTCTAGAAATGTATAAATGAAAACATTTCTTTTCTTTAGCGTATGATATTGTCTATTCTTTTGTACAGGAGGTTATTAAGAAAGGTATATAATTCATAACATTCATTAATCTAAAATAAGTTTATTCTCAAATAGGGGGAATGTAATGCAAACAATGTTTGTAAATATCATTGCAAATTTTAGCAACAATATTTGTATCTTTTTTGACTTAATACAGACCTCAATGATTCCTTGAACGATAAAATTCTTCGAATTGAAAAATTATCTAGAAGGTTCCCATAGGCTAACATGGCACTTTGCAGCTTTTATAAGTAAAAAAGTGAAGTAATTTTAAAGAGACAGTTCTTCGAATTTCGAAGTCGAAGGATTTTACTATTCAAACATTCGAATGGAATGGTCAAATGGTCAAAGTAAGCTATACGATGGTCGAAATTTTTCAGAAATGTACTTTGAATATCGAATATTTTGCATACGATTATTCACTTCGACCCTTAGTAAATCAGCCCCTAAGGGTAGTCTAAATCCTGATGTTTGCAAAAAAAAACAAATTAAATTAAAAACCAGTAGCAATTTCTTTTTTTTTATGACTGCATTGCAACAACAACAGTTAAAAACATGAATGTTGCCTGAAACAAAATTTAATAAATAAATCATTTAGCCCTTGTGAGTATGAAGGCATATTCCAAAATGGGTGTACTGAAATTGAAATAATTCATCCATTTATGGTCAAACCATTTCATGTGACTGACCAAGTTTTGAATTGGAAACATATTCTATGAGTCTGCACTTAATCAGTTAAAGCAATATCCATAATAATGCAAGGAGAGTACCCCAAGATGAAAGCCAGGTAATGTAGCTGTCTTGTATTGGTTCTTGATATGCAACTTTTAATAATGTGGTCCTACTGTTTTGCAGCCAACTGCCAGCAACCAAAATGTGAAATTTGCTAAATTGTTCCTATGAGAGAGACTCAGAATTAAGAAGTTTTAGGAGACAAATTGATATGAAGAGACTCCATTTTAATCATTTTGTTTTTCTAAATGAGTGACTTTTTAATAACTAAACAGTACTTGTTCTTGTATTTGATCCCAGCTAAGATATCATTATTCCTTTTTGGGTTTGCTTCAGCAGAATTCTGCACAGAAATCTGTTTCCTAATTTTGAAATCTGACATGGGACTAGTGTTGGCTCTTTCTGAAATCACATGACCAGGCAAAATGACCTGAGATGGCTGCCTACACACCAATATTACTAAAAACTTTAACTTGCTGGCTCAGGAAGGAAAATTTATATTGTAGAGTGAATTATTTGCAGTGTAAACAGTGTAATTTAGAAATAAAAACTACATCATAAAATAACGGCAGAATCCCTTTAAAGTTTAAATTATTTTTTAACTGATATAAAGTATGGAGATCCAAATTACAGAAAGACCCCTAATCCTTAAAATTCCAGTTCCAATGCATTCTGGATAACAGGTTCCATATCTGTATATGTGATCATGTACACACATATACATGCCACCTCCCTTTTCTGGTTTCATTTTTATTTCTCCCTGTCTTCCACAGATGTTTGCCTATCATTATCAATATCATAGGTGTTATAGTATGGAGATGATTGATAGTTATTCATCAAGTGCAGGATATCATTGTGGGCAGAGGTTTAATATGAGAATAAAACAACACAAGTAGAGTTTCTTATGTGTAATTAATCTATTTTGCACATAACCAATGACATCTACAATGGAATTTGACATAGGATTAAGCGCTCCATTGCTTTGCTCTGTAGCAATAGAAGCTGATCAATAAGCCAGCGAACCAGAGCTATAATTTACAGTGACCTTAAGTCCATTCTAAGGGTACATTTTGTACTGTGCAGATAAAATATGTAATGTGCTCCTAGGCACAGTGGGGCAAATTTACTAGTATTCCCAAAAAAAAAATTAGTTTCTACTCGATATTCGATTAGCATTTGATTTTCGAATGTTAATCGAATAGTTCTAGGCTACCTTTTATTCGATATTACATCATTCGACTTTCGAATACAAATTTATTCGATCAGTCTATAATAAATCATTCTACTGAACGAATAAATCATTCGAATGATTCGTACGATTCGAACGATCAGGACTTAGCCTCAGAAGCCTATGGAAGTGCTCCCATAGGCTTCTATTGCAATTCGGTAGGTCCAATCTGCCATAGTAGGCAATCGAATAAACTTTAAAAATAAAATCCTTCGCTGTTCGAATGATCGAATATTCGTTCATTCGACTCTATTAGAATGTATTGGATTGTTCGACCATTCCCTATTCGATGATCGAATATGACAAAATTTTCATAATCGACCAAACGAATAAATCCTACGTACGAAATTCGATCGAATTCGTTCGAACTTCGATCTATTCACATGAATTTTGTAAATCGGCCACCGGTGTGTGTGTGTGTAGATATATATATATATATATTCTATAATTTCTCATTCAAATTGTAGTATTTAATTTGAAAAAATACTGATACATACTATGCATCTGGCAATTTTCAATTGATTTTATATCCCTAACATGACCTGATCCTATCAATTATTATTTATTAAACATACACATTTAGCACTGCATGCACTATTTGTTTGCAGGTATTGTTACAACTTCTAAACACTTTCCTAGCATTTAGGGATTTGTTTGTGCACAGTACTCCCTGTTCACCCTAAGGAGGGTTGATGTTTCGAATGTTGGAATGTTTTTCAATAAAAACACTTTTCATAAACTCAGTTGTACAGTAGTATGTCTGTCTGGAAGATCAAAGTTCAAGTTAAATTCAACATGATGGGAATAAAATCTTGGGAATTGTTATAGTTTTTATTTATTTATTTAGATCAAGAAAAAATGGACTAAAAAACAAATTCACTCAGAAACCTTCTCAATCCAGATTCATTAAGTAGTCATCAACAAAATTTTCAATAGATGTTTATAGACTCCAATGGGTGAAAAAACATAGACTTCAATATTTGCACATTTCTTGCCACTTTTCAGAGAAGCAAACAAAATCACCATCACTAATATTAGGGGGCAGATTTACTTACTGTCCAATATTTGCCAGAGTCCTCAATGCACCCATCTCAACACTTTGGGGCAGATTTACTAAGGGTCGTATATTTGAATCTTTTGGAAAATTCGATCGAATATTCGAATCCCTCATGTGAATTTATGTGAATTTAGTAAATCTGTCCCTTTGTCAGGGGCGATAATTCACTGGGATAATGCTAATTTACTTAAATGCAAAGTTTTGTCATGTCCGACGGACGCTGGCAAATTTTTTTGAAGATTCGTTTGCGTTCATTTCTGCATAGTGCAAATTCACTATAGTATTGTGCTCAGGTTAATTTGCATACAGCTGGAAATTTAAACTTGAATGGGTGTCTTTATGTTATCTATTGCAGTAAACACATTACATTTCCTCTGTGAATTACACATGTTCATGGATAGAGTTGTTATAATGCCCTACACATGAGCCTACTGCATAGTTAACGTTCCATATGTTAGAAAATGTATGGGGGAAACTGATGACACTGAATATGATGTAAGTAACAAGATTGAGGAAGATCTATGCACTACTTTGCACTTCCTCTGATCTGAGCTGGTGAAGGCAAGTCTGGCAAAAGAGGTAAGGTTCAGTAAAATCTGTGGTTTAGTGAATTTGAATGAAGCGAAGTATCTTATACCTTCCTACCACTGACGTCAGACTAACCAGCCTATATTTTTGATGCTTAGAATGGGATCCATTTTTGAATAGCAGTACCACACAATCTATTCACCAGTCTATCAGCACTAATGATGAGCTAATCTGTCCCATTTTGCTGAAAATTTCACAAAACTGAGAAAAAATTTGCAAACCGCAACAAATTCTTGAACAGCATTGGTCAATTAGATGCGCAACTTATTTTAATGCTCACGTCAATTTTTCTTACTCAAACTGTATTAAAGTACATCTATGTTTATACTTATTGCAACTTTTTTGTCCAAATGCATTAAAGTCAATGGGTGTTTTTTCTCCTGGCAACTTTTTTTGTTAAAATACATTAAAATCAATGGGCGTTTTTTCTCCTGGCAACTTTTTTTGTCCTAATACATTTCTGGGTAATGTTTTTTGTACCGAGTGAGCCCGTTGAAAAAGTTATAGGGTTGAACTTTTGACATGACGCATAACAAAAGTGGTGTGAAGGTGATACCTTTATTGGCTAACTAAGTTAATAATCACAGCAAGCTTTTAGAACATTGCAGTACATTATTCAAAGCTGATTACAAAGAAGCAATGTTGGCACTGTCATATATACAGCATCTTGTTTACAAAAAACTCTTAGGGACAAAATGAGAAACAACGCATAAGCATCATTTGTATCTCAAGCAGGAACATACTTATAGGGAGGTGGGTTATGCAAAGTAGACCAGACCAGGCATCAATTAGACCTAAGGTGTGAAGCAGATAACAGATTCCTGTAATAGTTTGTTATCTCCACAGTAACAATGTATGTATCTGTTTTTTTAGTCTTGGAAACTAGCCATAAATCCATGACCTAAATTCAGTCCTGTCTCCAAACTCCCACGCTTTACGTTCATTCCTTTTCAGGTCAAGTGCTTGTACAGTGTTTATCTAACCTGCCACTTGGTCAGAAAAGTACAAGAGTCCAATTCAACGCAGCACACTGTGGATTTAATGGTGTATCAAAGTGAATTTATTAGCTCCATGTGAACAAAGTAACATGGCAACGTTTCGGGCCTCTCAGGACCCTTTATCAAGCCTGATATTTTGAAGTCATCCAGACTGTAGCTGGGAGTATTAAAATATTTACCAACTGGTGCGTCCAATTTTTTATTATTTATTGTGAACCGGTGGTGATTGGTTTCTTTTTCTGAGGCTTTGTCAAGTTTCTCCAATGTAAATGCCTCTTGTTGGACACTTTGTGCATGTTATTGCATAAAACACATTGCTGGATGAGCAAGTGTGATGGCCATGTACAACACAGATATAATAATAAAACCAGCAGACAAAGGAGGTACTGCAGTCATAATGAATACCTCAGACTACATCACAGAGGCCCACAGACAGCTGTCAAACCTAAACCACTACACCAAATTAGACAGTGACCCCACAGAGACCTATATCAAATTGAAAAAACTTAAAGCATTTCCAGCAACATATACAAATCTAGTACACTTGGTGCCAGAATCCCCCAATATAGGTTCCTTCTATATGTTGCCCAAGATCCATAAAGAAATCCAGGACACCCAATAGCCTCTGGCATCGGAAGACTGACAGAGAACATATCAGGTCAAACAAATCCTAAAACCCCTGGTAAGAAATACTACAAGCTACCTACATGACACCACAGATCCCCTCAACAAGCTAGAAAACATTGGATTGTTACCAGAGGGCACCATTTTGTGGACAATGGATGTGGAAACCCTATAATAATAATAATAATAATAATAATAATACAATAAGGGACACATTTACTGTGTGAAAAAATTGTTTTTGATTGAATTAGAATCATTCGAATCGTTTGGTTGCATCATTTGAATCGAATGACAGTACCTTGAAATTTTAATTTTTTCAATTCGAATCGAACTTTGGCCTATTGGATAGTTGCAGTAGCCAAAAAAAAACTTAGAAAGTTTAATTTTTTAATTCGTATTTTCACTTTGACCCATAGTAAATGTGCCCCTAAATCTCATTTAAAAGTTTCATTTTGACCTTGCATTATGTTATATATTTATAAGTTAATCGGTCCTGGGCCACTGAAATGGTTGCCTATGTTGCTAACCCCCCACTGGCCAGGTGCTTAATTATAATGACAGAATATTGTTAATTATAATATTTACTGTCACTGAGTATTTCTAATAGTCCTAACCATATTTGTGAGGAATCTTCACCATAACAGGAGCTTGAAAGCACAAACCTTTATTTTTGGAACTCCTATATGAACTGCTATCCTGAAAATGAGCTTGTATATTTTTTGTGCAAAGGTACCAGAATTATGCACTGCTACATACAAAGCCATAATCTTATACATACAAAGAACATTAATTACCCTGAGCTATTGCATTGTGGCCTTATTATGGTATTTTAAATGCTTGATTTGGGAATTTACCATGTTCCATAAAAGTCTCTCTTTTCTCCCTCCCCTCTCTATTTTTCAGATTTTGTATTTATATATAGAAACACATACCACATTATAGTAAAAGGTTTTATGATTTTTATTCTCAAAAATTGATGACTATAACACATTCATGCTGTAGCAGTCCAGCATTTTCATAATTCAGTACCAAGGTTAGCCAAAGTATCCCCTAGCCCCCACCTCTGCCACAAAATTGTATAGAGAATTATCCTAGGCCTTTTTTTTCTAAAGTTTTAATTACCTGATACTCATCCAAGGGCTGTCTCTCTAAAGTTGGCATGGGCCCTTGAGTACTTATATGGTAAATAGGAATCTGGTTACGTGCACATACAGATGCAGCCACTTTGTTTGATTGTTTGATTTGTGTGTTAAATGCATCGTGACTCAGGGTTAATTGAAGAAACTGTGTTATCTAAAGTTATCTTAACTCATTTAATGCATTTAACCTTTTCATTAGCATACCAAAGCTCCATTGTTTTCAATGGTGAACTCTTTAATTTGGATGGGATGCTGTGACACAATATTCTGTGATAAGTGAGTTAAATGGGATGTCTGTGTTAAATTATTCTGTGTCAAATGCACAATCCAAAGTGGCTTAATCTGTGTTAACAGTGGTGGGAAGTTATATATAGTTAGGATACTATATTTTTGCTTAAAGCTTTGGGCATTAGCATTTTTTTAAATTTGTAATTTCTTTGCTGCTGAGCCTTCTATAGTTCTTCATAGCAGCACATTTTTGTTCATGTTAAAATATACCACTAACCATTTTATACACTTAACCTAGTTTCTTGTGCTGTCCTAAGCTTCCCTAACCTTATTATGTTCAAACATTGCAATTTTGTCTCCTAGCTTGAACCATGTTTGCAGAATATCTGGATTATAGTCTCAAATGTTATAATATGTGACTGTCCATCCCAACTTCATTTTTAAAGATTGCTCAATCTACCAGAATTACTAGTATCTAACTAATATGGTTTACTAGATTATCTCTCTGAGGGGCACTTACTGGTACAGTCTGATGCCATGAAGGGCATGACCTAATCTAATTAGAATGTTGAGTAAAAACTGTTATGAAAGATAAATTATGGGTAATAATTGGAGTTGGAGTTGATGATATACATATTTTTCAAATAGTTACCTGGATAGATCACTTGTTGAATAGTAAGATGCTTTTATATATAAACACATGTATGCATATGTGCTAGCACTGTTATGTCAGCAAGTGCTGTATACTTTGTTACTAATGCACACATCACGTTTTATCACGTGAAAAGTTCAATAATTTTCACATGATAAACAATACTTTTTTGAATTGAATTGCATCTCACATTGAATCTAGTCTATGACTTTGCACCATAAACCATTTTTTCACTGAATTGCATCTGTCTCATTATCTCTCATCATTATTGATGTCTATGGAAAAAATCTGGAACTCAATTAGGTGAAAAGTTTTTTTCTCCTCCCTCCTCATATTGAATCTCATCCATGAGTTTTCACGAGATTACTTTTTCTTACTGAATTGAATCTGGACCAGTATTTGTAAAAACATTATAAACTCTGATCCCAAATCCCAAAGATGTTCAATTCAAATTCAAGTAGAATAAAGGCCAAATACATTGTTCCTTGCTACGAATTCTATACTTTTACTTAACTATATTTATCATTGTCTTGGATGAGGGTGTCAGGGGAGTATTATTATATTCTACTACTTATATCTGCTTCAGGTGATGCTGTTGGATTACTGATTCTTAATTCTCTTTATATTCTGTTTGTTCAAGAATCCTGGAAACAAATTGATATTCTGTTGAGATAAATTGCTTTGTCATTGCCTATTCCTGTATCATACATTAAATATGTTAAAATTGATTTGATTTCCTTTTTTTCGGCAAGGAGATTATATTTTTGTTATTTCACAGCATTCCCTAAAGTAATCAAATTAGCTAAGTGGTTACTGTATGCTCCTACCTGGCTGTTGGCCCAGGGTGTGCATTAATATGGGGTCAAAAGTTAAGAACATCTGAAACACAAATTACAGTTACTTTCTCTAACGTGTTGGTTAAAAAATTGTACAAAGCAGTTGTGTAATTAACATTTTAAACAATAGTCCTTTTTTGTTTTCAATAAGTACATTGTATTGAATTTTAGAATCATAAAATCCTTCTCTCGTTTATATAGTCCCTCAGAATTCTATATGTACCTTAGGAAGTGATGCTTGATAAGTTGAACTATTTTGCTCAGTTTTTTATTTAAAAAAAAAGTTAGTATGTAAATCCTTTTCCCTCATGCCATATATTTAATTTAAAGAATGAATCCCAATCAATATTATAAAAATAAAAAAATTTATTTTACTTCCTGGCATCTGTTCATGATCATCTCCTTGTACAACTAATTTACACCTCTTGATTTAAGGAACTGATATAGCAAATGGGCCATTCTTTATAAAAATACAATACAAATATTTGTACAAGTTTTTAGTTATATGCATTTACTGCACAGACTCCACCGAAAATATTATAATTGGACTGGCATGCAGTTTTTTGAAGTCATTTCAAGCCCACCAGATTTGCAATTCCGTTTGGCAGAAAGAACATTTGATTGACTTGGCATTAGAGATACACTACAGCTGCCCTTTTGTCCATGAAGGAATGTTAGGGAAGATCGAGAGCCAAGGTTGTGCTTTTGTGAATATTTCAGTAGACTTTAGAGATGGAGTGTGATAGATTATAAATTAATAAATAAATGAACTGTTATTGTAACCAATAAATCTGGACATGCCATAAAGGAAACAGATAAAGCTATATTTTGGTTTGATTTATTTAAGGCCACATTTATCATTTTCAAATGCACAAACACCAATTATGATAAGAAATACCACAGGGCATTTATTATGTATTATTATGTCCTGGATATGGCAAAGAATTAAGAACAATCTCCTACAGACATGAATTCTATTATGTACAAGGGCTGTACCTCCCTCCCTTTATTGCTCTCATCTCTGAACAACTTCCCCCTCTAAAAATCACCTGATATAGTACCAACTTTTCACTGGTGCTCCCACTTCCAGCAGCATGCTGGTTGCTGGTTTACTGTGTTTGGTGAAAGATGAACAACATTTCGGAGGGACAACCTTTCCTTAGGAAATAAATGCCTGTGAATCCACAAGTACACAATCCTAAATGTGGTGGAGTAAGAGACATAACCATTTAACATTATGTCATGAACGGAATTCTAAATCCAGAACCAGTGCTAGGTTTGATCGTCTCACCAAGGATACAAGATGGAGGAACGCCACTTGAAAGGCAGGACAGACAACACAGCGTGAATAAGGCAGGCTGGGCCAGTACAAGCAGAGTAGAGAATATTCAAACAGGCCAGAATCATAATTGGAGAACGTAGAATAGTCAGTTTGACAGGCTAAGGTCAGATTGGAGAGTTCCAAGGCAGGTTAGGGTCAGAATTGATGAGATTAGAATAGTCAAGCAGGCAGGCAAGGAATAAACACCCAGGAACAGGATAAATTGAACCTAACAACAGGCAATGTGAAAACAATGAAATCTCTTTAAATACTTTTGAATTTTGTTCCAATATGTGATCACGTCATCAACCCGGTCCACTCCGATTGTGCCATAGGGAAACTACAGGCGTCCCCACTGGAGGCATGGTGGGCATCCCCACCAGCCACTAGGCCACTAGGGAGAACCACTGGGCCATCAGGGTAAACTTTATTCATTACACTCAAACAGGACATTATTGTATTAGAGAGGGTACAGAGAAAGGCAACTAAGCTGGTAA
>CM044446.1:69854061-69869452 GCA_024363595.1 Xenopus borealis | reverse complement strand
ATATATATATATATATATATATATATATATATATATATATATATACTTCTTTAGTACTATTCAATACACTGCAATACTCCTGTAACAAGTCAAACGTGGTTGGCAGTGGGATCAACAATTTATGTAATTTTATTCCTTGCTTGTTGTCATACTCCAATATTTTTCATGTATGATAACATATTGTCAAGCCAATAACTGTTAAGAAATATACTGTGCATACTGCAAGTTGAACATTCATTTACTACAGGGTTTAAGTGACTTCAAGCTCACTATATCCAAAGCACAAGCCCCGTTTGTATCATGAATTTCTTCATAATGCAAATTCTTGTGAACAGAGTCTTTTTCTCTCTCTTTATCATGATTTTCTAATTAAGATGCAAATTAATTAATTGATTGATTTATTCTTACTTCATATTGTGTGTAACCAATGTACAAATGTTCTTAAATCAGCCCATATATATTCACGTTCATGGCAACTGAGTAAAACCTTGAGTACATGGCTTTATGTTGTAGCCCAGATTACAACACCATGTAGACACAACATTCATATTTCCTTGGTTAATAATACATTAGTGCAGTTCATATACTGTATAGCAAAATATCTGGTATCAGACAAGGGATAATTCCAGTTTAGTGGCCAAAGATATCAGATTCAAAACTTAGGTTAAGAATCAGTAATCCTTTTGTTTAAAACTGAAACGGTATTGACTTCCTGGGCTGGAGATATGAAAGTGTAAATATTAGGAGTCATATTTTAGAGGTTTTTGAAACCATGACTAAAATCACAAACCATGATTGTCACTGAATTTATTAAATTATCAGAATGTAAAAAGGCAATGAACGATCCGGTAAAAGATAAAAAATACCTCAAAAACCTCTAAAAACTCAAGTATCTTGGATAATTACTAGCAAAAAAGTCCAAATTGTTTTTATTTGATCCAATAAGATCAGCACAGTTCCACTGACTCATATAACACCTCAACAACTATTATTCAGCAAAGTTTGGTGTTAAAGAAAACTTCTTTGTCACTTCTCTATTATTCAATGTATTTTCTATGTTCTCATTTCTCAGTCATATGCTGTAAGCATGTAACCATTGTAGTCTTTGTATGATTAGGGCATATCCAGATATCATTATCATCATTATTATCATCATTATTATATGTATAAACCTCCAATATATTCCACAGTGCTGTACAACAGTATGGTATACATAAATAACAGATACCCACCAAACTACAACTGATAACCAATACAAGAAGTAAATAGGACACACTTAATAAATCTAAAAGAGGATGGGGTAAATATACAATAAGGTGTATAGGAATGAACAAAACCAGACAGTGAGCATTGCATTTAGCAGGTGTTTGTAGCAAATAGTGTATATAAAAGGGATGCTAAAACAGATTAGGATAGGCTAGGATAGGCTTCTATAAAAAGAAATAACAGAAATTTGGAAAGAATGTGGAAGGGAATTCCAGAGGCACTAGCAAAGCTTCAGATGCATGTATGTGAAAAGGTAATTGGTTAGATTCAATTTAATGAGAAAAAGGGTTATCACATGAAATTGAAAACCCATTTACAAGATACATTTTGAGATGCAATTAAATTCATAAAAACTAATCTCATGGTTTATCATGTGAAAGCTGTATTGAAATCTATGGGGGAAAAATGGAACTGAATTAGGATTAAACTTTTTTCTCCTTGTACTGAATCTCATCCATGACTTTTCACGTATTAAACTGTGAGATAACTAAATTAATTCTAGCTGTGAGAAACACTCACCCTGGTGGTCTAGTGGTGCTGCAGGGATGCCCTGCATGCACACTGGCGTGATGACGTGAGTGCGCAATGGTGAGAAATTTAAAGGTATTTAAAGAGGCCTTTTGTGTTTTTTTCATTGCCTGTGATAGGATCTTGTTTCCTGGTGCTTCTGAGCTTAGAGCTATTCTGCGATTTGATTCTGACTACCTGTTGTGACCCCTGCCTGATTCTGACTATCCTGACTTCTGTATCCTGACCCTTGCCTGGTAACCGTCTCTGCTTATTCGGAATCCCTTCAGATTGATCTCCTGGTTTGACCCTTGCCTGCCTGACTTTGTTTGTACTCTGCCTGCCCCGGTCCAGCCTGATCTGACTATCCTTTTGCCTGAAGCCTTGTACTGCCGACCTTCTGCATTTACATTTGTGCCCCTCTGCTTGTCCAGAACCTTTTGCTTTGCACCTCTCTTTTTAAGACCTGATGGCATCCGATTAGCCGAGGGCTCCTCCTGAGGTGAAAGGCAGCTTTTATAGGCAGAAGCCTAGAACAGGGTGCTTAGCATTGGTTCTGGATTAGGGTGCCAATCGTGACACTAACCCATTGAATGAGAGGTTGGAAACCAGGTCACTAAAGGAAGTGATTTGGTGAGCACTTGTATGGTGAAGCATAGAATTGCTTTTCAGTGTTGTTTTCATTAGTTTGAACTTGACCTGAAAGGTATCAGATGCTTCTGTAGAGAAGGAAGGCTGTACAGGCAGAGGTGGAATGGTTGCTAAGGTGTATGAGCCTGGCCGCAGCATTTATGCAAAATCCAATTACTGCAGCGCACTGTTAAATGTAGTGATTCTTCAGCAATGTGAATTTATTGGCTCATTTTATCAAGTAGAAAAATGGCAATGTTTCGGGCCCTGTGAGGCCTTGATAAAGGGCCCTGTGAGGCCAGAAAGCATTGCAATTTGTCTGCTTGATAAATTGAGCCAATAAAATCACAACACAGGTGGGGTTAATTACTGCTGATCACCTGATCCCAAGGGATTATGCACAAGGTTTGAGCACTCCATTATCATGTGGCTGCAGCATTTATAGCCTGGAGAAGTGACATTCTTGAAGGGAAAGTCAATTAACAGAGAATTGTAGTAGTAGTAAAAATGGGATATCATGAGAGACTGCATTAGAATTGTGGGGTAATCTTGGACAATAAATGAACAAAGGACATACAGATATCAAAAGTAAAAAAATGGTAGTGGTGCTAAAATGTAAATCTGTACCAAATCACCGTTTCTAATGCCAGAGGAAACATTACAAAAACAACTAATATACATTTGATCTTTAATATTTCTACATAGACCAAAGAAAAATGAAAAAGGAAGCTATAGCTGTCATTTAGTCAATCTTCAGGCAATGGGTTCCTAATAAAGTATTCCAAATACATGGTTTAAAAACTTTCTATCCAATAGTATTCCGAACACAATGGTAAATAATGAAATGTCAAATACATTGTTTAATGAAATTCAACTTTCAATCCAATTGTTTTCATAAAGTTTTACTGTGTTTTACAGAACTTTTTAAATATGATCCCATAAATCTTGTATGTAAGTGCAGTGGATGGAAGCAAGTAAACTACTATTTCAGTTCAAAACTTCTACCAATGCAGACTTCAGTTTACAAAATTAATTAGAGCGAATTAATATTAAATGATAATTCTCAGCTGCAAATCTCTGTTCCAGGTTTCATGTACTTAAGGGTAAAATCTGAACTTTTCCTCTTTATTTTTTTTAACTGTATGCTATTATATGGCATAAGATATACAGTATTTACACTGGCACTGAAATGTTGCCTATATCAATTATTTTCCTTACTTCTTTTCTTAGATGGTGCAATGCATATTCATTTCCAATAAATCTCATTGTGAGTTATTATGATATATTTGTTAGACTTACTACACCTTACTAGAAAATGATATTAAATAATAAAGTACTGTTGCATCCAATCTGTGTTGCTGTGCTTAAATCCTATCAATCAATTTTTGGTATCAAAAAGGTCAGAACAAAATAGAAAAGTATCAGTATAAGGGAATGACTGTAGTGTCCCTGAATATCCTGAAATGTATCAATCTATTCTCTTGTTCAATGTGGTACAGATGTCCAGGTGGACTGGTTGTTTACAAATGCTAAAATACGTGTTATTTTTTGCGATGAGTTTAAGGCTTAGTCAGAGGGACTCACTATTGTTAAGTACCCAGTAAGCATAAGTCAAGAAACATACAGTTCATGGTTCATTCCAATAGGGATGGCCTTCTTGGACTTCATGTACATTCCACCTGTAAGCTTTAGGCAGTGAGCTGAAACACTAGCTGAATTAAGTTGCTGGCAGATCTTCCTGTGCAACTTTCTCAAGTTACTTCAGGAAAATCATGTTGTGATTGCTGCACTCTAACCTGTTACACATATTAGACCACTATGCAGTTATAAACATTGCCAGAGAGATTTTCTTCCAGGGGATATTGTACATAAGTACCCAGTATGCAGAAGTCATGGAACATATAGTTCACAAGCCATTCAAATAGGAATGGCTTTTGTGCCATACACACATGAACTCCATTGGCATTCCATCTGTAACTAACTCCTAAACTTAGTTACATCAAATAGGACTAATATTGGTGGCCTAATCATCCCTGTTACCCTATCTCTACCCTTGATCTCCACCTCCTGTACTGTGTCAGTTTTTAAATTCAGCAGGGACTCATATTTCAGAGAGAAAATTGCTGCCAATAAGTTTGAACACCCCAAAGAACAGAATAGCGTTCAACTGCTCAAAGCAATGCCATTCAAGTAACTTAAAAACCACTGCTTCATTGGAAGCCTTATTTCTATAACAGTGTTTCCCAAAATTGCAGAAAAGTGATGTTGGAGCCTGTATGGGTGGAATCAGGGCATGATTTGAAAGCAAGGTGGAGAGGAAAAATGAGTGGGTACAGGAACTGGTAATAGGTTAAGCACAGGAAGGGGGTTGGAAAATAAAAGGAGAGAGTGGAAGAAAGGTATTTCTTTTTTCTACCTGGACAGTGGAGATTCACAGGACAGAAGCAGGCCCACCCCTCCCTGTTTTTCAGGCAATGAGTAGTTTCCTACAGGTAAGTAGACTGGGTATAGGTAGTCACGGGGTGTTTACAGGAAGAAGGGGTGCTTAAGTGGGGTAGGCAATTGTCCCAGCATTTGGCGGTGGTCCTGGGAAATCAGGGAGAAAAAAGGTGGAACTATGATGGGTACTGTAAAAATTTAAATAAACTTTATAATGTGCCAACTCGGGCATGGGGTCCTCTGGTGGCAAAAAAAGGAAAATACCATTGAGTTTGGGTATTGCGACTGATGGGTAAATAAATAAAAGACACGATGAGTGCAGAATTATGGGGGTACAATTCACAGGATGGTGATCCCAGGACCATCTGCCCAGGAGAATCAGGACAGGTTAAAAAATTGATATGGAATGTTAGGGATGATACAATGTTTTGTACACAGTTAATAATTACTACAGATTATTGGTGGTTGAATGCTTTGAATATGAAAAAGTTAAAGAGATACTGTCATGGGAAAAAATTTTTTTTTCAAAATGCATCAGTTAATAGTGCTATTCCAGAAGAATTCTGCATTGAAATCCCTTTCTCAAAAGAGCAAACAGATTTTTTTATATTTCATTTTTAAATCTGACATGTGGCTAGACATTTTGTCGATTTCCCAGATAGCAGCTCCCTAACACAAGATAACAGCTGCCTGGTAGATCTAAGAACCGCACTCAATAGTAAAACCCATGTCCCACGGCGTTCCATTCAGTTACATTGAGAAGGAAAAACAACAGCCTGCCAGAAAGCAGTTCCCTCCTAAAGTGCTGGCACAAGTCACATGACTGGGGCAGCTGGGAAATTGACAAAATGTCTAGCCCCATGTCAGATTTCAAATCTGAATATAAAAAAATCTGTTTGCTCTTTTGAAAAATGGATTTCAGTGCAGAAGTCTACTTGACCCAAAATAAGTCTGAATACTGGACACAGCAGAAACCTAACCTTTAGGCCACAATAATGTTTTGTTTGTTGGCAGCCTAAGCAAAATACTCCTATACTGGGCAGTTTTGTAACTTGAACAAAGTAATCTCTATTGTCTAACAGACACCTCGAGAATTCCTATAACCTGAAAACCTTTGGTCCAAAATATAGACCCTAGGCATGTGCCCAGGCTTATTTAAGAGCAGACCCAAAACTTCCTAGTGGTCTGATGTCTATGTGCACCCATAGATGACACTAAGCTTATCAGTAGTAAGTGTCCATGTAGAACCCTGGGTAGAGGCCCCCTATCTAGCTGTAGGAGGCACTAAGGAGCCACTCCAGATGGGTAGAAATACATATAAGGTTACTTCAGCCATGCACAGGGAACAGTATTCCTTGTTCTTCTTTAACTCTGTCAAAGTTAGAACTTATAGACCAGTACTATATACATATATACATACATAACTGCAAACCAAGATGGGCACAGGTTGCACTCCTAAAATTATTCAGATGGCCTGGGTGCTGTAGTAGAAATTATATATAAGAGTTCAAAAAACACAATCTTTTGAGTGCAAATATAGGCTTATTAAGCCAACCTTTTGATTCCACACATGAACCTTTCTCAAAGACAAAAAAGACCCTATCTATATGCACATTTCTATACGCACCTTAATATTCAAATATATATATATATATATATATATATATATATATATATATATATATACATAAACATACATGTGCACAAACATGCAGATGGCCCACTTATAGATGCACCTATCTATATTGCTTGGTAGGCTCAGTTGTATTATGGAGATCACACGGTTAATACATGCTAGCACCATGAACCACACCCTGTAGGGGGATTCTAGTGCCTTCAGACATTTGTTCTGGAGGCACTAGAATCCCCCTACAGGGTGTGGGTCATGGTGCTAGCATGTATTAACCGTGTGATTATTATACATGCCTCGGTCAGGGCCCTAGGCTACTGGTTCTGGAGAGCACCATGCCCAACCCCAGAACCCCAGCAATGAGTATTAATTATACCACACAATTGACTGGAATAAGCAATTATTACATGGACCTCCATTCATGCAGGCAGTGATCTGTGAAACAAGACTGTTGAATCTAGGAAATTTTACATTCAATGGCCCCAAATGCACTACATACCTGTGGAAATGACAGGGCCTGCATCCATGGAAGGTAGAGAACCATATTTTTTTTAGAATGCCAAATCAAACATGATTGAAGGGGGTCATTTACAAGAGCCACCAGGCTGCGAAGAATGGATGTTCATTTTTCTCACACCCTTTCACAGGCAAAAAATGAGAAATAGAATAAACCCACAAATAATTCCTCAAAAAATGATAACAATGATTTTAAAGAAATATTATTCCATATTTTATACGCATATTTTCTTTGGTTTGCATTCCTTGGATTGCATTAACCAACTAATGATGTCTTAATTGCAGAATATATATATTTTTAAATATTTACTTTTTAATTTGATATCTGTCATCGTGCAACCATAAACTACTCAGTTAAATTTCCATTTTATTTGATTAAGCCACAATATTTTATTACAAACATTTTGCTGAGCTTTGTTATAGTCATAAAACCAGGGACCGTAAAATTGAAAATGTAATTTCTGCATTTCATGACATGTGGGGGACTCTACCTTACACAAGCTTTCTTTTCATAAAAGCCCTGTCCCATTAATTTGGCTTTAGTTTTAAAGAATGGTCTTTTCTTTAAGGAAACTATGGTTAAAAAGCAAACGACAACTGTATGTCTCTCTATATTTGTATAATTTAAAATTCAGGGCAGGTTATGAACAAATTATTGTTCCCCATTGTTAAATGTTAGTTTTAAGCCTATTGTCATATATTGATGTTCATTTTCACAATCCTACTTGATATCTAACATTGACTTACTGTATATTAGCTGTTAAATACAAAAATGAAAAAAATATATATCACAAGAAAGAAGGCACCCAGTTTATGAAAGGGGTTGTCTTTTTTCTCAAAAAAAAAAAAACAACTTATCTACCTATAAGATAATTATCAAATCAAATTATATCATAGTCCCTCTCAGCGTTCTGTACCTTCAAAGATGTGTATCTCTAAAACATCCACTAGTAAAGGAAGAAAACACCAAGGGTAAGATTTAACTGTCCACCAATATAAGACCTACATGAAGAGTGAAAACAGCTTGCTTGGTAATCAAGGCAGAACTACCATTCCTAGCTTATGTAAACCTACTTTCTATCAGATGAATGTAGTCTGATATTGGCTTAAAAGGGACTTTGACTTACTGTATATATGCCATATGCCATATAATTGTGTCCCGAAAAGGTTTCATAGTTTATTTATATTGATGAGCGAATTTAAATGAAAGTCCTTTTCTTCTAGTCTGAAGGGGTGGCCTCTGGTGCGGTGATCCTCTTTATGGGTAAAAAGGTCCCCTGATATTTGTCTATAATGTCCTCTAATGTATTTGTAAAGTGTAATCATGTCCCCTTGCAAGCGCATTTTCACCAGAGATAACAACCCCAACCTGGACAGTCTACCCTCATAATTTAAGTCTTCCATCCCTCTAACCAGTTTAAAGCTATCGAATTGCTATTTTAGCCTTTAGGGGACCTCCTGGAACCTCTAAGGAGTTTTTTTTTAATTTTTCAAATTCGAAGGATTTTTTTCCAAAATTGTCGAACAATGCATTCGAATGATTTGAACAATTTTTTTTAGACAAAAACAGACATATTCAATCCATTTTCAATCAAAAATACCATTAAAAATGTGATTGTCAAATTTAGATTTTGTTTAAATTCAATTTAGTTTTTCGTTATGCCTAAACAAGTGACAAGTGACTTGTTAACATTTTACCCAAGAAGAAATTAGGGGGGTACTCACTACCAACTACACATCTTAGGAAAGAGAAGGAATAATGAAATATAAATATATTTCATTTGCCTCCATACTGCTAAATCATGGTTAGGTTTCCATTAATTAAGGACTTTTCAGTAACGTATTCTACTTTGCCAATCCGTCTTAAAAAGCAAGCTAAGGAGAATTAATAGCATTTGCTGAATGATAAATACTGCATGTTCCTATAATAGTAATGTCATGGCAGGTAGAAATTCAGGTATAATAACTCATAGCAAACAATAAATATTCTTTCTAAGACCAGTAAATTCTACCAGTGTTGTAAATAACTGATAATTTTTGGAAACTGCTGTAAGGATGGACACCACTTGCTAAAAAAGTGATTTTGAAAAAGTTTCATATTTAATCATTTCTTTCCAAACTGGAAATCTGTATTCTGAATGCTTAGAAACTAGAATGCATGATTTGTAGGGTTGTTGTGTAGGGTGATTTACCCATAGAGTAGAAAGGTGTCTGACTGCTCAAAGCAGTTGAATATATTCTGCACAATGATCTGCTGTGATAAATGCATCAATTCTTTAAACATTTTCCTGACTGTCAAAATAATGGTCACAACAGTAAGGAACTTTTTTTTATAACTGTGCTAAAATCAAACTAAATCTAAACCTAGTGAAAATGCTTCCAAGTCTATGCCATATCCATTTTCAATGATAGCTGATATTGAATACTTCTATAGATCTCTTTGATAGTTTCACTAATAATGTAAAGCAAGAGACAGTTTATTAGGTCAGTAGTCTTACATTTTTACCCTGGTTGAAACGGGTTTTGGTCTGTAGGAAAAACTGATTTTGATTGCTCAAAATTGGAGAATACCTTCTGGGAAGAAAGCAATGAATTTAGAAGGGAAAAGCCCTGTTCTGCCTCTTTTCCTAAGCATTGAAAGTGTTAACTCATTAAGTTGTTTTGAGATAGTAATAACTTACAACCTCAGGAATGTTAGCAGACAGTTGAACTCAATCAGAATGGCACCTTGAAGACCATTGAGAAGTTTATTTCAAAACTGTGAGGATCTTGACAACAGTGAACATCCGATAGGTCAAACGATTATAATGTGATAGACTCTTGCAATATAGATGCAGTACAAAATAGAGCCTGGCATTTACTACTAGATCAGTGGAGTAAACCAACAGACAATGATCAAAGGGGCCACAAGAGAGGAGATGGGACAAACAAGCAAAAGCAAACCATGAAAAACAAATAATGCATGTGTAACATGACAAGCCTTAATTAATGAGCCCAATCAGTAAGATATTTTCATTGCAGAACAAAACTCAGGAACATTTTCTGAATGGAAGGAAAATATGAATATTATCCTAATGGGATTTTTTTATTTTTGTATCCAATTTTGCAAATATGCAGTGATTTATTTACATGTAGCTCCTTTGGACTAATGTCATCAAAGTGGGCCCAAAAGGTTTTCCATAAATTAAGGGCTATTTAGTACTGATCAAGATGTACAGAGGCACCTTAAGGAAGGCTAGCGATCAAGAGGCAGATTTACTAAAGGTTGAAGTGACTAACACTAGCGAAAATCACTAGCGTGACGTCATTTTGTTACTTCACCAATTTACTAACAAGCACAGGTGCCCTTTCACTAGCAAAGGAGATAGACGCTAGCGTTGCTTCACACTCTAAAGCCAGACAAATTTTTGATCTGGTGAATGGACGTAACTCTGAAAATTCACGAAGATGCAGATTTTACTGAATGTTACCTCTTTCTTCAGACTTGCCTTCACCAGCTCTGACCTGGTGAAGTGCATTGGAGTGCATAGAACATCCTCAGTCTTTAGTTACTTACATCATCATTTTTGAGTGTAATAACTTCAAAGTCTGATAAACGCAGACAGCCATACACAGAACACCAGCTGGAAATGGACTTCTGATTTTATTGTTTAACTAATAAATGCTCACAGCATATATGTAGTTTTTTTTTAATTTAGGTGCTGCAAAGGAATACTTTTGTAACAGGATCGATTTCACTGCAGCTGTTTTTATTTCTTTTCACAGTAGGTTAGATATTATAGAATTGTTTGCTTTAAAGCATCTTGATCGCATTCCATTACAAAACTTTTAAATGCTGCTACTTCTTGTGTTTTACAAAAACTTTCCAAATAATAAGCTGCTGTAAATGTTAACCCCTAGTGTATCATTATGTAATTCATTTGATTAATTCATTTTTAGTGCCAGGGAACTAGAGCAGCAGTGCAGCAGATTACTCTGGAACAATTCAATTTACATCAGGTATAGATGTAATTAATGTCATTATAAAAACTGCTTATGAACAGTTCTGGTGCCTAGATAAATTGCTAGCATTGTTCCAAAGAAAAGTATTTCAGACTTTTATTCTTTTTATTAATAAATACATTCTATATATTGTAATACCAAGGACAGCTTTAATTATTGAACAAATCGCTAGTAAAACAAGACAAGCAAAGATATGGAACAAGAAATAATATAGATATGTATATATACAATGTGGGCCGAAACGTTGGAAATACATTGTGAAGAAAGCACATCAATTTCTTCATAAAAGTACGGAGTGTGGGTCCATATATTATGCTATATATATATATATATATATATATATATATATATATATATATATATATATATATATATAAATGGGACACAATATGTGAATTACCCACAACTAACACAGCCGTTAATGCTTAAATGTAATCAAATGTCCTCCACTTCCAAAACTAATTCTATTGTTGAACTAGAACTCACATTCTAGAGGTAACATTCTCTCAGGCCCATTAATTATAATCCATCCAATTAATTGCAATAATTATCAGAGGGGGTATATTAGGTCTGTGCACAGTGCACTCAAAGGGTCCTAGAGCTCAACTTGTCTATGGCAACTATGCAGCAGTTACAGATTAAATGTAATCAAATGTCATATTGTGAGAACCTACTGTATGTTCCTCCACTTTAAAAACTAATTCTATTGTTGAACTAGACCTCACATTTTATAGATAACATTCGCTCCGGCCCAAAGATGCAACAGCTTACCGTTCTATTAGTGGCAAGAAATATCAGAGGGGGTACATTAGTTCAGTGCACAGTACACTCAAAGGATCCTAAGGCTCAAACTATCTACGAGCATAATAAACCACCTATGCACATATTGTTATTGCATTAATAGCTGGTGAATCCATTTAAGAATTCCTGTGATCAAATGTAGAGTACTCACTTACATACTTTATTGTATTCAATTTCCTATTGAAAGTTTGTGTGAATTAACCCACAATTTATGCCCTCAAATTTACCAAATTCACATTAATTCACATGAAGAATTCGAATTATTCGAAAATTTGTATTCAATTTTATTCGAATATTCGAAAATTCGATGGCCAAATACTTCCCCTTTAAATTTAAATTCGATCACCTACTTCGCCAGATTAAACCTACCGAAAAGGGGATCATTCCCTAAGATCGAATAAAAAAATTTGATCAACGGTTTAAAAATCGTTAGAAAATTCCATTCGAATTAGAATCAAAATTTGATCAAATTTCCCTAAAAAATTCGAATTCAAAATTCGAATTTAATTTTTTTTAATTCCCCACTATTCCCTCGTCGAATTTCGAATTTATTTGGCATTCAAAATTCGACCCTTAGTAAATCTGCCTCCAAGTGAACTCCTCAAATTTTACTTGTTGGTAACATAAACAGTGTATATACATACCACACCAAAGACTGAACAAGGCACAGTCATTAATCTTATTGAGGATTATACATTTGAATTTTTCATTTGCAATGAGTTCACTTTAATTTGGTAGTAGTTTTTTTTTTGTTTTAGTGTGGCATGTATACAATAGATTATGTAAAAATCCAGTATCGGGGTATCCAAGGTACAGTATTAATTGGAATTAAAGTCCAAATATCAGGTATGGGTCAGGGAAGAAGACAATTAGTAATGTCAGAAACAGGAACATGAAGAGAAAAACAGTGCCTCCAGAAACTCAGAAAACTCCCAATCGATCATAGAACATAAGCTGGTCTGAGATTTCTGCATTAGTATCAGTACAGGTGATGTTTTTTGCAAAATAAAATAATGGTTGACTTTCTCCTGTATGAGAAAATGATCATAATTTAAAAGGCTTTCTGCAGTTTTGGTACAGACAAGAAAGCATGCCACAATCATCCCATGCTAAAGTATAAAATCAGTTTTCATACCTTGAAGCCACACCAAGGCTAGGCTACAAGAGAATGGATTAATTATTTTTTCATGAGTGCAAACGATATATGATTTTTGCCATACATTTTGCAAGTTATTTTTCCAAATTGTTGAGAAAGCAATAGGATTAAGAAGAAAAAAAATATCTTGGTTCCTTAGGGTTTAATTCCTTATCTATCGTATATGTGGCTATTTTCACCTTCAAAATGATGCCCATAAACTTCAATGGGTCAAAAAATGTGCAAATCCATAAATGTCAATGCATTTTGGCAAATGGGTCAGATTCACCCATCACTAGTGATGGGCGAATCTCCCGAGATTCGCTTTGCCGAATTGGCGAAAGATTTGCGAAACGAGTTGCGGGACGCTTTTGACGCGCGTCACATCAACTTTGGCGCGTCGCGTCGTTTTCGGCGCGCGTCGTTTTTTCTGCGAATTTTTCGCTAACCAAAATTTCGCTGGTGATTCGCAAATTTATTCGCCCCTGGCGAATAAATTCGCCCATCTCTACCCATCACTACATGTGACAATAAAAACAAAGACAAAACCTTAATTCAGCCTTACGGTAGAAATCAGTCTTGGAAAACTGTCCAACTTCATTTTTATTTGTTGGATGTATTTGCATATCTCCCAACATTTTGGAAACAGGAAGTGGGACAAAAAGATTTTCAGAGCGTAGCTTGGCAAAAAAGTTTTGACCACGCCAATTTTGTGGCCACACTCCCAAATTACCATGTTCATTTTACAAAATTTGACAAGTTATGAATGTTTGAACACATTTCTGTAGTTTTTATGTGTTATTACAGTTTTGCTAATGAAGGTGAATTGCCCTTTAAGATGTGAGTCTAAGTTCTCCCAAGAGACCTCCTTACCTTAAACTGTTACAAAAGTATCTAAATATCTATTCTGGGCTCTCTGCCAAAAGCCAATTAAGTTAGAAACTTTGTATCTTCTTCTGGCTGTTCAGTTCAGGAGATCAAAGAAAAAGTTTCAAGCTGTCAAGATCGGGACTGTCCCACAAAAAACTGGACAGTTGGGAGGTATGCTTTAAAACATTGATGAAATAGATCTTTAAGGTCATAATTAGTGATGGGCGAATTTGCGGTGAATTTCCGCGACTCGCCGAGGGTGAATGAATTTATGTCCAAAACGAGATGCTGCTGTCGTATTTGGATGCCGGCGCCCACTGCCAGCATCTGTTTTTTCAACACCGGCAATGGGCGTCAGCGTCCAAAATGAAACGCGCATTTCGAGAACGCCCCAGATTCGCCCATCACTAGTCATAATAACAAAATATTATGTTTTTGTGATATGTGTGTACAGTTTACAATTGGGCTTTATTTGGCTGTTCAGTCTATTATGACTTCTGAATATTTTATCATTTTATATGCTATTGTGCCAGCAAAAAGCAAGCATATTTTGAACCACTACTTGTCCATGAAAAACTGTAATGTCTTTTTTGTCTGGGAAGGTGCCTCCCCCTAGATGGATGAAGGAGAATAACTTTTGATGAATTACATCACTTGCAACACTGAAGTTAACTTTAAGGGGCAGATTTACTAAGGGACAAATTTTAGAAGTAAAAAAACTTTGAATTTCAAATATTCAAAGTTATTTTTAAATGGCGTCTTCAATCAAAAATTGACCTATTTTGATCGAATGGGTAAATTTTCGATCGAATAAAAAATCGTTTGTTTCGATCGAACGATTCTCTGCAAAATCTTTTGAATTCTTGGAAATTAGAAAAATTTTCTAAGAGGTCCCCTATGAGGTCCCCCATAGGCTAAAATGGCAATTCGGCAGGTTTAAGCTGACGAACAGTCGAGACCACAAAAAATAAAAAATTAAACTAATTGGAAATTGTCTCAGAGTATCACTCTCCACATCATAAGTTGAACAACCGATTAAATTATGGAATTCTCTCCCACAGTCTCTGACTTTCTCCCAATTTTTCTATTTTCAAAAGATACAGTATACCATACTATTACACCTCCCACCATGTTTCTGGTCTTGCCCACTTCCACATCTTGTGTCTCAATCCTTTCCCCTTTTTGACTGTAAGCTCTTTTGCACAGGGTCTTCTTCATCTTTTATATAAGTTTCTGATTTGCTATGTATGGAATTCTCTATGTTCTTTGTATATACACATTTATTTCACAGCTCTGTGAAATATGTTGGCACTCTAAAAATGTGTTAATAATAAATAACAATGGACACTTTAAAAAGAAAGGACAATATCATTGCTATTGTATGACTTGTATTTACTACCATATATTAAAACTGAGATTTCTGACTCTCCTTATCATCGAGTGCACTCAAGGGCACTAGGTCAGCTCTGCAACAGCCCAGCTTGCTTAGGGCTACGGTGCTGTGCGGCCCAGCTCTGCTATGAACTGATGGGTAGTGATGGGCGAATAAATTCACCCTAGGCGAATTCGCGGCAAATTTCCGACATTCGCCGATG
>CM044446.1:69833044-69853867 GCA_024363595.1 Xenopus borealis | reverse complement strand
TATTCCGTGCAGAGAAAAGAGGGACTTTCCAATACAAATGAAATGAGGGTCAAAATAAGCACGCGTCAACTTGGGCGCGTGACAAAACATCAGCACAGCAAATTTTTTTGCCGTTTCGCTGAAAATTTGAGAATTTTTCGGCGAATCCACAGATTCGCCCATCACTACTGATGGGTCACCGGCCAGACAGAATCTGATAAAGTAACTTGATTCTCCTTAATTTAATCCATGTATTCATATTGTAGTGCATGTTGGGATTAAAAAGAATTTGGACTATTTGCTAGTCAAAATACACAAAAATCGTTAGAAAATTTGTTTTGGACCCTTCCAATTTTTCCAATGAACTGTGCACATCTGTTTATAATACAGACTTTGTATGTATTTATTTATTAGTGCATAATGATTGGTAGAATACATTGAAAAGCTGTATGTTTTGATTTAACATTAAGGGGCAGATTAATTAAGGGTTCGAATTGAAAATTCAAATTTTCACATTTATTTATGGTCAAAACTGTCAAATTTGACTAGGGAGTTATCCAAACTCAATTCGAGTTCTTTAAAAAATTCTAATTCAATTTTTGAGATTTCCCATATTCTGGCTCTTTAAGGATTCGACTTTGACTATTCTTCACCTAAAACCGGCCAAATTGCTTTTTCAGTCAATGGGATAGGTCTAGGGAAATGTTTGCAGCCATCCTGGCATTTGAGTTTATGGGAGTTTATATGAGTTTTAAAAAACTCACATGAATTTAAAATTCAACCCTTGATAAATGTCTCTTTAAATGTTCAATATTATTTGTTTAGAATAAACTGATTGAAATGGAACGCTTACAATGTTATTTGTCTCCTGCTGGTTGTGTACAGATTGAATTCAAATGGAAACAGTAGGGGGTTGGCAAACCCCTATCACTTTTTGTGTAACCTTTTGGGAAAGAATAAAATACATTTTTATAATATCTATACACACCAATACAATTTAAGAAACGTTAATGGATTCTACATGTCATTTTTGCCGTATTAAAACTGTTCACATTTTAAATATTACTGCAGAAAACACAGAGTTGCCATTACATACTTCCTCTACTATCCTTTTAGGCGAAATGTAATAAAACTATTTCCACTCAAATCATATACATTTTACCCAGGATATATAGGTCTGAAAACAAATACTCCAGGCAAAAGAATTACCCCAACATTTCAGCAAGAATGCATTTGTCAAGATCAGGCCTGAACTCCACGAGCAATTTCAACGCAATTCGATGTGCTGCCACAAATTGCAGCCGTCAAGTAAGAGATGAAAATGTTGTAAAAGTAATTGCATTGATTCGATGTGACACAACTATCGGATGCAGATGCAGGTGCAGCGTTTGCATTTGACAGTTGTGTTGCATGGGCTAAAATCTGTGACACCATCCAACAATGCTATTACTTACCTTATTTCCATTGCATCCAACGTGATGCCTGCATTTTTGCACAGTGCATCAGATTGCTCCAAAATCAGCAGTGGAGTTCAGCCCTAAATGCTTTCTTTGGGAAAATGAATTGTTCTTAGCACTTGGTTCTAAATTAATAAATGTGTAGGGGCATTGTTTTTTTCTCTTTTAATGCCCTCTGGTTTCTTTAATCTCCATGCTATATAGAGTATCCATAATAAAATCAGCATATTTGATAGTTAGAGCAGTTGTGTAACATACAGCTGAGTTCAGCCTTTAACAAAACTAATTAAAAATCTGGTATGAAACATAAGGCTTCATATGGCAATGATTAAAAGAAGCTAAAACCAATTTAGTCCCACCATAGTGTATACAGTATTCTGCCAACTAGAGATGAACAAACTGCCTGAGCTTCATGTCATTAAAGTTTCAGTGATAAATCTCATGTTTCAAACTTAGCCAGACTAAAGCTGTACTTTAATTAAAATGCATAAATTGACAACAAAAAAAAAACTCAGACAGAAGGCAAGCAATTAATCGGTGTTTCACTCAGATGAAGCATAGAGAACTTTGAATGCAAGGGTCCATTTGATTATTGTTGTAATTCCATTTTATGTTATTTATCTTTCTATTTAAACACACTTCATGTTTCATTCTGTCAAAAAATACCTGCTTGGTTGCAGTGGTAAGTGGGACCATAGATACCTTTTTCAAATCCAGACTGAAGAAAGGCAGAACAAAAAGATAATGAGAATGTTATAAGCTATAAAACTTATATATAGGCTTAAACACCTTTAGTACACTGTGCTCAGCAGAATTTTGAAATATATTAGTTTAATGCGTGTAAGCGTAAATATCAAGCAAAAATATTGCATTTTAGGCAAAACGGTGACTTAAAGTAAGGAAGTTTACCAAGAAAATGGAGTAAAACAAACATAACAACGCTTCTTTGTGCACTTTGGCATTTAATTAATAATATCTTATATATCAACTAGCTTTAAGAGTTTTATGATTTTCTTCACTAGATTAATTTCTGGAGTAAACACACATTTAACTTTAACTGCAATTTCTGGGTAACACTACTTTTGTAAATATCCCCCCCAGGTCTTGAACCACCTTTGGTTAACTTTATTAAGTAATAAAGTCAGTCATTTGTGCCTTATTGAATGCCGGAAAGCAAATTAGAATTTTATTCATTCGCACTCAGACAACATTCTAAGTTGTTTTGGAAATAGTATTCAGTCTCTTATTTGTTTAGCAGCATCTACTGCTGTTTTATTATCGAATCTTGCTTGCAAGGTATAATAAAAACCAGACAGCCAAGCAGAGGCTGTAAATAACAAATACTGATATGTAAATGATGCCTATTTTTTAATGAGTCATAAGCAGTTTGAAAAATTAACTGGTCAATGTCATCTATTTACCATTATAAAAATATGTTGAAATCAGGTATTAATTGGGTTTACAAAAGCTGGAATCGTTTGCGGTTTTGTTCCTTATATGTATTTCAAATTATAAACTGCATTTTATACCTGGAATTTAGCACAGTTGCATACATTGAGGGTTACTAAAATATTAAATGCCTGATGTAAGAAAAGTTGCAAGCTATAATCACCTATAACAACCAATTAGCAGGAAACATTTATTGATCATCTGCTTAAAAGCCAATATCTTTTTGGTTGCTGTTGGCTATTGCACCTGGTCAAACATACCCTGCATCTAGTAAATGGCATTAAAAACATGTATGAAATATGAAAAAAAATCCTCTGTGGGACTAATTTTTCTTTTACATGCAATTATGCGCTTAGCTGTTTATGGCAGCACATGGTGCATGTGATAAAAATGTCCTCTTCAAGTTGGAGCTCCAGTTTGAGTTAAAGCCTGAAAGGTGGAGTATTTCAGTTGATGCTGTGTATTCTCTATTACCCTGCATGGATTTATACTGACCATAGGTGCTATGAGTAAATACCTATTCACTGATATTACATGTTCCTGCTTATATCTCATTGAACTTGTTTGTGGATTGTTTTCTTAAACAAACAAGTTCTATGGTTAAGTTATATGACCACTGGCACCCAATTATTGTGCACTACATACAGTTGCACAACACCCTGGTTATAGCTCAGAAGTAAGTGTTCCACTGCAGTTTACTATAGCCTGACATTTGTTTTGCCTCCATTTATTTCCAGATCCTCTTCTTATCATTTTCTAATTTCAGAATTGCTCCCTAGTGATCAAGTTATAGTTACTTCAGAGCTGCAGCACAAAAATGTAAATGAATCAACAGAAAAAAATGAAGAAAAATTGCAAACTGTCTTAGAATTCTACTGTCTACACCATACAATAATTTTATTTGAAGGTAAACTACCCCTTTAATAAATGGAAGATGATTTTAAATGGTTATTTCATTTTCTTCTGACTTCAGTGAAATGGATAGTGTAGGCCTATGGATAAAACTGACAGAATGCATATATATTGCCATCTCTTAGAAATGCTGCTATCAGCATACAAAAAGGCATTAAGTCATTGTCATTCCATCCCCCTGTTTGTTTTAATTTGGAATTCAATAACTAAACAAATGACTGCTATAAACTGCAATGCATTTTCTCACAAACAGTTATTTTGATGTTCAGAACACTAAACACAACTGTAAGATGGTCTATATGCCTTTTTACCATTCAAACAAACGTTAGTTACTTAACTGTTATGCTGAAAATGATAGGTTTTGTATTCTAAAGTAAAATCCCAAATAAAACCAAATTACATGTATTAAAAATGTGTTTCATTTAACTTTTCCAACAGTTTTTGAAGAACAATTGATCTAATTTATGGATAGTGTTTTGATGCACTATGATATTACAATTTACTAAAGGGTGAAAATTCACCAGTAATGGCTTTGCAGACGTTGCAACACTTTGTTGGGCGAAAGTTTGCTCAGACAAAGCAAATTTACTTGCAAAGTTTTGTCCCAACGAACTCTGGCACATTTTTGCTAGTGTTACTTCGGCAGAGTGAGCAAATCAAAGCAAAGATGCTCTAGTGTTCAATTCCGCCTAGCACAACTTTGCCAAAGGTCTTGCGCTCAGGCTAATTTGCATATGGCAGGAATTTGAAAGTGGAATGGAGCTATTTATGTTGCATGTTGCAGCTAATACAGTACATTACTTTTACACTGATAACCACACATGTCCAGGGAATCTTAATAAGTCGAAAGAGTTTTTTTATTGCCCTACACATGATCCCACTTTAAAATGATGTTCCATATTTAAAAAAATGTATGGGGGAAACCGGGTACCGTAATAAAACAAATTCTGCCTTTTGCAGCCTATCACCCTGAAAATATGAAAGTGACCAGCATTTTTTGAATGTTTTTTTTATTTAATCAGAATATATACTGTAAGTAACTTAAGAATGAGGAAGATCTATGCACTCCAATGTACTTTGCCAGGTCTGAGCTAGTGAAGGCAAGTGTGGCAACAGAGGTAACATTCAGTAAAATCTGCATATTAGTGAATTTGTGGAGTTATATCCATTCCACAGAGCTAAAATTCACCTGGCATTAGAGTGTGAATCAATGCTAGTGTCTCTCTCGTTCGCTAGAGAAGTGACGCATGTGACCTTTAGCAATTCGGCGAAGTAACTGAAAACTGTAATGCTGGCAAATCATCGCCAGTGTTAGCCACTTCACCCTTTAGTAAATCTGCCCCAAGCAGGAAATGTGTGAGGAAAGTGAAATGGCATGGGATGAGAAAATGCCAATCCACTTTGCATACAAATATTTACATAACAAGGATTCCCCTTGAGAAAGGCTCAGTGCCGAAACATTGGGTAATTCTGTTTATAACTTTTTGTCTAAAGGAGAGTTTTTCTGTTATTCAGAGCTTTCTGGATGATGGGTTTCCGGATAAAAGCTCCCATACCTGTAGTTATATTTTCTTTTACACATGCTGTACATTATCTATGTGTAGGCTTTTGATCAGATACTGAACATAGAAATTTAACCTCTGCAATTATCAACCAATTGTTATAGCCACAAATATGCCCCTCCAGCAATTGTACCTGGTTAGATGAAATGGCATTTTTCATCTTCAATAAGTAAATTTCCAGCAAAATACTTTCCTGTAAACATAACTGATAGAGTCATACATTCTTATCAGAGTAATTATATTTCTTTACTCTAAAGTAATAGGTGGAGAAGATTTACAGCTGTACAAAAGAGGTAGGAAGAATACAGAAAGATCTTTTTTTCCGCAACATTAAATTTTTAACTCCATATGGCTGATCAATTTATGCAAATTATCCCTTTCCATAAAAAATAGCTGGAAAAAAACAGTAACACCAGTTACAGAATCGAAAAAATCAAGCTTTTTTGTTTTAAAGGTCAAAGAAAAGTGCTTTTATTTTAGACACTTCAGAGGAAATATTAAGTATATGTAACCTTATTTTTTATCTCAAAGTGGATGTCATATTGGCTACACCCTCATAATCAAGTTATTATTTTTCTGGTACTGACTAACATCAATGCACATTGCTGAGATATGATTTGCTGTACAATTATCAGTATGTGGTAGAAATATTTATCTCAAAGTAAAGGTCACATATCCAGTTTCTCTGTTGGTAGGAAAATAAAACAGAACCAAGAATTTTCCCCTGTATTATGTGACATTTTCCTGAGGAAATCAAGTCTTTTTATATGCATTTATTATTTATTTAATGATAATGAAGACTGATATCCCTTGTGTTATGGCAGCATTATGATAGGGTGTTATTTATGCATGGAAATAGAATAGTAACCATTAATATGATGCAATCATATAGTACCATGCTGTTATGACATCCATTAGTTATATATGTTTTATAATTTTAACATATAAAATGATTACTGATGCCTAGGGTGTTGGCTTCGCATGTACCTCTAGTAGAATTTTCTCACACATTGAGAAGGAGCTGCTTTTCACTTTTCATTTTACATCTTTCAGGGGACCAGAACAAATGGTGTCAAATCCAAGGAAATGTGTTATACATTATATATGAAGACAACGCTGTACTCTAATACCATGGGTCTCCACTCACATAGCATAAATATTCGTCCTTTTGCTAAGAAGGTGTACATCAGCAGATGAAACTCTCCCCTGCATTGCCTCTTGTGAGAGCATTCCTCCCTAATGGTGGCAGTATTTACCAAACATAAAGGGGCAGATTTACTAATGGTCGAATTTCGAAGTGAAAAAACTGCGAATTTTTTTGGGGGGTCATTTTCGATCGAATATGGTCATTTCCATTTGAAATTAGCCTTATTGATCAAATGAAAAATTGTTCGAATCGATCGAATCGATCAAACGATTAGAACATTTTCACCAAAATCCTTCAATTTCTCAGAACTTAGAAAATTATTTGAGGACAAGTTCTGTGAGGTCCCCCATAGGCCAAAATGGAAATTTGGCAGCATTAAGCTGCTGAATAGTTGAAGTCGAAGGGTTTTTAAAGGGCCAGTACTTCAAAATTCGAAAAATACATTTTCAATTTGAATATTCTAATTTTTTCAATTCGAATATTCAAATCTTTTCAATTCAAATATTCAAAATTTTTCAATTCGAATATTCCAATTTTTTCAATTTGAATATTCTAATTTTTTCAATTCGAATCAAATTTTGGACTATTCGATAGTCGAAGTAGCCCAAAATTACTTTGAAATTCGAATTTTAAAAATCTAATTTTATTCGAAATTTCACTTCGACCCTTAAATTTAAATTTTAATATTGCTGGTTTGGGAAAAGTATTGTTAATGGGGGATTTTAATTACCCAGATATTGACTGGAGCAACAGTACTGCCAGATCAATTAATGGGAATAAGTTTATAAACTTGTTGCATGACAATTTTATGGCACAGGTTGTTGAGGAACAATTGTATTATCTTTCACCGCACACCTCCTTCCACTGCTCTGCCTGAGTGGTGCTGTTCCTCCGTTGACCCGGCCGGGCCCCTCAACAACTGGATACTTAGAAAAACGGTCCGCACACGCTAATATTGCAGTCGGGGAGTGTACCCCTTTTATTCATGCCACCAAAATTCAACGTTTTGGGGGGAACACAGCCTCCCTTCTTCAGGATAAAATATATATCCTGCAATATTAGTGTGTGCGGACCGTTTTTCTAAGTATACAGGTTGTTGAGGAGCCTACAAGAAATAATGCTATTCTGGATCTAGTGATCTCAAATGACCCAGAACTTATAGCAAATGTGCACGTCATTGAACCCCTGGGTAATAGTGACCATAATGTTATATCATTTAATGTCTGGTGCAAAAAACAAATATATACTGGGGCAACAAAAACCATGAATTTTGGAAAAGCTAATTTTAGTGCCTTTAGGGCTGCAGTTCAGAGTATTGATTGGGGCATTATGTATTCAGCTAAAACCACAGAACAGAAATGGTTGTCATTTAAAATGATATTAAATCATTACTGTTCTCAATTTATTCCCTTAAGGAGTAAATGTAGAAGCTCTAAGAATCAGCCTATGTGGCTTAATACAGATGTAAAGAAGATAATAGGAAAGAAGAAAAAGGCATTTAAAAACTACAAATCTGTTGGGACAGAAGCTGCATTTAATGAATATAAACACTGTAATAAATGTTGTAAATCAGCAATCCGGAAGGCAAAGAAAGGAAATGAAGAATGAATTGCGGCGCAGGCGAAAAGTAACCCTAAAAAGTTTTTTAAATATATTAATAGTAAAAAGATGCAGGTTGAGGGTGTTGCTCCATTAAATAATGGTACCAGTATGGTTGTAACCGATACAGAAAAGGCAAATGTGCTAAATCAGTTTTTTTCTTCAGTGTATACAATAGAGTCTGAGTTCCCAGGTTCGCTTCATAGGTGATTAACTCTTTAGATATATTCCAAAAACAAGTTAAAGTTAAAAAAACATAGTTTATTAATCAAAAATTAAAAAAGGCATACAGACTAATTGTTATTCCGCCTTACGCGTTTCATATCCCCTGGTACTTAATCATAGGCATGGATTGTTATTCCGCCTTACGCGTTTCGTATCCCCTGGTACTTAATCATAGGCATGGATGCCTATGATTAAGTACCAGGGGGTACGAAACGCGTAAGGCGGAATAACAATTGGTCTGTATGCCTTTTTTAATTTTTGATTAATAAACTATGTTTTTTTAACTTTAACTTGTTTTTGGAATATATCTAAAGAGTTAATGATTTGTGCCTCTGGAACTGGGGGCTATATTCCAAATAATTATGGCCCATTGGACTGGCCGCAATTGACTGCAGCATGTTGGTGCTATTATAACTTTGGACTATCGCTTCATAGATGCACTGACTCAGCTCAATCTAGTTAGTAGCTGACTCAGGATATGATTCATAAAGCTTTAATAAAAATTAATGTAAACAAGGCGCCAGGGCCTGATGTTATACATCCACGGGTTCTAAGAGAGCTTAGTTCAGTTTTAGACCATCCCCTATTTCTGATTTTCTCAGATTCACTTTCATCTGGTTTGGTGCCTATGGATTGGAGGAAAGTTGATGCCATCCCAATATTTAAAAAGGGATTACGATCTCAGCCTGGCAATTATAGGCCAGTAAGTTTGACATCTGTGGTGGGCAAATTATTTTAAGGCTTGTTAAAGGATCACATTCAAAATTTTGTCATAGTGAATGGCATTATGAGCAGAAATCAGCATGGCTTTATGAAGGATAGGTAATGCCAGACAAATTTGATTGCTTTTTATGATGAGGTAAGTAAGATGCTGGACAGTGGGGGGGGGGGGCAGTAGATGTGATCTATTTGGATTTTGCCAAAGCGTTTGATACCGTGCCCCACAAACAACTGCTTTCTAAACTAAAGTCTGTTGGGCTTAATGAAGTCGTTTGCACATGGATAGGGAACTGGCTACAGGATAGGGTACAGAGGGTGGTTGTTAATGGTACATTCTCTACTTGGAGTAAGGTTCTTAGTGGGGTCCCTCAGGGCTCGGTATTAGGTCCACTTTTATTTAACTTGTTCATTAATGACTTAGGGGAGGGTGTTGTTAGTAATGTATCAGTGTTTGCAGATGATACAAAACTATCCAGCCCAATTAATTCCATCCAGGATGTGGCATCCTTGCAACAGGATCTTGACAAACTGGCAATCTGGGCAGCTAAGTGGCAAATGAGATTCAATATTGATAAATGTAAAGTCATGCACCTGGGATGTAAAAATATTCAAGCCACTTATACCCTTAATGGGACTGCACTAGGCAAATCCATTATGGAAAAGGACCTTGGAGTCCTTGTAGATGATAAACTTGGCTGTAGCAAGCAATGCCAGTCCGCAGCATCAAGGGCCAATAAGGTCTTGAGCTGTATTAAAAGGGGCATAGAGTCACAGGAGGAGGGGGTCATTCTTCCACTTTATAGAGCACTTGTAAGGCCACATCTAGAATATGCTGTACAGTTTTGGTCTCCCTCACTCAAACAGGACATTATTGTATTAGAGAGGGTACAGAGAAGGGCCACTAAGCTGGTAAAAGGTATGGAAAATCTTAGCTATGAGGAAAGACTGGCCAAATTGGGGATGTTCATGCTGGAGAAGAGGCGCTTAAGGGGTGATATGATAACTATGTATAAATATATAAGGGGGTCATATAATAATCTCTCTAATGCTTTATTCACCAGTAGGTCTTTCCAGCTGACACGAGGTCACCCATTCCATTTAGAAGAAAGGAGGTTCTGCCTAAATATTCGGAAGGGGTTTTTACAGTGAGAGCTGTGAAGATATGGAATTCTCCCCCTGAAACTGTTGTACATGCTTAGATAGCTTTAAGAAGGGGTTGGATGGCTTTTTAGCAAGTGAGGGAATACAGGGTTATGGAAGATAGCTCATTATATAAGTTGATCCCGGGACTAGTCCGATTGACTTTTTGGAGTCAGGAAGGAATTTTTTCCCCCTCTGAGGCAAATTGAAGAGGCTAAGGATGGGTTTTTTTTGCCTTCCTCTGGATCAACTAGCAGTTGGGCAGTTAAAATAAAAAAAAAAAAAGGTTGAACTTGATGGACGTGAATCTTTTTTCAGCCTAACTTACTATGTTACTATGTAAATTTGGTTTAATATTCAGCATTTTAGTTCTTGTTTCCTTAAAAAACATATTAGTAAGCAACAATGAAAATATATAAATTATTTGTTATTAGTCACTTGCATATTATGTATATTTTAGTTTAGTATATTAAACAAAATGATGTCACTTTTTCTTTTAATGTCTGTGCAGAATATATGAAGCACTAGAAGGGAGTGGGTTGTTGAATAGAAAATATTCTTTTTTTTTTAGTACTTTATCCCTGAACTAATTCCAAGTTTATAAGACAAGCATATGGCAGAGGCTGAACTGGAATAAATCTAGCTTGAATTCTATTGCACGCATTAAATGTGATGAACAAGTTCCTTACATGTGCCATCAAATCTCAGTCAAATCTTCCATATCTTCTTCTTGATAAATTGCATTTATTTTGCTGTAATGGAAAGTGCGAGGATAGCTCCAAAGGACATTAAAGGAAGAAAGGGAATGCAGAGTCATAGAACGTCCTTTGTTTTATTCAGGACCTGTAAATTATTTATTTTGTGCACAAAGCCTAAAAACTTGTCTTACACCTGAGTTTTGATGAATCTGCTGATAATCCTGTTTATATTCTATTCTGTTAACTACACCCCTTTAGGCTTGCATTAAAAACTAGAGAATGAAAGGTACATCATCTGTACAACATCGTGATCTTTTTCATATTCAGAAAGACACAGGCACAGTTTTATTTAGTCATTTGTTTAATAAAATACTTTATTATTAACATCTATCTTCAAAAAAAAAAAAAATACATAATAGAATGAGTTTGTAGTTGTTGGATTTATGTGGATGTATATGGTTAATCCTTAATTATATCAACTTGTTATATATAAATAGTGTCACTGTAACCAGACAACAATGCTGAATTGTGGCTAGAGCAAATTGTATCCAGATATGTTCCAGATCAGGCTGTCAGTCACTCATGCTTTCTGTGTTCTTCCAATGTCTTTTAGCCATTGAATTTGAACTCTTTTAAACATAGAAGACTTTAATCTTTTTGGTCACTAAAATATGTCAGTGGAAAATTATTTTCAGCAATAAAGTGATTATTCGCTCAGGTCAATGCTGCACTTGCCTACCAGGAAACCAGGAAGGCTCCCAGTGGGCCTAGGCCCTCCTGCTGACCCAATAATTTGCATGGCTGTTCCCATGTCCATCTCCAATTTCTATATAAGAACCAAGAAGAGAAATTAGATCAGAATATATGGAAAAGACTACTAGTAGTATAAATTAGGTGGGTGAAGAGGGAGTAAATTTAGTCTGGAAGAGACTATTATGAGTGAAGGGGGAGTAAGTTTAGTTTGGAGAGTAAACTGGTTGACTATCATTTTCTGGTGGACCCCTAACACTCCAGGCCAACACTGACATAGGTAATCAATAAACAATTGAGCCATTTTCACATGCCACACCCATTCTTATATTACTCCAGACACTAGAAAACAGCTATACAAAGCACTAGATCCTGGAAAATAAACAAACAAAAAAAAAAAAAAACGGTTAGTTTTGCAGTAAAAATTACATCCATCCATGTAAATTTTCGCCATTTTCTAAATTTTTGTAAAGCAAATCGGTCAGATTCACCCATCAATAGTTATCAGCATAGGGCTAAATATTAAAAAATATAGTATTAGTAGATCTGAATGCCAATTAATAGCATTGTACTAACCCAGAACTCATCATATTCCACAATACCTGAGTATTTCATCAATATAATTTGGAATTAGCATTTGAATTGAGGACATTATACAGGGTTTTGCATTGAGTCATAAAATATAGAATAACTTTAATGGTTTTGAGTGCATGCTTTCTGCCCCATTTTTGTCCCCCTGATTTTCTGTCCTGATTTTTTTTAAGTTTAGGCTCCACTGATTTTATTTCATCCAGTTCATCATAGAAATGCAGGCAATCAGCTGTGATTACAATCTTATAAAAAGTGTCCATTAGTATTCTATTCAATCACTAAATGATTGCAACAATTTGCAGATGTAATCAAGAAGTATGTATTACCATTTTTATTTTGTATGAAATTATTTTAATTGTCCGTTAATGGATTTCTTAAGTGAAATTAGTTTTACTAACATGCTGGTTATTTCCTTCAATCAGCTAAAATGCTTTGTAAAAATGCCATGATTTGTAGTAAATCATTTTGCATACTGAATTTCAGATCTTATCCTCTGTTGTAATTCCAGCTTTCTACAGCAATGTATAAGGTGTGCAATAAGATTTGGAGGGATAGATTCATCCTTTAGCTGCACAGACCCGTTGTAGATTAAATATTGCATTCTAACTGCTGTGCATGTTTAAAAGTACAAAATATTAGGATGGTTGAACTGGTGCAAATAAATATAATAATTGATATCCATAATAAAAACTTTGTTATGAGTTGGTTTATACAGTATGTAGAGCCAAACATTGAAGCTGCACCATAAAGGACATGCTTTCATGCCCTCCAATGCAACAAAGAATTGTCAATATTGTGCCTTTATTCACAATATTATGGACCTTTTCAATAATTGGTCTGTTAGTTTAAAAAAATCTGTAGTAAGGAAGCATTTGGAGGGGGTATTTAAGGATAAGATGTTGGTATTTAAATGGTAGCATTGTTTTCTTGTGGTCCCACATGTCATGATCCCTCTGTAAGTTTTTATACTTCTTTTGTAAGATTATTTTTTTCCTTCATAATTCTGCACTATATCGGCTTCTCATTGGTGTGTTTTTGATGCATTTCTTTTTTTAGTATGGTTTATCTTACCTCTTGGAGATTAAAGCCCTTTCTGTTGCTTGCTATTTTGAAGTTTAACACTTAGGGGAATTTCGAAATGAAAAAACTTTGAAGTTCAACCATCTAAATTTTTGTTGGGGGATAATTTTTAATCGAATATGGCCATTTTTGATGGAAAATGGCTGTATTCGATCAAATTAAAATCGTTCGAATTAAACCATCTCATCATTGGAATCAAACAATTCGAACGATTTTACCCAAAATCCTTCCATTTCTCAGAACTTAGAAAAATTGTCAGGACAAGTTCTTGGAGGTCCCCCATAGGCTAAAATGACAGTTCAGCAGCTTTAAGCTGGCGAATAGGAGAAGTCAAAGGATTTTTAAAGGGCCAGTACTTCAAAATTCGAATATTCAAATTTTTTCAATTCAAATCAAATTTAGGGCTATTCTGTAATCAAAGTAGCTCAAAATTACTTCAAAATTTAAATTTTTTTTATTTAAATTTTATTCAAATATTCACTTTGACCCTTAGTAAATGTGCCCCTTAGTTCTACACCTGGAGTAATTGCTGTCTTTCAAGGGATACTGTCATATCCATGAGTCTATTTAGACCCTAGATACCATTACTGTGGGGATATGGTAGTTTATTTGCCAGATTACAGGACATAAAGTGAACTACAGAAAAGGAACAATTTATGTACCTCAGGTAAACAAGATGCTGGCTCAAACGTAACCAATAAAAAGTTTGTTATTTGTAAAAATTCCAGGAGTCTGTGCAACCCCTAAGGTAATCTAAAGAAGTATAAAAAATGGAATACACAGCTTCAAGGCAGTAATTTAAAGAGATACTGTCATTGGAAAAAATGTTTTTTTCAAAATAGTGCTGCTTCAGCAGACTTTTCTGCATTGAAATCCATGCCTCAAAAGAGAAAACAGATTTTTATATATTTCATTTTGAAATCTGAAGTGGGGCTAGACATTTTGTCAATTTCCCAGCTGCCCCAAGTCATGTGACTCTCTTTACTGCTGTACTGCAAGTTAGAGCGATATCACCCCCTCCCTTTTCCCCCCATGCAGCCTAACAATAGAACAATGGGAAGTTAACGAGATAACAGCTCCATAACACAAGATAACAGCTGCCTAGTAGTAGATCTAAGAACAACACTCAATAGTAAAAACCCATGTCCCACTGCGTTCTATTCAGTTACATTGAGAAGGAAAAACATGAAAAAAATTTCAGCGAATCGAAACAGGATAGATTCGCCCATCACTACTAAGGGGCAGATTTACTATTGGGTGAATTAACCCTCGAATTCAACCAATCGAATTGTGGTCGAATTTTTGGGTTTTAGTGCAATTCGAACGATCGAATAAAAAAAATTTGATTGAACGATTAATTCGAACGATTTTAACCATTCGATCGAATTTTTCTAAAAAACTTAGAAAAACCCTATGGGAGCTTCAAATTTTCAATTTGATGGTAGAAGTGGCCAAAAAAAATATTCAAAAATTAAAATTCAAATCTTTTTGAAAATTCGATCAAATTTTGAATCATTCATGTGATTTTAGTAAATTTGCCCCATGTACTGCTTGAAGAAATCCTAATTAAGGGTTACGCTAGACATGTAGCATAAATAACCATCTTGTTAACTGTAGCTTCTGTATCGGTAACATTTATTTACTTACACAGCAGGAGTTCTGTTAATTCATACTTACTGTGAGTTCCATAAGTACATTTCATGTTCCTTCTCTAAAGGGTTTTAAGTTTGCCACAAAGATGTCAGAGATGGGGTGAGAAAGATTTGTGATTGCACCCCGATGGAGTGTAGGGGAGGGGCTATCCCAGATTTTACTGGTGTGGTATTAATTAAGGAAAGGGAAATCATGGTAACAATGATATTATTTAACTTAATATGTATAAAGAATAAGTAAAAAGACTCAAAAATCTACGCGTTTCAGTTCACAGGGAACCGTCATCCGGATGTATATATATATATATATATATATATAAAGATAAGAAGCCCAATCGGGTAAAACTTCCTAATATGTAAGCCCGGTTGTGTGATATTTGTGTGCCAATGAAATGGTCCTTGTGTAACAGGATACATCTGTAACCCAGCTGTATTCTTTTTATTAAAATAGACGAGTGACATGCTTTATTCGTAGAGTGTAATTAGAATTTAGTGAATTTAATCAATTATAAAAATGCCCTACACCTTGAAAAAATTTAATTGGAGTTCAAGTCATCAGCAAGAAACTTGTTTTGAATTGAACGTCATCCGGAGATCAGTTTTAATAGCATCTTCCTGTAAAATGACAAGCTGAAATAAGTCTCCTTCACAATGATTTATTTTGTGGATTAGCTGCTAGTTGGAAAAAAATATCCAGTTTCAATTGCTGTGATCAACCTTGAAACAACAGCAGTGACTCAAGATGCAGGGACAACATGGCAACCAGGTTAAAAAACTAGATAAAAAGTCAATTAAATGCAAATGCATAGTGTATTTTGTTTTTCTGTTTTTGAGTGTGATCACTCCAATTTTACCTTACGATTCTTTTGTCTGCTTTTAATGGTCTAAGTAGAAGTTGACGGGCAGATGGCATAAACTTTTTATGCTCCTCAAAACTTATGGGAATAGAGCCAAATATTCATTATTAAAAGGGTAGTTAAACTATATGTTTATTTGTTTGAACTAGGTTATAGAAAGTCCTATTCTTAGGAACTTTTCAGTTGGTGTAGTTTATTGTAGTTATTGTTGATTATTTGTCCTTTTATTTATCCTCTTTCCAGTTTCAAATTTGGTCACCCTCAGCATCGAAAAACTATTGCTCTGTGAGGTTACAATTATTGTTAAATGTTTTACTTTTCCATTCATTCATTCCTTTCCTCTTCATATAACAGTCTCTTATATAAACCATTTGTACCCTAGAAAGGAGATAGCTGGTAAAATAGCAAACTAGGGAACTGCTTAAAGGAAAACTATACCCCAAAAATGAATCCTTGAGCAACAGATAGTTTATATCAAATTAAGTGACACATTAAAGAATCTTACGAAACTGGTATATCTATTGAAGTAAATATTGCCCTTTTACATCTCTTGCCTTGAACCACCATTTTGTGATGGTCTTTGTGCTGCCTCAGAGATCACCTGACCAGAAATATTTCAACTCTAACTGTAAAGGGAAGAAGTGTTGAAGCAAAAGACACAACTCTATCTGTTAATTGGCTCATGTGACCTAACTTTATAGTTCTTTTGGTATGTTTGTGTGCACCGTTGGATCCTAGGATCCCAGGAGGCTGTCTTTATTTTTTAAAATGGCATTTTTCTATTTATGATTACCCAATGGCACATGCTACTAAAAAATTAAATTATTATGAAAATGGTTTATTTACATGAAGCAGGGTTTTACATATGAGTTGTTTTATGCAATATCTTTTTATAGAGACCTACATTGTTTGGTGGGTATAGTTTTCCTTTAATAATATTTAAACAAATAAATAAGAAATTTAGACCAGTCACCAACTGTCACAGAATATCAATGATTTTATTATAGTAAATCTAATTTAAAGGTTTACTACCACTTTATGGTCTCCTACCAGGCTTTCTTATGATGGATCTAATCTTACTTTTTGTATTAGATTGGTTTAGTTGTTTTTCTTGACTCAGAGAAAGAATATACTGTATAAAGGACAGTGTACACACTGTACTGGTATAGTAATACTTTGCTGTATTTCAGGTTTTGTGCTGTTACACATATTTTTTTAAAATGTAAATAAAAAGCTGGATTATTTCCAAATAATATTACAGGTATGCATCCAGTTATCCAGAAAGCTCAGAATTACAGAAATGTTGTCTCCCATATTTTATCCAAATAATACAAATTATTTTATTTTTCTTTCTTCTACTTTCTCTATAAAAATAAAACAGTAGCTTGTATGTGATCCAAACTAAAATATAAAAATCAAACAAATGATTTATGCTTTCAAAGTTGGCCACAGGGGGCTGTCATCTTGTAACTTTGTTAAACATCTTTGCAAGACCAAGACTACTGTGCACATGCTCAGTGTGGCCTGGGCTTCTTATGGATCGTCATAAATGATCAAAACAGGAAAAAAAGCAAAGCTTCTTGAGTTCTGCATGGCTGGGGAGTAAGGTGGGGGCTGCCCCTGCTGTTTAGAAATATGATTGTTTCCCTGCACATCAGTTAGGGACCATCTGACAATTCCTATCTACAGCAGTAAATGAAGGGAGAATTTCACTGCATACAGTCAGGTTTCTTATAAAAACGTAACACATTTTTAAATTAAAGTATATTGGAGAAAGGTTTCTTTTTCATTAAAAAAAATGGGATTTTATTTATTTGCCTTTACATGCCCTGTAAGGCATGAAGATCCAAATTATGGAAATATCCATTATCCAGAAAACTCCAGGTACCGAGCATTCTGGATAATAGTAATTAAAATAAAATAAAATTAATAAATAATAAAAAAATTGATGAATGATCATTTATCAAGGCACAATTTAATTCTTAATTCAGTTTGTAAAATACCTTATTACATTTCTCAATTAATAAGGATTTGCATTTTCTTTTTACTAATACAGTTTGCGTATTGTGAAAATTTTTTAATCCATGCTAGAATTTATTTATAGTTTTTTGTTTCTGCAGAAAAAAATGCAAAATGTTGCATTATTATACCCCCATGTGCTTTTTGCTTCAATAAACACGGGTTTTTCTGCTTAAAAAATGCAGAAAACCTCCAATGTCATTATTATGTGCCTCTTGCCTTCCACATCAATCATTCAAACCAGTTCCCAGCCCTCTCCCTGTTTATCTAAGAAGCTTTTTGGGCATCCCGTTCGGTTACTATGTTTGGAAATGTGGACGCGGCGTTCCAGGGGCTACTGCCACCCCCCCTCCCGCTCCGCACTTCTAACTTTTAGCGTCAGATTGGGTCAAGTAAGGGGACGCATTGCTAGTGCAGTGAGCGCTATTGCACTCTCTGCACTAGAAGAGCCGAATTTCTGTTTTAAAAAATGGAAATTCGACTGTTAAAGTTATCAGAGGCATTTTTTTTGCTGCCCCTGGTAACTGGGCGTTCCGTGCCGCCTGAGGCAAGATTCTCACCTTGCCTCACGGCTGGAGTGGCCCTGGCCTTTTTCTGTGAACATTTGTAGCATAGTAGAAAGAGAATGTGCTTACACAGAGCTAAAAACAGCTTTATCCCAATACAATTTTCCCATTGAACTCACTGGGAAAATGTTTGCATTCAGTGCCGATTTTTGGGTGAAATTTCACCATTTTATGAATATTTCCAAAATCTTGCTAATTGTTTTGCAAAAGTGAAATAGTCAGTTTTTGCTCAATATTATTTATTAATATTTATGCAAATCAAGGTCATAATTTCATTATCTGTCTTGTCGCATCTTTACAGATTTACTAAATATTTATTACACATGAGGAGAATCCACTGATCTATAATGTGCTCAAATTAACTGTGAATCAGCAAAGAACAGATAGAACAGAATTTGCTTGGTGACATTTTGAGCCTTTTGAAACACTACCAGTATTATTTGTGTTACTTCATGCATTTAACTACAGAATACAACTCTTGATAGAATGTTCAGTGCTCTGATGTATAGGATAATCTCTTCCATGTTATAAATATTTTAAGTCTATTATTCACTCTCCTATACTTCACAAGACAATGTGCCTGTCGGGAGAACAGCCATAATTTGTAGAGCCAAATACTTAAACCAAAGTTTTAATATCATTTTATCTTCAGGAAGCAAGCCAATGTGTCAATGAGACAATCCCACAGTTTGTGTCAGGGATGAAGTTGCTATTGAGGCTTGAATAGCTTGTTATAGATAATGACATCACAAACTCAAGAGAAAATATCATGAAGCAATTATATTTTTCACTTGTATCTGACATGTTGTTAACTAGAGATGGTTCATTTTCCAAGCTAATTCACTATTTGTTCAATTGATGGATGTATTCAAAGTACTTTTAATACTGTTCCCATAAAAGATATACAGTGTATTACTGCAATTATCAGGAAATGTGTCTTTGCTATCTATAGTCAATTAGAATACAAATTGTGATTCTTATAAAGATAAAAAGATTTTTTAAGTAGTTCTGCGGCTGTGTTTTATTTATTAATCACTGAACATGCAAATAATATTGAATGTGAAACTGTAGTGAAGTAAGTTTTGCAGCTTTCTTTGAAATAGGTAAGTAGATTCCAGGAGCAATTATTAGACATTTCTAAATATTTCTCAAAGCATTGCCAAGGGTAATGGCGTAGACCAATATATCTTGCATTAGGCTTTGCTGTACATTTGCTAGATTGTTAAGATAAAGTAGATCTACCCATGCAATATATGATGCTAACAAATCACAGTACACCTTTCACTAAGCACCACTCACTTAAGATAAAGGAACATCGATAAATTATTTAATACCTACCTGGCATTCATTACACCTCTCTACAAGAGATTACACCTTCTTTTCATACCCACACCGGGTTTATTCCCGCATAGACTATTTCTTTACCCCAATTCAAACACTATCACAAATCACAGTGATGGTAATACACCCAATCACATGGTCGGACCACGCAGCTATAGAGATGGCTATGGTATACAGACCCCCCTGGGCCTAGAACCAACTGGCGCTTAAATGAAGCACTGCTATCAAACGCAACCATAAAAGACAACATAGCTAATGACCTAGAAAATTACTTTGCGAATAACATAGATCCAGCCCTGTCAATGGGAATTATTTGGGCGGCCCATAAGGCAACTATAAGAGGCTCTTTTATAAAACTTGGGTCCATACAGAAAAAGAAACATCAACAAGCTGTCACAGAGCTAACAGCTGAACTGAATAGATTGGAAAACCTGAATAAACAGAACCCTACCCCATATGTCACTAAAAAGATACAGGTCACCCAATCTATCCTCACTAAACAACTGATGGAAGAAGCCGACAAATCCATTAGATGGACTAAACAAAAACTGTTTATATATAGAGATAAACCAGATACATTGCTGGCCAGAAAACTGAATAATTATTCACAACTGCCGAAAATAACAGCATTACGTAATAGCCAGGGTCAACTATCATCCATCCCTAAAGAAATTTTACAAACATTCCATGACTTTTATAGTAACTTATACGCAGAATCACAAGGTCATGGACAGCATAAAATTGACTCAGAAACATTTCTGAATAAATTAGATCTCCCTAAACTAAATCAACAAGACTTAGATGTTTTGAATGCAGAGATCACATCAGACGAAGTAGAATGGGCAATCAAACACATGAAACATAAATCAAGCCCTGGACCTGATGGGTTCCCCCTAAAGTATTATAAACAATATGCCACGTTACTTGTACCCCACCTAACTGCAGTATTCAACGAAATACTAGGGGGCCACTCTATCCCATCTGAAATGTTAGAAGCCACAATTTGTTTACTGCCTAAGCCTAATAAAGACCATACTGACCCGCAAAATTATAGACCCATCTCCATAATTAATGTGGAT
>CM044446.1:69809099-69823979 GCA_024363595.1 Xenopus borealis | reverse complement strand
ATCTTGTCTTTCAAATATACACAGGTAGGGGATTTGTAATGTGGAAGCCTGTTATCTAGAAAGGACTTTGTCCCATAGACCCTATTTTATCCAAATAATTAAATTTTGAAAATAATGTCCTTTTTTCTGTGTAATTATAAGACATTTCCTTGTACTTAATCCAAACTAATATACATAATTAATCCTTACTGGAAGCAAAACCAGTCTATTGGATTTATTTAACGTTATAGCATAACTGAGGTATGAAGATCAATATTGTGGACAAGGTCTAAATAACAGCAGTAATACACTTTGGTAGTTAGTTTGTATTTTTTTGTAATTTAAACATTTATAATAGCAATCACATAAAAGCATCAGGTATGGTACTATAGGTGTGCAAGTCAAATATTTTAAAACTGGTATACAGTAAGTTAAGTGTAGAAACAATGCCTTTATCTGTACAAACAGGCTTCTGTTACTTCCAAAATGTCACAACTCAAAAACATTAAATAAAGATTTGTATTATTGAGAAATTTTTAAGAATTATTCTGAAAATTTTTTTTTTAAAACATTATTTTCAAAGCTAAAAATGTTGATCAATTCCTTAAAAATCTAGTTCTTTTCCATAGTTATGCTCTTTACGGCAATTGCATACACTTAGATGTTTTTGTGTATTTTGTATTGATAAGCTTAGCTCCTCTTTAGTTAAATACTTTACCCTGGTCATTTTTCAATTTTCTTTTCCTTTTTTTTTTGAACGGTCATGAACGGTACCCTAAATCCAGAACTCAAGCTAAGCTTCCTGGTCTCAGCTCTCACTTCTGCCCTCGGCTTATTGAGAGAGTAGCAAAGCGAACCGTTCTGGTTCTGGATGAACAAAGGGGCATGAGTGTACTTCCAGGATACTGGAAGGAAGACTTTATAAATAGACTCTTGTATGTCTGGACTTCTTTATTGTAATTGTATTATAGTAATTCTGACTTCCTATATTCTTCCTAATGTGGTACTGAAATCCTATGTTTGGTCAGATCACTCAGATCCTTGTAAACTATTTCACAAAACATGTACAGGTATGAGATCCATTATCCGGAACCCTTTTAGCCAGAAAGCTCCAAATTACTGGAATTATAATCAAATAATTTACATTTTTTAAATTATTTCCTTTTTCACTGTAATGATAAAACAGTACCATACACTTGATCCCAACTAATGTATAATTAATTGTTACTGAAGGAAAAACAATCCTATTGGGTTTCATTAATTTTTAAATTATTTTTTAGTAGACTTAAGGTCCAAATTACAGAAAAAAATTATCCCTTATCTGAAAACCCCTGGTTCTCAAGCACCCCTGGATTGCAGGTTGTCACAATAAATTACCAACAGTCCCATGCTAATTTAATGATAGCAACATTTACGTTGAATATTCTTCCCCAGTGTAATACTAATCTTTTATAGTAGAAATTATTTTTTGATAATTTTATGTCCACCTTTTTATCATATAAATGTTTTCTTAGTTTATTGCTTTTTATGATAATTTAATTTTACTAACATTATTACAATATTACTCATGATTAATCTTTTTTTGAGGCAATGTATCTTTATGATTTTTCTTAAATCCTGTGTTTCTCTCCCAGTGCTCAGTTAGAGTTCTCCATCCCATAGTTAACATGGTAAAATTACTGTGCTGGGAGTGTGGACTCCCTGTGCTGAAGGCTTCTAGTTGGAGAGGCCACTTGCACAGTGAATGTACCCCTTGTTTTCAGTGTTCTTTGTCTTTGAATATTGCAGCAAATGTCAGAGAAATGGAGCTTTTAAAATCACATATTCTCAAAAAAAAAAAGCTGAGACCCCAACAAAAAAAAAGCTGAGACCCCCAACAAGGAGGTAGCGGCATATGTGCCAAGGCTAAGCCAGTTAGGGGGTGGAAGTGATAGAGAGACAAAAAGGACATCCTGAAGGAGGGGACTGAAATTTCCTATACAGAGTAGGCCTGTTAAGTCCGGGAGGTGGTGAGTAACCCTGGAAAGGGATGTCTGGAAAAAGGCCTCAGGTGGCCTCTGAACAAGGGAACGTTGTTGGAATTGAATTATTAATGGGGTGTGAATGCCTGTTTGCCCTGGAAGTGTGTGCTTTGAACTAACTGTTGTAAAGGGGAAGAAGAACCAATAAATATTTCTTTATTCAGAAGCAAGGTTTGGACTTCATTGGAGGGAATTCAGGTAACCATGTTGTTGTGTAAGGCCTGTATGAGCCTGTTAATAAAGCACTGTTATACTCTCCTCATCCTCAGCTACCAACCATAAAAAATGTGACAAGGATGTCTTTTCTAGCTCTGCAGCAGCCTGCAGCTTTTATTCCATACCCTGGTGAGCCTACCATACCTTTTACTGCTTGGATTCATATGTTTGACAATTACATTATTGCTGCTTTACTTATTCACTGCCTGGGAGCAGAGGGACAGCGTATATTCTATACATACCATACAAATATACCATTACCTGATTAGACTTATGAACATGCTCTTACTGCTATAAAGATCTTTTTCATGCCAAGAGTAAATGTGGTTGCTGAAAGATCTAAAGTCCGCCAACGTGGACAACGTAATGGCGAATCCACAGAAATCCAAAGATAGTTTCTTGAAATACTTTGCAAAAGATCCGCTTGTTGCACCTGCCCTGAAACTGGTCAGTTACTTAAAAGATCCAATCCCTGTGCTTGGTTGCTTTCCAGTAACTGTACAATTGGAATCAAATACTGCAAAATTTGTCTTTTACATTGTGAATAAAGGTACTGCTATACTTGGAAGGGATCTCTTTGCTGCATTAAAGGGGTGGTTCACCTTCAAGTTAACTTTTAGTATATTGTAGGAGGGCCAATTCTAAGAAACTTTTCAATTGGTCTTCATTATTTATTTTGCATAGTTTTTTAATGATGTGCAATTTTCTTCTGTTTCTTTGCAGCTTTCAAATGGGGGTCACTGACACCATCTAAAAACAAATGCTCTGTAAGGCTACAAATGTATTGTTATTGCCACTTTTTATTACTTATCATTCTATTCAGTCCATCTCCTATTCATATTCCAGTCTCTTATTCAAATCACTGCAGGGTTGCTAGGATAATTTGTACCCTAGAAACCAAATTGCTGACACTGCAAACTGGAGAGCTGCTGAATAAAAAGCTAAATAACTCAAAAACCACAAATAATAAAAAATGAAAACCAGTTGCAAATTGTCTCAGAACGTCACTCTCTACATTATACTAAAAGGTAACTCAAAGGTGAACAAGCCCTTTAAACCTACAATTAATTGCTGGTCTCATTACTACAACACCAGTGCCTGCCATACAGACAGTGTCTAAAATGTCACCACAAAGTAACACGTCACTGGGTTGTGCAAAGAACTTTGTACACAAAGTAAAGTTGAGATCAGATGTAAAACCAGTACACCAGAAATTGAAGTGACTGCCCTACTCTATAAGGGAGACTCTCTCACAGGAACTAAAGAAACAAGTAGAACAAGATGTGATTGAAAAATCAGAATCATCTGAATGGGTTTCACCAATTGTTGTAACAAAGAAGAAAACTGGAGGTATTCGATTGTGTGTTGATCGCCGTGAACCTAATAAACCAGTTGTTATTGATAACCATCCCTTGCCACACATAGAGGAAGTATTTTCTAAACTCCGAGGAGCAAAATTCTTTTCTACTCTGGATCTTCAGAGTGCTTATCATCAAGTATTACTGCATGAGGAAAGCAGAGACCTCACTGCATTTATCAACCATGATGGTTTGTTTCAGTTCAAGTGTGTACCTTATGGACTGGCTTTAGCACTGAGTTGTTTTCACAGACTGAAGTCTTCTATACTCCATGGCATACCTGGTGTAGAATGCTACTTGGATGATATAATTGTCTATGCTCCGACTATGGATCTTCATGACAAGTACCTGGAAATGCATTGATTCTGCAGGACTCAAACTGAACCTTTCAAAATGCCACTTCAGACAAACTCAGCTGTCATTTCTGGGTCATATAATTTCACAAGATGGATTACTCCCTGACCATGTCAATGCGGTTACACAAGCACCTACTCCATCTGATTTCCAGACCTTACTAGCTTTCTTAGGTCTTACTTCTTGGTATTCTAAGTTTATTCCCAACTATGCTTCAGTTGTGGAGCCACTTAGAGCACTACTACATGGAACTTTGTCTGGTGTTGTCCGAATCTGCTCAACATAGCTTTGAAATAGTGAAACAGCTAATTGTGAACAGTCCAGCGCTAGCTTTATTTGATCTTGGTGCAGTTCTCACACAGATCCACACTGATCATACAGAGTAAACTGTTGCATTTACATCCAGAACTTACATAGTGTAAGTATTCAACTGTTGAAAAAGAAGCTCTCCTGTGTGTTTGGGCAACAGAAAAATGGAGAACCTACCTATGGGGTAGAGAATTTACCTTATGCACTGATCATAGCCCTTTAATAACACTACTTACAACAAAGGGACTAAGAAGAGCTTGAATGTGTATAGCTAGGTGATCAGCAAGGCTACTGAATTTCAACTACAACTACAAGTACGAGGAAAATGGACGTACAGTCAGGATATACGATGGAAGGGGAGCTCAGAGAGAACATCTACGCTAATATGTTGTAAATATGTGAGTGTATTCAAAAAATTAAAATTTTATAAGGAATAAAAAAATGTTTTATACTGTTTGCTGCTGCATGTCACTTCATTGCTGACACCAAAGAGGAAGTTATATTTTGGGCCATCAACTCTGTGTGCAAGCATAAAAGAATACGTTTGTGAGTACCCTTCTGGAAAAAAAGAGATAATACCACCTCCCTCTTCCTTAATGGTGACAGTATATTTTAAGGGTTAGAGCACCAAAAGAAATTAGAGGGCTAAACCTCCAACCCACATATGTCTGGGTAATATGTTACATAATGCAAATATATAGTTAAAAAGCTATTTTTATTCACCACCATGCCAAGTCAAACAAGTTTAAAATGACACACAGTTAAAATCAATCAGCGCTGCTAAGAATGGAAGGGACCCCTTACAACATCAGATATATCATAAATGCTTTGTATGACATTACTACCACAAATTATTTGCTTCTTAGGAGGAGCTCAATAGCTCTAATAGCAGATAGTGTGTCCCAACAGTAAAAAACAATATCTGTAAATCCACAGATTAATAGTGTGGAGGTCCGGCTATGAGAAATAGTAATGATGATCATTGGCTTGGCCAATACGTTGCCTCAAAAATAGGCCTCGAGAGTCTGTTTATAATGGCTCTGTTCCGGGTAAGTGCGCAACATAGAAGGAGAAAAGGTTAGCATACAGTGGAATTGGACTGAAGTTGTGAGATGGTATTGGACAAAGTAGCCTTAAACAAGCTCAATCATATGTCCCATAAGCAGTACGACCTCCGCCATCTTGTACCAATCCGACCAGTGCACTGGTATATACACTGAAACAGTCAAGCCGACATTAATGCCTTCAATGCGCTCTATATCTTTATTGTAAGAAAACGTATAGAGACCAATCTTCATGTTTATAGATCCTGGAGTGTAAAGTCTCTCTTAGCTCTATTGTATAGAAAGAACAGAGGCGCCAAAAGGATAAAAGGATATAAACGAGTTTAAAAGCCAAAACTTGGTAATCAGAGGAGGCAGTGGTGGACTTACCTCCTCCAAGCAGACACAAAATGACTGTAATTCAGCAGTCAAAATTTATTAACGAACTCCAATCAGTACAACGCGTTTCACGGGTTCAGACCCGCTTCTTCAGGCAATAAACATAGGAGTTACAGCATCTGGCAGTAGTATACACACTCACAGAGGCGCTGAGTGTGTATACTACTGCCAGATGCTGTAACTCCTATGTTTATTGCCTGAAGAAGCGGGTCTGAACCCGTGAAACGCGTTGTACTGATTGGAGTTCGTTAATAAATTTTGACTGCTGAATTACAGTCGTTTTGTGTCTGCTTGGAGGAGGTAAGTCCACCACTGCCTCCTCTGATTACCAAGTTTTGGCTTTTAAACTCGTTTATATCCTTTTATCCTTTTGGCGCCTCTGTTTTTTCTATACAATAATAAGTCCACCCTGGGTGGAGGGTTGATACCCTTTTTCTATCTACAGAGAGCGACTTCTTAATCCTGAGTGGGGTCAGGACAATCTCCCCACCTGCCTTTACAGTGGTTGCCTATTGGTAACCCTGGTTTGTGAGTATATGCTATTTACTCTTATTTCATTATCCCTTACCAATACATATTACACTATTGGGGCTCTTGGTGTTCCTTTTGTTTATCTCTTAGCTCTATGTAAGCTTTGTATCCTCACATGCCGGATATTCAGTGGAAGGGATCCCGTCCTAACTGCGCAACGCTGCGCATTCACCCCTGCTGACACCAAAGAGGAAGTTATATTTTGGGCCATTGACTCTGTGTGCAAGCATAAAAGAATGCGTCTGTGAGTACCCATCTGGAAAAAAAGACCCTATCAAGGGAAGTTAATACCACCTCACTCTTCCTTAATGGTGACAGTATAATTTAAGGGTTAATACACAAGTAGTGATGGGCGAATCTCACCCGTTTCACTTCGCCGAAAAATTCGCGAATTTCCAGCTAAATTCGTGAATTGGCGAAAAAATTAGCTAAACGAGTCGCGCGTCATTTTTGGCGCGCGTCGTTTTCTGCGCGCGTCGCATTGTTATTTTTGGTGAATTTTCGCTGCCGAATTTTTGCTGGCGTTTCACGAATTTATTCGCCAGCGGCGAATCACGGGAATTCGCTGCGAATTCGCCCCTGGCGAATAAATTCGCCCATCACTATACACAAGTGGTACACCCAATTAAATTTCCTGGAGCACTAAAGGGGGTGTAACCTATCAAACAATATTACCCTATATTATTTTTCTTTATTTGTTCCTGTGCCTTTTGGCGCTGGCTTTGTTTTTAGAGATTCTACAACATGGCCAAATCAGTCTGATTCTTTATAATAAATCTAAATCATATTTTTTCTGACATAGACTTTATCCCTATATTATGCACCATCATTTGGTGAACGTCCAAATCATATGTTCAAGCTGAGGCAGAAATCTACAAAAACAATGGCTATATTAAAAGATCCTTTTAACTCTGAGTACAGATACATTGCAAGGATAATGCATCAATGTGATCATCTTCTACATGTGATTTATATCTGCTTTTTAACATTTCTCAATCCCTAAATTAATTAATTGCATTGAAATATTATATTGAAACCCACTGTTCCAAAATACTGCAGATAATTCTAATTTATATGACTTCAGACTGTTATGAAAAGACTTTACACCAGTAAATTTTACTATTATGCTAACACTGCAGTATTCATTTGTCTTTAGATGTTAGTTTAATGCAGGATTCTGAAAGGATTTTTATTTGCAATGTACTGGATGTACTTTTCTAGCTGTTCTGGGATTCTCAGTTATTAATTTTTAAAACCCTTGTCTGTCAACCAGACCAGTAATATTTTGCTTGCTATATAACATATTCCAGTCTGTTCCACAGCTTGGAGTAGTCACCTGTATTGGTGTGCTTGCAAAAAAAGGATTAAACAAACTAAAAAGGAGCTTATGGACTTTTCTGGAGTTTTTATGTCCATAAAAAATGTCTACCCCAAACAAACAACCAAAACTACAGTACAGTAAGTCAAGCAGTAAGCAACTTGCTCCTAGTTTTACCTTAAGTGGGGAAATTTTCAAGTAGTGCTAGGCTTATATTTTGATGGCACCTCATTGCATTGGAATTCTTGGTATGAAAATTGCATAAGTTATGCTAGGCGTGTTGGCTAAATTTACTAGGTACTTAATTAGAAAGTCTAAATAAAAAAGTCTAAGGTGAAGATTTATCAAAGGTCTAAGTGAAAATTCAAATAAAAAAATTAAAAATTTTGATGTAATTTTTGGGTACTTCGACATTGAATAGGCCACAATTTAATTTAAATAGAAAAAATTAGATTCGAATGAAAAAATTCGACCTTACGAAAATCGATGTACTGTCTCCTTATAAATTTCAAATTTGACCCTTCACCACCTTAAACTTACATAATTACTGTTTTAGCCTATAGGGTACCTCCTATAACCTTTAAGGAGTCTTTTTGAAATCTTTGAAAATCTAATTTTTTTTGGCGAGAATCATAGTTTTTAAACTTCGAAATTCCACTCTTGATAAAACTTTCCCAAAGGTCTTATTTGTTTTTTTGTTTAGGCCACATTCTTATGCACTAAGTCTGCTTTAAAAATGGCACAACTAAATGAGCTCAAAACTCTGCAAACTGTTACCCACAATCTGGGAATCTTAAATAGGCAAGCTGCCCTTGGCCTAGATAGTTACATAGTTAAATTGGGTTGAAAAAAGACAGAGTCCATCAAGTTCAACCCCTCCAAATTAAAAACCTAGCATACATACACACACACATCTCCACTGTTTCAAACACAAACCATATATTCCCATAGCTATACTGACTGTAGAGTTTAGTATCAAAATAGCCTTTGTCTGTCCAAAAAATCATCCAAACCCTCTTAAAAGCTTCAACAGAATGAGCCATCACAACATCACCCGGCAGTGCATTCCACAACCTCACTGTCCTCACTGTGAAGAACCACCTACGCTGCTTCAAATGAAAGTCCTTTTCTTCTAGTCTGAAGGGGTGGCCTCTGGTGCGGTGATCCTCTTTATGGGTAAAAAGGTCCCCTGATATTTGTCTATAATGTCCTCGAATATATTTGTAAAGTGTAATCATGTCCCCTCGCAAGCGCCCTATTTCCAGAGAAAACAACCCCAACCTGGACAGTCTCCCCTCATAATTTAAGTCTTCCATCCCTCTAACCAAATTAGTTGCACATCTCTGCACTCTCTCCAGCTCATTTACATCCCCCCTTTATTTGCTTTAGTAGCTACAGAATGACACTGCCCAAAAATAGACAACTTGTTATCTATAAAAACCCCAAGATCCTTCTCACTTAAGGAAACTCCCAACACACTGCCATTTAGTGTATAACTTGCATTTATATTATTTTTGCCAAAGTGCATAACCTTGCATTTATCAACATTGAACCTCATTTTCCAGAGTGCTGCCCAGTTTCCCAACTTAGACAAATCACTCTGCAAAGTGGCAGCATCCTGCATGGAACCTATAGCTTTGCACAATTTAGTATCATCTGCAAAAATAGAAACTGTACTTTCAATGCCCACATCCAGGTCATTAAAGGACCAGTAACATCAAAAAATGAAATTGTTTTAAAGTAATAAAAATATAAAGCAAAAAATATAAAGCAGTTTTGCCCTAATTACTTAGAAAATTATCAGGATCTGAAACATGATAACCAGTATCAGTTAACTGTTGTCTTTTTCCTTCATTGCAGAGTTACTCACAACACAGCTTGTGCAGAAGAGAATTCTAAAACTTGGCTGTTGCAGCAACTTTAAGTTATTGTACAGTTAACTAATGAATCTGTCATAAGGAAAGGGTTCCACATTTATCATTTCTTATCTGGTATACCTACACTTAGCCTTCACTGACACTTATCTTCTTCTTTACTTGGTTCAAGGATTGCCTAGAGGTTGAGGAGAGCTTGAGTCACAGTTTCTATAGAGAGAGGTGTTATTAATCAACTGTTCTTTAGAACTGCAAACATCTAATGGGATCTGGTGAAACACAGTTTAAAGAAAAATACAATTTATTTTAATTAACTGAGCATGGTCTGATATAAAATACTTATATTTAAAACCTATGGCGTGTACCTAATAAAAAGTACATAGCACAAATTATGGCATAACTTGAGATGCCAACATACAGTAAATTAAGCAGGTTATTTACTAATTATTTTTTTCTGGTGAGGAAAACACACATTTTTCATGTTTCAAGATTCATTTTACTCTGAGACTACTAAAAGTCCAAATCTTAAAATAATCCATCTCAAACCTGCCGAGGTCAATGTCAAATGTCCCTTTTAAATTGGAAGATCAAGATCTATGCTGCGTTTTTGTTCAATAATCATAATAATGAATGGTTTTGCAATGGTTTTTGTAAAATGTTTCAGAATTTTATAGTTATTTTCAAGTTATTTTATTGATAAATAAGGTAAAATTGTGGATGGAAGTTTTGTTTTAATAAAATAATGAGGAAAATTTCAAGTTTTATCAAATAACCCACATAATGGAAATGCAAAAAGCTGAAAACCTTTACTTTCTGAAGGCTTGATAAAGGGCCCAGTGGGGTCAGAAAAATTGCTTGTTATTGTCTACTAAGAGCCAATAACTCACTTTCACAAACTGGAAATTGGATCTGTGTGCTGCGTTTTTATTGGATTCGCATATGTGATACTGTGACCCTGAGCAGGGGGTCTAATTGACTGTACAGAACCTGACACCCGAGAGGGAGCCCCTTTTGAAAGCATCAACAGAAATAGCCATCACAACATCACCCGACATGTGCATTCCACAACCTCACTGTCCTCACTGTGAAGAACCACCTACGATGCTTCAAATGAAAGTCCTTTTCTTCTAGTCTGAAGGGGTGGCCTCAGGTGCGGTGATCCTCTTTATGGGTAAAAAGGTCCCCTGATATTTGTATGTAATGTCCTCTAATGTATTTGATAAGTGTAATCATGTCCCCTCGCAAGCACCTTTTTTCCAAAGAAAACAACCCCAACATTTCTTAACCAGTAACCTTCTGTGTGGCACTGTATCAAATGCTTTAGCGAAGTAAATCACATCCACAGCCATCCCAGATAGGTCCCTGCTTACCTTCTCATAAAATGAAATTAAGTTAGTCTGGCAAGATTTATTACGCATAAAACCATGCTGGCATAAAATCATAGTATTGTTATTTGCTATGAAGTCCAGTATCCTATTCTTTATTAATCCTTCGAAAATATTTCCTACCACCGACGTCAGACTAACTGGCCTATAGTTATGAGGCAGAGAATGGGATCCCTTTTTGAATAGTGGCACCACATTAGCAATTCACCAGTCTCTTGGCACCATGCCAGACCTCAATTAATCCTGAAAAATTAAGTAGAGAGGTTTGGCAATCACAGAGCTAAGCTTGTTAATTACCCTGGGATGAATCCCATATTGCCCTGTACCTTTGTTTATCTTAAAATGTTCTAGTTTTTTTTTAATTTCAGCATGTGTGAACCATGCATCATTAGATGTATTACTAGAATTGGGACTATTAATAAGGAAGCCTCCATTAGCTGGTTCCTCATTTGTGTAGACAGATGAAAAGTATGCATTCAGAATCTGAGCTTTTTTCTTGTTCTCATCAACCAGCTGACCCCCAAGCCCCTGTGATAATAAAGATCCTACCCCTTCCTGTTTCAATGTTTTACTATTAATATATTTAAAAAATTATTTTGGATTCTTTTTTTTAAATGCTAGAGATGAGTTCAGTATTATTAATTACAGTATTACAAGATCCAAAAGAGAGTTATTCCTAGTAGGTTCTTGAATGAGCTGGGATAAAAAGTTGTCATTTAGCATATTTGGCAAACCCATTACCAATGTCCGGATAATTGGAGTCACCCATAATAATAACTTGACCTTGTTGTTAAGCCACTTCTATTTGTAAAAGTAGCTGGGCTTCATTCTTGTCACTTATACGAGGTGGTTTATAGCATACACCAATGAAAATTTTCATTGTAACCTTATGCCCAGTCGAAATCTCTACCCAGAGGGATTTCAAACCTTCCCCAGTGCCTGTAATGGTTCTTTAGTGCATGGCTTTAATTCAGGCTTTAAATACAAACACACTCCTCCCCCATTTCTAATCCCTCTGTCCCTCCTAAAAAAGGGTGTAACCATTTAAATTCACAGTCCACAGACCCTTAGAAAATGTGCCCCTTAGTAAATATACCCCTTAGAACAGTAAGGGGGTTATTTACTAAAATAGGAAAAATTATCTTTCTTTTATTAAAACCACTTTGAACAAACTCCCATCCACATTTTTACTTTATTGATCAATAAATTAACTCGAAAAAATCTGGTGCGGGAAAAGACCTGCTAAAATCATGGTAAAATCGGAATCAGAGGATTTTTTCAGATTTGATGGCAGAAAACCACAAATTAATTGGACTATTGTATGACACCCAGCACAGATCATGACATCTTCCAATTGTAAATGGGAAATCTGTCCTTGACTTCTACATGGACTCTGCAGATTTAAGATGGAATACTTTTTTACAGCAATGATCCAGGACTTCAAATCTGTCACAGAGGGTCTCCATCGTGGAAAGTCATTTTCTCAGTGGGCTTTGAGCAACTGTTGAGAAGCTAAGCTTAGGGTTTGTCACTAATTATCAAGCAGAAAATTAGGTTGATCTGTAATATAAGCTGATGCTACAGGGTTGATTATTGAATTTTGATGCCAATTGCACTGGTTTTGGTGCTGCAATGTAGTAATTATCTGTATTAATTACTAATCAGCCTTATATTGTGATATTTCTATGCTATGTGTACTGTATATAGTGAGTGGGCCCATAAATTCAGAGCATGTGCAGTGAATCAGCAGAAAAGAAGATGGGGAGCTACTGGGTCATCTTTGGAGACACAGACCTTGCTTTGGTTGCCTTGAGCTGGTACAGAAACCCAAAACATAATGTACAACATTTCTAGCCTATTTCTGTAGTTTAACTTTTCATGTCCTTTAATAATTGAATCCTCTATTTCCACAACCTGCCATTCCCTCCTAAAAGTCCATTTGTCAGACTTGCTCCATTCTGCTCCATCTTCATTTGGCCTATCCATTCCCAGTGTGGTCAGTGTGTGTGGACTCCTGGGCTTGGAGCAGACAGCCACGGAAGTGTAAGCATTTGCATTAGACTCCTTAAGACTTCAGCTTTCAGCTAAACATTTCTAAGTGATCTAAGCCTGTAAGTGCTGTGACACTAAGCCGTTTTACATGTGTTTTATCTCCAACTTAAAGTTATGTATATGCAACATGTAAATTGTATGAAACACTAGTATAAAAAACAGCTGCTAGAAAAGTTGAAATATCCTAACTTGAGAAGAAAAACAGTTCCTATTTGGAAGAGGTAGAGGGGAGTGATGTCCACGTTGATTTGACATGATCAAGTCAATTAGCAGTCAGTATGGAGATCAGATCTTTGAGCCAGGTACCAGAGAACTGAACTCTCCTAGTGGGCAATGATGAAACAAAAGCAGATTCAAGCATAAAAGTTAGGCCACCAAAAACATCTAAACACAGGAATGTATTTATTTTTTTAAATAAATCAATGAATAATATAAACTGAAACGTGACACTTTAATAATAAATGTCTATAGAAAATGCATCAGTATTTCTTATTTGATTTGTTTGGTGTCAGAAACATAATTTCATTTTTCTTTTGTGTCTTAAACATATCAAGCCATATAAAAATGTATTAATCCACATCCTCCACAATACATACAATTGCTTTCTTGTTTATTGGTGCATATGGCATTCAGAGTATTACATTAATGATTTTTTTCCTGTTCAAGAAGTTCAATACACAAACATGAATAAATGCAAGTCTTGACAAGTTTTAAAACAATAGGAAAAAGAAGAAACAATGGCAACCCTCTTTGTTGTTTTTATTTGATTACAAAAATGTTTTTAAGCAATACAAAAAAGGAACATGTGAAGACATGTCCCCACCAGTAACTGCTATATGAAAATCTTAATCACCAGTTGCACCGTGGTTGTGACTGTACACACTTTATGTTCCAGGCCAACATTGGTTTTAACTTTGCAATAAATAGCAAGTGCTTTGGATGACTTGCATCCACACTTCCTGGAGTTCCCCTAACTTGAACGGAGACATACATGTACTGGTGAAGGTGAGTCAATGACAACTTCCTTTTTATTCTTCTGTTCTTTACACGTTAAACTACATAATACAAGCCCTGATATATTGCATTACATCTGTATGAAGGATTAGAACTCAAATCTTTCTATTAAACTACTGTATAGTATTGATGTGCAGAATGTGGAGCATTTTTATAAACACACTGTTAAAATGTTTCAGGTGTATTTAATAGACATATGACTTTTTTTTTATAATGTTCAGAATGTGTTTTTAGAGCTAAACTAAAGGAGAAAATTTCATTTTTTAGAACACAATATTTTTATTTTATTTTAGCCGGGTTGTGTGGAACATTGCGCTATAAACATTTGTGGCTTATGCATATCAACTGCAGCCTAGTACAGCAAACTTAATTAAAGGAAAGTCATAGTAACACCTCACAAATTTTGTTTAACTTTAGCAGCAAAGCAGGGTAGGTGCTGCTTTAGCTATGTTTAAATCATAACAATTTACAAAGTAACAAGTAAGGAGGCTTTACTTTTTATTTTTTTCATTTGCAATTATTGAAAGGAACAAGTACAGAAAAAATGTGTGGCAACTAAATATGGTGTGCTTTTTAGAGCAAGTGTACACTTACTACTGTGTTTGGAGTACCATATTTTTATTGTTCCTTAAAGGGGTCTTCCATTCAAACAGTTAAAATTAGTATTTATTCATCCCTTTCATTCGAACAATTAAAACAATATAACACAATGATCTAATATTAAATTATTGGACTGCAAAGTTCATAAAAAGTAATGTTTTAAAGCTTCATCAAAAATTCAGCATCTCTAAATGCACTGGAAAAATGTAGTGTCAATTAACTTTATTTGCTATACAATCTTCTACTTTGCAGAGAAATAATAGCAATCATTGCAAATGAATGCACACAAATTTGTAATTCTAATGCTGAATTGACATATATGGATTTAAGGAGCACCTCAAGTTAATTAAAATTAGGTTTCTTAATTTCTTAGTGTAGGGACCCATAAGTAGCATGGCCCTTATGGCTTCTTCCCTTGCCCTTACTT
>CM044446.1:69791783-69804549 GCA_024363595.1 Xenopus borealis | reverse complement strand
TCAGATGCCACCTGGACTTATTGAGAGGTGCAAGAGTTCTGGCTAGCACAAGGGCACGATCGTCTCACCAATGATACTGGGTTGAAGAATACCGCCAAGTGTAACAGGCGGGCCGGACCAGCACAAGCGGAGTAGAATAGTCAGACAGGCCGAATCAGGATTAGAGAGTGTAGAATAATCAGCGGACAGGCAAAAGGTCAGGATTGGAGATACAGTATAACAGGATAGTCAGGCAAAGCAAGGGTCAAAAACCAGTATAACAGGCAGGAATCAAGTAGTAATCACACCCAGGAACTAACAAATAGAACCTAACAACGGGCAATGCTCTGTACTCAAGGATCCCTTTAAATACTGTTTAAATTTCACGCCATTGCGCACAGACTTAATCACGCCAGTGTGCATGCACCTACAAAAGGCGGAAGTGCGTGCGCGGGGCGCACTAGAGAGCCGGCACAGGAAGGAGGAGGATGCACGCGGCGAGCGGCCCCACCAGAGGCATGGTGGGAGCGCTCCCACGTGCTCGAGGGGCAGCCATTAGACCACCAGGGAAACAGTAAGCCCTTACAGTAGGCAGTCGAATAACTTTACATTTTTTTTCATAGAATGATCGAATTATCGAATATCCGATTTGCATATTCGAAGATTCGAATTTGATACAAATTCGATCGAACTTTGAATTCTTCATGTGAATTTAGTAAATCTGCCCCTTAAACCTTGTGAAATGATAATTTCTAGATCAATTGTTTTTATTGTTACTGACACTGGACTGTCAAATGCAGTTTGTACTACGCATGGGAATTTTTTTGACCTGTATGAATTATATTACATTTTAAATCCCATGTGTAGTTTTGGATGTGTGAGCACTAAAGTAAAGCTGGCAGTGTTCAAAGCTGGAACTTCACAGAAGTCTACAGATGTATATATATAAGCAGCAGGGAGCAGGATGAAGGCATTCAGTAGTTTACTGAATGCACAAAGAAATATTTCTCAGCATATATGCCTGCATAAAGTCTATAAAGGTATAAGTAATTGTTACTTTATTGTTCATCTTGGCCTCAGCAGTCTCTATAGACTGTAATAGAAACAGGATTCCTACCTGCAGTATGTGTAACTGTATATAGTGTATGCAGAGAAAGAATATTCTGTATTCACAGTGAGCCATAGCTCATACGTTATTGTTTAAATGAGAGATAAACACTTTGCCAGATTATTACAGCATTCCCCTAATAAATCACATTGCATACAGGTGGGAGCTAAAAAAATAACAAAGCATTAATACACCCTAGAGTTTAGAAGATAATGTATAATATTACTTCAAAATTGGGTTTTGTACACTTCAATGAGCATAAATTTGAGTAATTATATTTACACGTTTTTTTCTGCTCAAAAAGATAAGGGATAATTATATTCTGGTGGACTATATTTTGAAAAGAACAGTATTGCTAATAGTAATACAATTGCAACAAATGGAAAGATATGCTTGTAGTACAGAAATGTTACCAAGTAAATATATACATATATGTGTGTGTTCAGGGGAAATGCTATTTAGAAACACAATATTTATTGATAGGTATATTGATTCACAGATTTAAATAAAATACTGGTAGTCATTTACAGAGACTGGGGGAAGAAATGCAGAAGTATGGTCTGGCTGTGGTTTTCACCACGGGGCAAATTTACTATTATTCCCCATAATTATCTTGACCAAATTCGATATTCGATTAGCATTCGATCGTCGAATGCTAAACGAATAGTCTTAGGCTACCTTTTATTCGATATACGATCATTCGACAATCGAATACAAATTTATTCGATCAGTCGAATAATTTATTCGATCAGTCGAATAAATAATTCGATCATTCAAATGATTCGTACGATTTGAACGATCGCAGACTTCAATTGTTCGAATCCTATTCGATCAGGAGTGCTCCCATAGGCTTCTATTGCAATTAGGTAGGTCCAATCTGGAGAAGTAGGCAATCAAATAAACTTAAAATTTTAAATCCTTCACTCATCGAATGATTGAATGATCGAATATTCGTTCATTCGAATCCATTCGAATGTATTTGTTCATTCTACCATTCTCTATTCGATGATCGAATATGCCAAAATAAATCCTACGTTCGAACTTCGAAATATTCACGTGAATTTAGTACATCGGCCCCCACTTGTCTGCCAAAAAAATCCAGTGTGAGAAGACCACAACTTCAGGAGGTATAGCCCAACTCTATCCTTAGGGGCTGATTTACGAAAATTCACGTGAAATGATCGAAGTTCGATCGAATTCGATCGAATACCGATCTTACGAATTTTTCATGAAATCGGATATGCAAATTTGGCCTCTTCGATCATCGAATATCGAATAGATCGAATGGATCGAATGATCGGATATTCGATCATTCGATCATTCGATAATCGAAGGATTCAAAATTTTAAAGTTATTCGATTGGCTACTTTGCCAGATTGAACCTACCGAATTGTAATAGAAGCCTATAAGAATCTCCACATAGGCTTCTGAGGCTCAGTCCTGCTCGAATACCATTCGTACGATCTGAGTGTTCGATCCTTAATCAAGGATTATGTATTTTTTGCACTTTGTCTTTATATTTGTAAGAGACCCCATTGATTTTCCAGGAATAGGAATTTCCCATCAGTAGTTTAGGGTTGCCATTCATATAGAAAATATGAAACCTGCTTACAGGGAAGCTATGCTAACAATCTTGCAGTAGCATAAAACCATAATTCATAGGCAAACACTCCCACACATATGCATTTTAATTTAAGTGAGTCTTCCATTGTTCATGTCTCCTGTCCAGCTGCTGGAAATAACTCCTTAGAGGGGTATTTAAGCCCATTTCTCTTACTTCCCAATGCTGGATCATTGGCATATCTGATGACTCCAAGCCTTGAGTTTTTGTTTCAGATTCTGAAATTCTGTTCCTACAACCTTGTTTCTGTGACCTTGCTCCTGCCTAGTAAGTCCTGCTCCTGTCCTTGTTTCCCTATTATCTGATGTACCCGTTTGGACTTATCTGACACTGCATGGTTTCTGCCTGTCTCAACCTTCAGTCTTTTTCCTGGATTATGCTTATTTGCCACCTGCCCTTGAATTTAGGCCTGTTTTAAGGACATGTTTACTGCCTGCCCTAATTTGTACTCATCTGCAGAGGTCTATACTAGTTTTTTAATTTTTAAAACTGTCGACTTCTGTCCATTAAATCACCAGCACTATTCCTAACAATATGTTACTCCAAAAACACACTGCATACATACAGCACACATGAATCAAACAATTACAGATACATTCCTTTAAAAACTGTACAGCCAAACTGCATAGTAGCTTGGTAACCATTCTATGTACCCATCCTTCTCAGTTCAGCCACACAACATGCACAGTTGTTGCCTCAGTTATTAATTATTTTGTATGTACGCAGATTTCTACTGTCATGACTCTGGTCTGTCTCTGAATGGCCCTGTTGGCTCCAAGTCTCTCCTGTACTGTTCCTCCAGCACCAAGTACTGTTCTCAAACTTTTTCCCTTAAGGATTACATTTAGAAGCACCCAGAAACACCCTATGTGGCTAAAAATAGAAGTGAAGGAGTTATTGGGAAAGAAGAGAAAGGCATTTAAAGCTACAAGTATGAGGGATTGAAGCTGTACTTAATGAATATAAAAACTATAATAAAATTTTTAAAAACTCAATCCAGAAGGCAAAGATAGGAAATGAGGACAGCATTGTGGCAGAGGCTATGAATAAACCCAAAATGTTTTCAAAATAGATTAATAGTAATTACTGTAGGTGTTGGTTGAGCATGTTACTCCTTTAAATAATGGTACCAGTATGGTTGTTACAGATGCAGAAAAAGCAAATGTGCTATATCGGTTCTTTTTTCAGAGTATACAGTAGAGGTGTATTTAAATCTTGTTTTCTTCAGTCTGGGAATTCATAATTATAGCAAGCAGGCAGGAGCCATTTTGTGGACACTGTTATTAAGGCAAGCCTTGCATCATCTCATAATCTTGTTTGTGCACCAGAATGGGGGACCCATTGTCTATCCCCATGTCCTGGCTACAAAATTAAATGGTTAAGAGAACTGGGGGAATGTGTGGGGAGCAGTGGCATCTAGGAAGTGCTGAATGGAAAGTGAAAGTAATTATCTTCCTCCTCCTCTATGCCTAGGCATAGAGGAGTGGCAGACAATATTGATTGACAGCTGAGATTTTTAAATGAGTTTAAAACAGCTATGAATGCTTTAATAAAAAATTGAAATTGGATTTCATGTTTAATTTGAAAAGGACTTTTATTATAAAGATTTTTGTGTCTGTTGACGGGTCCACTTTAATGTAAACAAGGAATCAGCTGATTTTCTCAGATTCACTTTCACCTGGTATGTAACCTATGGATTAGCTGAAACTAATATAATTCCAATATCAGCTTGGCTTCATGAAGGATAGGTCATGTCAGACAAATGTGATTGCTTTTTATGATGAGGTAAGATGATTTGCACATGGATGATACCATGCTTTCTAAACTAAGATCAGTTGGGCTTAATGAAGTTGTTTGCACATGGACAGTAAGCTGGTTACAGTATAAAGTACAAAGGGTGGTTGTTAATGGTACATTCTCTACTTGGAGTAAGGTTCTTAGTGGGGTCCCTCAGGACTCGGTATTGGGACCACTTTTATTGAACTTGTTCACTGACAACTTAGGGGAGGGTATTATATGTAATGTATCAGCGTTTGCAGATGACAAAAAACTATGCAGTCTAATTAAATCCATCCAGGATATGACATCCTTTCAACAGGATTTTGACAACCTGCAATCTGGGCAGCTAAGTAGCAAATTGGATTTAATGTTGATACATGTGAAGTCATACACCTGAGATGTAAAAATATCCAAGCCACTTATACCCATAATGGGACTGCACTAGGCAAATCCATATTAGAAAAGGACCTTGAAGTCCTTATAGATAATAATCTTAGCTCTAGAAAGCAATGTCAGTCGGTAGCATCAAGGGCAAATAAGCACATTGAGCTGTATTAAAAGGGGCATAGATTCACGGGAGGGGGTCATCCTTCCACTGTACAGAGCACTGTTAAGGCCCCATCTAGAATATGCTGTACAGTTTTGCTCTCCAGTGCTTAAACAGTACATAATTTAATTAGAGAGGCTGCAAAGAGTAACTCATGGTTCAACTAGCTGTTAAGCAGATTATATATAGAGTTAGAAGGATGAACTTTAATGTATTTTTTTTTACTAACTGTTGCATCTTTGCAAACTGTTTCACCACTTTTAGAAGTTTTTGTCTGTAGACTTGCTGTAAAATCAGTGCCAAAAATAAGACAAAGACAAAATATACAAAACAAACAAATCTGTGAAGAGCAGCATTCAACACGTTGCCACACATTGGCACCATACCTGCCAGTACTTGTATATCTGTGTCTTGTACTGGGAACACTTTTCTCAGAACACCTCAAAAATCACATTTAATCTATTACAGTGCATTTAAGACTATTGGGAGGAATGCAATTAAATTCACAAAGAGCAAAAGAATGCACATCAATAAGATTAAAAATCCACATTTTGCAATGTAATATTGTTCCTTAAACTGTTATTGCATTGCAAATTTTATTTGCGCATTGCAAGTTTTAGTTGCGCACTCTTAAGAAGTGCTTGAAGGTGTCATAATCTTTAGGAGCAAACATAACGACTTTTTCAGTAAGACGTTTTATGACATTGACTGCACATTGGCGCAAGCTGTAAAATTTGCAAACTCTCTTCCACTGTCGGAAGTGGTCGCTAAACAGTTTCCGGGTTCGCAAAGGCAATATGAAATTCGCACAAAGCAAAAATTGTTCGCACAGAGGCATAACTTTTCGCATTGTGAATAGTTGTTCCGTTACTGACTTTTATTACATTCCCTCATTGGTGTTTAAAGCATCTATAATTACACATTTGATTATGTTTGTCCTCCATTACATCTTATCAGGGCCATCAATATAACCATAAACCTTATTAAACATCCTTACATACATAAAATGTGTTCATATTTTGTTCACAGTTTCAAGAATATCTAAAACAAAAACATGTTTGCCCAGGTTTCACCACAGCTGACCTTCAGACATGGCCCCATGTATTATTTTTGTTCATGCATGCTAGATCAGAATAAACAATAATGCTGTCTAAGTTAATATTTTTCCTCCTTGTAAACATGCAGTTTTAGTTTATGAAGCATGCAGCTCTATGGAGTTTTGGTCAAATGGATTGTTCTTTTTCTAGATTAGAATAATGTTGAGAGTCTATGGGGCCGATTTACTAAATTCACGTCAATAGATCGAAGTTCGATCGAATTCGATCGAATTCCGATTGTAGGATTAATTCGATTGGTTGAATATGCAAATTTGGCTTATTCGATCATTGAATAGCGAACGATCGAATGATCGAATAGATTTGAATATTCGTTCATTCGATCAGCCAAGGATTTAATTTTTTAAAGTTATTCAATTGCCTACTTCGCCAGATTGGACCTACCGAATTGTAATGGAAGCCTATGGGAATGATCGAATAATTCATTTGAATGATCGTTATTCGATCGTTATTCAATCGTCGAATGATCGAAGATCGAATAAAAGGGTAGCCTAAAACTATTCGATTAGCATTCGAAAATCGAATGCTAATCGAATATCAAGGAAATTCTAATTTTTTGGGGGGAATAATAGTAAATCTGCCCCCAAATGTGTGTTTTTCAAATAATTTGTTTCATTAAGACTAAGGATGTTCTGGACACGGTAATATCTCTTACAAGTGTAGGTTTTATCAATTCCTGTAAATATGAATGTGCTTAAAATAAATTAATGCTAAACAGGAAATACCATTTTCCGTTTTTGATGAATTTATTTCTGTTATATATTGTAAAATGATCTGAGCTAATTTTCACAAAGTGTCATTACATTTAGATTTAACTAAAAATGATCTCCTGCAAAGACTGAGGTTGACCTCCATTTTTATGAGGGGCAATTGAATGGATCATTGATATAACACCGAATAAATATGTGTCTGTTATTTGTAATTGGAACTTCTATATTTAAATGAATTGTTTATCCAGAGAAGCTAAATGCTGGGTTCATTTGCAATTGTGGATGCAACTTAAATGTGCACAGACACTTGTGTCTTGCACCAGTGTTCTCATTGTGCTTATTAATACGAATATTGGATAAGATGCAGTACCACTGAGGAAGGCCCTGTACTTTACACATGCAAATGACCAAGAATAAAGTACAAGGCTACTGTTACACACTGTGCCATGGGTGTTTGCTAACATTGGTCTGTAATAAGTCAAAAAACATGTAAACATGGTTGCTAACGTTTGCAAAAGTGTTTATGAACATTTTTAGCACTAATTAAATATATTACATTCTCCCATTTGTGTCTAATGATATGTATCTGCAAAATCCTTTGGGTATGTTTTCTATAAGCTCAGATTTATCTCTTAAATTTCCAAAGACATCAGCTATAAGTCCAAATGTGGCATACTAGTTCGCTTGCTGGGGTCCTAGGTTTAATTCTAGCAAGAACATTTCTGTATCAGTAGGAACTTCCAGACCACTCACAGAACATACCTACACATGATGGGGGGTTCTATGCCGTGCCAATCCACATTTACCAGATAACTTTTTTTTATCTAAGACCATTAAACTACTGTATATAAGGACTGACAATCTAAAGAAAGGCTGCAAGTCTTGATATTAATTAACGGTACTGAGAATCCAAGCATCCTTTTTTTATAAATAATTTTACTTTATTGTTATTTCTGAAAATTATTGTCCTATGCTGAAAAATAATTTAAGAACAAAGTATCCAGTGTATTCTATACAGGGTACTCTTTACAGAAATATTAATGTGGTGAACCAGCAGCTTCAACACATATTTGGTTAATGCCTCAAGCAACAAATAACAGGATGTACAATTTTATTTTGTACTGTATATTTCCACAAATTCCCTAAACAAATCCAGTCAATCATTCTACATCTGCTTATTGCTACAAACCCCTCTCCAGGGCCTGGAAGGAAATAGCTACTTAGAATTTAGCTCAAACTGCACATCTGGTTAGGAATAACTCTGCATATAAACTAATGTCCAGCAATCTGAGCAACTCTCTAGATAAAAATGACAGAAGCTGGCATATCTGGTGGGGAAGTAAACACAATTAACATATTTAAAACCTTATTTTACAAAGGTGTTTATTTCTAAAAAATACATTTTAATAAATATATTGCATTAGTATGTTTGCTACTAATAATAGCTGCATCAGTTAATAGTGCTGCTCCAGCAGAATTATGCATTGAAATCAATTTCTCAGAAGAGCAAACAGATTTTTTATATTTCATTATGAAATCTGACATGGGGCTAGATATATTGTCAATTTCCCAGCTGCCCCAAGTCATGTGACTTTTGCTCTGATAAACATCAATCACTCTTTACTGCTGTACTGAAGGTTGTAGTGATATCACCCCTCTCCCTATCTCCCCCAGCAGCCTAACAACAGAACAAAGTGAAGGTAACAAGATAACAGCTCCCTAACACACGATAACAGCTGCCTGGTAGATCTCAGAACAGCACTCAATAATAAAAACCCATGTCCCACAGCGTTCCATTCAGTTACATTGTGAAGGAAAAACAACAGCCTGCCAGAAAGCAGTTCTCTCCTAAAGTGCTGGCACAAGTCACATGACCAGGGGCAGCTGGGAAATTGATAAAATATCCAGCCCCATGTCAAATTTTAAAACTGAATATAAAAAAATCTTTTTGCTGTTTTGGGAAATGGATTTCAGTTCAGAAGTCTACTGGAGCAGCACTATTAACTGAAGTGTTCTGAAAAAAACATGTTTTCCCATGACAGTATTCCTTTAAATATAAAATGTAGTTTCTTTGGTTGCCATATTATTTCAGAATTTTTTTATCAGAGTTGTAGGTCAGTGTAGAATGAGACTATATACCAAATGTAACATTTCAATTCTAAAGTTACTTTTATCTCAAGATTTCTGTTGGCCCACAATATGTATTTCATCAAAAGAGCTCAGCAATGCAGCACTACTGAAATAAAATACTTTTAGAAAAAAGCATGGGGAATGTAATAAATCATTGATGATCATTTACAGTACTAAGGGAGGGGCAGGGTGCAAAAAGGCAATTCTGTTTTTAGCATTTTATATCCTGCCTGGCACATTGAAGATTTGCTGCAGCTCTCTGTGCTTCAAAATGTTGAGGAATTTTAAAGTAGCATTTTTAGCCCATAAATTACAACTCTTTTGTAAGTTTTATTTAATATTCTGCAGACTAGTGTAAACTGTTACTTTTGTTCTGATGATAGATGAGGCACTACATGTATGCAAAATCTATATTGAATAATTGAAAAGGGAAAACCATATTCACATAAAGGAAAAAACATTGAGCATTTTTTCCATTAACAATTGTATTATGTTCTCCCATATCTGACTTTATCTAAAGTGCTCTGTAATATTTGGAAACCATTTTCCACATAGCTAATTTGAAGCAATTCATTCTTATTTTTTTAATGACTTCCTTTTTCTCTGTAGTAATTAAACAGTACCTTGTACTTTATGGTAACTAAAGTGCATGATTCCATATTGTTGGCAAAATAATTATATTGGGTTTATTTAATATTAAAGGTATGCTATTTCAAATTATGAAAAATAGTTAATTTTTGAAAAACCCTAGGTCCTTTAAATTATGGGGCAGTTGTACTAAGGGCTGTATTTTCAAAAGTGACTTCGAAATTCGACCCCCAAAGTTTTTTTGAATGGCTTTTTTTGATTGAAAATGGACCTATTTCGATTGAATAGGTCCATTTTTGATATAATAAAAATCTTTCTAATCATTCAATTGCATTGTTTGAATCGAACGATTCAAAATCCTTTGAATTCTTGGAACTTTTTGGAACTTGGAAAAATTTTCAGGACAGGTTCTATGAGGTCCCCCAAAGGCTAAAATGGCCATTCGGCAGTTTCAAGTTGGCGAAGTGTCAAAGTCGAAGGATTTTAAAGGGCCAATACTTTGAAAATTCGACTTGTCGAATATTTGAATTTTTGCTATTCAAAACAAATTTTGGGCTATGACTTCGAAATTGCAATTTTTTTAATTTGAATTATATTCGAATATTCACTTCGACCATTAGTAAATGTGCCCCTTAGTTAAATTTTTTGTTAATAGTCTAGTAATTTATTTGTATCTATCCCATCCATACTTGAATTATTTCACAGTTACTTTTCAGTTCCTCTCCATTGTCTATTGAATGAGGTTTATCAGCAGTGAAATTCAGCTTTTCAACATTCAAGCATTTGACATTATTTTCCCGCAAAAATTGTGCATTCAGTTTAAAGTTTGCAAACCTTTAGAAATTTTTTTGAAGTGTACAAGAACTAAAAAAGGCATCTAAATGTATATATCAGCAGGGGTTGTATTAGCAAAATTCAAGCAATTTTTTCAATTAGAGTATTCTAGAAAAATTAAAATTTGTTAGCCTATGCATAGAATGTGAACCCACTGTGTTTTTACATGTGACCAAGCTTTTGAATTTTTTTTGTAATTCAAAAAACATTTTCAGATTTCTGAGTTTTAACAAATTAGAAAAAAATCTAATATTGAAAAATTGCAATTTTCATAAATTTGCCTCCACACATTTGATCACAATGTCTGTAAATCACGTTTCTTTTTGTTACCTAATTTGTCCCAAGTTAGGACAGTATCAGTTGCTTTGTTTAAGTTTAAGTAGCATCAATTACTTCCCCTCTCTTCCACAAAAATTCCACCCTATTGTATCCTAGCCATTGTTGGTTTCCTAGCATTTGATTACAACAGTGTATTTGACTGCAAATAGATAGTGATATTTCACTGTCTTTAGCCTGTGTATCATTACTGGTAGTCTAATATTCTGCTAGATGGTTGTACTGTATTTCAAACTCACCCTAGGGCTCTTTATTGTACTATAAACTTGACATCTTTAATCTAAACCATCAACAGCAGTATCCTTCCAATCAAAACATACTATGAAAGAAATACCTGAAGAAATGTCTTTGGGGAACACAACATAATTGTATACGAGTGACTTAGAAACATGTTTTAACATTTTAAAGAAAGTTTGTAAATGTCTTTCTAATAAAATATTATTAAAGATAGATGGGGAATTTCTGCTGCAATATGATTAGTAATGCTTTATTTCAGATTGATTTGTCAGATTCTTAAATCTTGCTATTTTAAGTCTTTTTATATTGAATGAAATTGCAAAGCATTGCAAACCGAGGGAAAGTGCATTTTAATTAAAATTGTACTGGTATCACAGCTGAGGTTTTGGATTAAGACATCTCCATTTAACAGTTTCCTCTTACCATTTGCATCACAAATTGTTCCCATTTCCTGATAAGACTGCCATACAAACATGTCTTTAATTACTTTTATAATTAGGAAACTACTTAATGGAATTCTGCCACAGTATGCTTATATTTTTATTTGTGTTCTGAGCTGAGCACTTGAAATATCCATTCTGACTGATTTTCCACTTGTTTTTCATTTTAACAGACCCATTATGAAATAATGAAGACTGTAGAAGACAAAAGCATTATGTTACATACAGTAGAACGCAGCCTTTAGGTTTCCTCGTGATCATGTAATAGGTGTGAAAGAGACTTGGTTCTGCATGTCTCTATTCTAGACAGACTGCAGTAACTTAACATGCATGGTTTTAGATGCAATGGGCCATTGGTGATAGTGCAAATACAGGAGGTCGTAAAAATGTCTTGGAAGGCTACATCTGGCATCTTGGCCTTCAATTGTACCAGCCCTGATTTAAGACAAAAATGTATCCAGTTCTAACCATGTTGCCCTTAGATTAGGGATGCACAGAATCCAGGATTCTGTTCGGTATTCGGCCAGGATTCGGCCATTTTAGGCTGATTTTTTGTGCCTGACCGAACCGAATCCGAATCCTTACAATCATGTGACTTTTCGTCATGAAACAAGTTCGTGTGTGGCTCTCTTTTACCCTCCCACTTGCTAATTTGCATATGCAAATTAGGGTTCGGATTCGGTTCGGTATTCGGGCGAATCTTTTGCAATGGATCCAGGGGTTTGGCAAAATCCAAAATAGTGGATTCGGTGCATCCCTACCTTAGCTGCAATCTTTCTTTGGAGTTGATCACAATTTGTGCAACCAGTAGGAAGACTGCTATGTCGTGGTGCAGTAACCTCCTTTGATTAAGTGCTAAGAATGAAAATTGAAAAAAATTGAAATGTCCTCAAGTGCCCGTGTGGAATGGTTTATGTAGGTAAAACAACCAGACCAGTCAAGGTTAGAATTAAGGAACACAAAAGCACCATAAGGAATTTCAAAAAAGACACGTATACAGACAATTTGGTTTCTAGGCATTTTTTCAATGCTAATCATAATGCTTGCCAACTAAGATGGAAAGTTTTGGAGGTGGTACCGAAACCATCTAGGGGAGGCGACCATAATACACTACTATTACAGAGGGAGACCAGGTGGATTAGACGCCTGGACAGCCTTAATCCCAAAGGGTTGAATGAACAAATTAACCTCTCATGGATCTCCTGCCGTAGTGTATATGGGTGAGTCCAAAGTTATAGGAGATAAAATTGTCTTTTCTTTAGTACTGGCTGTATAAGATATGAATGCTTATTATTCACTACACAATGTTTCAAGATTGTTTTTTGGAAAGGCCTGAATGCAA